>VWZT01005636.1:21532-33417 GCA_013397055.1 Pachycephala philippinensis | reverse complement strand
AGACAAAAAACCCCCAACCAAACCAAACCAAACCAAACCAAACCAAACCAAACCAAACCAAACCAAACCAAACCAAACCAAACCAAACCAAACCAAACCAAACCACAACAACAACAAAACCCAGTGAGGGTCACTTTTGACCCAAAAATCCAAACAGTAAAGCAGCTGCCATCCCACCTATCAGAGGGGAGGGTAAGAGCACAGAGGTCTTACACGGTTCATTTGCAGATGACAAGATCAGTTTATTCCCTGAAACTCGTGGTTTTCCATGGGTGGACAGCACAGGCTTGGAGTTGACAACAAAAACACATACCAAATAAAACCTAGTATCCCACTGATACCTGACAGGCGTAAGAAATCCAGCTTCATCCACCCTCAAAGCAAATGGCCTTACTGCTGTCGTGACATCTCCTGACAGCAGAATCATCTCTGCCACATTAAAAGCTTTGCAGTGTTGTTGACAAAAAAGTCATTATGGATTTTATGATCTTTTTCAAAAATTATCTGTTATGCTTTCCTTTTATAGATCAATGTTAGAAGCACTAATATTGTGTCTCCTTAGTTAACAGTAGACTGACCATTTAGGAACAAAATGAGTAGTGTGTACTCAATACCAAACCTTATTAAAAATGTTAAAAATGAGTTTTCATAAAGAAAAGTAATCAATTCTATACTGTAATGGATGTGACAACACACTGTTGACATCTAAAATTCAGTAAGTCAATTGAACCAACCTGACTGATGCTTAAACTCTCTTCTAACTGCAGAACCCAATGAGACAACACATCACATGTTGCAAAGGTGCAACAGCAATATACTAAAGTTTAAGATGCACCTACACAATTCACTTCTGTTCATGCCAATACAAATAGAATCTTTAGCATCTATCACAGCTTCCTGAATTTGATGCAGGTCACTGCCAATCTCTGGCCACCAGTCAATAACAACACAGGTGACTGAAGCTGGCACATAGTCAGAAATCTCAAGTAATTGAATTGAAATAGATTCTAAGTCTACTATTTTGCTACTGATTTTAATCTTAGTGAAAGGATTGGGTTTTTTTAAATTAGCATCAGAGGAAATGAGAGAATTAAATCAAAAATAAATGTCTCAGGTCTTTAATACTTACAGGTTTGAGCAACAATGGCTTTATACGAGTATGCTGCATTTCCGAGACCTTACGATGAAGCAGGTCGAATTTTTTATCCAACTTCTGAATGGCATCATACATGGCCTGTCAACAAACATAAGACTGAAAACAGTACTGTTTCACAAGAACCTAACCTAAACCTGAAGAAACCAAGAAAGTTCAATTAAAAGCTGAACTCCCTCCCTAAAACTTAGTCAACTTCCTTCCACAGCACTGCTGAATGCTTAAGGAGACTTACAAGACATTAAAACTTGGCTACAAGCCACTTACAAATTGACTTCCATTAAGAATGGCCTGAATGACTCCCAGTCACACAGGTGCTCACCTGGATAAATATGGGATGCTTTTAATTTTTAGAGCAGCTATTTTCAATTTTGCCAGTTACTGCTTCAGAAATCAAAAGGAAAGAACTCACAAAAACAACACTACCAGGATTTTTGGCACACCTTTGGCAAGCAACATGTACTTTCAATAACTGGGTGTGTATCACTGCCATATCTTTCCCATTACTGTGAAGCTCCTCCCAATAACTAAACTTTACATTTTGTATTAAAGCTTAACATTTGAAAAGCATTATTAAGAAAAGTTCAGAGAACATAAAGGAGATTAGTTTTACTTTGAAAATATTGTAGTTATGTGGGCAACTAACAAGGAAACAACGGGAAAGGATCAAGTCACTGGTTGCCAAGTTTATAATACAACTCTTCCTGAAGTTTAACTAAAATTGTTTAAACACCATTTCAGAAATAAAGGAAAAAATAATACCTGGCAATAACTGAGGACCTCCATAAGAGGATTCTCCTGATATCCAGTATAGGAAGCTTCAGATAAAATGCTTTCCTTTTTCATTAAAATAATAATTAAATATACATGTAAAAAAAAGAAAAGAAAGAGTGTAAGGTACTAATACATACACAGACTTAGGATATCACATTAAGCAAGTAAATCCCAACTTCAAATCTCTCATGTTTCTTCAGCCTATCCCAAAACATGCATCCCCAAAGCAGCTTTTCAAAGTCAGTCAAACAGAAGAAAATTAACTTACACATTCATAGTCTGGTTGATACTCATAAATTACACTGTCACTATCTTCATATTCTTCTTCCCTGGTTCTCATCTGGGAAATAACATAAAGGACATTTAATGTTTTGAAAAATTAAAGAATTCTCCTAGTCTCCAACTTGGACACTTTTGGTTGTAGCTGTAATTCCCTCCCTTGTCTACAAGAGGGCCCAAGAAAACAAGATTTAACACAGTAATCTTATTTATGTACTGATGTTAAGGAAACTTTCCTGTCTGACCACGCAGGAGACACTCTGGTGGTCACCCAGAGACTGTAACTGCTGGGTCTGAAGCCCCTTTGCAGTGGTGGGTCAGGTGCCCTGCCTGACTCCCTACACACTCTACTTTCACAGTCAGACAACGTTTCCTTACCAGTTTGACCCTGGGTTTGCCATAGCAGAGTCTCGGACCTCTGGTTTCTTCAAGTAATTTTAGGAGGGTACAGGAATAGAATATATATATAAAATAACATGCATTTTTATTTGCTTATTCTAAGGCAGAACTTTCTCATCTAACTATGTGTACTATACAGCCAAGCTTATGCAATCACAGAACCACTTAGATTGGAAAAGACCTCTGAGTCCAAATTATGAGACTTCAGTGGGTATAACTGAAAGCAGAAGCTGTAAAAAATTTCTGGAAGAGGCAATTTTCTCACGGCTTGAAAACTGCTTTTAGCCAGGAAGAACGGTGCCACCACCTGGACAATCCTGGTATTTTCCTTTTACTGGATGGATGCCGATCCCATCCACCATCCACCACGGATTTAATGCATCTGCTTTAGTTTTTTTTTTTTTTTTTTCTTTTGAATTTTATTTTTTTAACCGATCAGGTTTTAGTTTAGAAAACGAAGGCTGGGGGGTGGTACGTGATGCTTTTGTTCTGTTTACAACAGGCAAAATTCAGTGACTGGTAAAATTATGGAGATTATTCTGGGAGTTACTGAAAATACCTGAAGGACAATGGAGTCATCAGTCACAGCCAGCAGGGCTTCAGGAGGGTAAAGTCCTGCTTGTCAAGGTTAATTTCCTTTTATGACAAGGTGACCCACCTAGCTGATCAAGGGAAGTCAGTTGATGTAATCTGTTTGGATTTCAGTAAAGCTTTTGATACTGTCTCTCACAGGATCCTCTGGACAAAATGTCCAGCACGCAGCTGGGTAAACACATCATGGGATGGGTGAGCAACTGGCTCATGAGCCAGGCACAAAGGGTTATGTGGATGGGGTGACATCAGACAGGGGACCTGTCACTAGTGAGATTCTGCAGGGCTCCATCCTTGGCCCTGTGCTTCTCAACATCTTCATAAATGATGTGGATGCAGGACTGGAGGGAATACTGAACTTTCTGATGACAGTAAATTGGGAGGAGCCGTTGACTCCCTTGAAGACAGAGAGGCCCCACAGAGAGATCTGAACAAACTGGAGGCTGGGCAACCACCAACTGTCTGAAGTTTAACAAGGACAATGCTGGATTCTGCATCTGGGATGGGGCAACTCTGGATGTACGAACAGACTGCAGAGCAGGAGGCTGAAGACTTGCTAGAAGCATCCATGCATGGATATCCTACCCATCTTCAGTGGGATGGCATCAAATCATCACATAACAGTCAAAGAAAAATGATACTCCAAATAACATTGAAACTGGCCTCAAAACAAAGGGCTACTGTTTGGTGAAACATACCACATTGTGTTCCACTACAGCAGGAGAAAGTCGTTTTCTTTTACTACGCAAAAACACGAAGTCCATTTTTTCAGGACTGTGACCATTTCCTCTCTGCATCATTGCAGAATGGCTCATTTGTGAGGCCGTTTGATCAGCAAGCACTGGCAAGCCTTCGCTTCCTGGGAAAGTGAAGAGAAAGCAAAGCACATCAGCAAGTTTGCCACTGCATTAAACATTTCACTACAGTAAAAACAGGCACAGTCACCCTTTTGTTTAACTTTCAGACTGCCTGATTATTTGAAATTAGTTTACCAGCATATTGTCAAACAGTTATTTATCCAATTAACTTAGACCAGAAATGATAAATTTAATTTTATATTGTTTTTTCCAAACATTATGGTATTTTTAAAAGCACCAGTAAAAGTAATACTGACTTTGTGAGCATAAATGGTTAAGAAAAAACCAAAATAAAAGGTGTTCTGCAGCATGCAGGGAGAAATAAAGACCTAGATGTCTATCTGCATGATGCTGAGCTTGCTCTGGCAGCTTCGTATTGTGGGCAAGAAGATACAGCACAAAAGTAGAAGAAACTAGTTTGGACAGACAGAACGAGATCTGAAGGAAAGGCATTGCTCTACAAGATACCGGTCTAAGATGGTGGTTGAATAAAAACAATCAAAGAGAATTTCAGTTCAAAGTTCAATAGTTACATTTGAGATAAACTTGTGGTGTGTTTCAGTCACATATCTCGCTATACTTTATTTTAACTAGACAGTATCTAATGCTAATACACCCAAAGATAACAAAACCATCTTCTACCTTTTAAGAAACAACTGCATTCATCAGGATTAATTTATTAATAATCAAATAACTATTCATGTCCTAAGATCAAGGTCAGCAACTCTCTATTACAGCTTCTTGGACAGAAGTTTTAATTTTGGTGGGGTTTTTTGTTTGTTTATTTTCAGTAACAGAGACAAAACCCAAAGTAAACCATCCAAACCATCCTCCACACCCAAATTTGTTTCTAGTCATAAACATACAGAAAACTACAGAATACTCTGTTGTCAAATAGAAGACCAAAAAGGTTAAAGGTTCTCAGGAGCACCCAACAACACTAGGAAACAGATTTAACTTGAGTCTGTGAAGAGAAATACTGATGGGATTTTCTATAGAGTTAACTGGCTGAATTAAAAAAAAAAAATCCCCCAAACTAGAAAGTGCCTTCACTTAGTTACAGTCATTTTCCTCAATGACTTCCTAATACTGCTACTCGCCTTTACTAAATGCTTGTAACAGCTGTGAAGAATTTTTGTCTGGGCCAATGAATCATTGGGCAAGATTTCTTGAGAGACTTTAATCTTGCATGTTAAAAAATAAATACAGTGAATTAGCAACAACCACAATGGCTACTTACAGCTAATAATTTATCACCCTAAACAACCATCTTGCTATCATCACACATCAGTATCTCCAGCACTAAGTTACACTGGACAGTTACACTGATTATTTAAAAACCTAATTTTTTAGGCTAGGTTCTTTCATGACATTTGTTTTCCAAGTTGCTTCCTAATTCATTCGTAGGTACACTTACCTTTAAAAGTAAGTAAAAAGTTTTCTTTTTAAAACATAGTGTTTTAATGGAGTCACTATTTATAAAGACTTCTAAAGTAGTAACTAAAAGGCAGCTCTCTTTAAAGGTACTGCCAAGCAATTTCTAAAAAGTAGCTTTCTAATAAAATGTGTTTTAAAGATACAGGTACTATAGAAAGCACTGAATACCAAAGCACTGAACATATGGCATTAAAACTGGCCATTAACTACCAGGTGACAATAAAAATGAACAGTAATTACCATAGGCAAGTTGACCCACGTGGTGAACAGCACTGTTTGCTTCAGAGTTTTGTCGCACTGGCATGCAGCTTTGTGTGGACAGTCCATTTTCTCCATGGTCCATAATCATTGCTTCATCCTCTTCCTCAGTCTTCACACACAAATAATCTATTAGCAGATGCAGAAAGAGAAACAGGTAAGACTACGGGCCATTCTGCATAGCAGATGACAACTGTAGCGCCTGTATCACATCTAGCATTATCTCAATTGTACCTCGGGCTATTATAAATTCAGCCTCACTTTAGCATCTAAATGCAAAGTCACTTAAACACAGACACTGAGGTTTTAACACACACTAGAATGCAAGCAGCTTACTATTGCTTAGCTGGTGGGATTTCTGAAACTATTCAGTATCCAGTTCTCCCTAAAGTGTCCAGCTTCAACAGGAACAGTTGTAAGCCAGTAACAAGCACTTCTACAAACTCCACTGTTTACATATTAAAGCACATGAAAAAAACTATTAATTTGGTCTTGAAACTTTACTTTCATAATTAAGACTTGCTTAATACACTCGAAACAAATCAGTCTACAAATCCTAACTGTATACTTGGTATTCAGATCAACCCAAACATTGGCTTCCAATGCAATGCTGTGCAGAAACACTGAATGGCAAATTGCCAGTACCAGATTTTTTCCAATTAAACACACTACATCAAGAGAAAAATGTCCCGATTTCAGAATAACTGTATTATAGTTATTATTGCTAGATCCAGTGTTTTTGACAAGGTTGGGAAGGGAGTGGAGTTTACTTTTGATGAAGCTAATGGAAGGAACCATATAAAGTTAGGAAATGAAACTGAAATTCAGCCAGCACACATGCATAATGACACTCTAACTATGCATAACACAGGCTGTTATTTTCCACAGGGTCCCTGCCCTGTTCAGTGCACAGGATGGACTGAGCTCCAAGAATGAATCAGAACTGTATGAGTGGAACAGCAGTCTGAGTCTCTACTCTCACATAATCAATTCACTCTAAATCCTGCTCTCTTGCAATTTCTCAAAGAGACCAAAAGGTAGGAATGAAGTTGAATTCCACAGGTCATTCAGTTTTCCCTCTGGCCAATACTCCCATCTAATTCAAAAGACATAATACAGCAAGGTTTGCATTTGGCTGTCACCAGATTAAGAAACTGATGGTCTGTTCAGAAACACCCACTAACTGCTACACAGTCAAGAGCTTTGTTTACAGCTGTAAACAAAGCCAAAAAGCTACCTGGGGCAGAGCTGACCTGTACAGAGGAGTTTAGCTGAGGACACACACCAGGATATGCTGCTTAGGCTGCCAGTAAGAGAACAGTTCTTGGCCAGTTTTCATCAGCTGTACAGAAGTAAACAACAGGCTTACTCATGAACTTAATTTAGGTGCAGCTTTTAGCAAAACACTTCACTGATATTCACTGACTGAAGTTCATTGCAGGCTAACATGAGTTATTAGCATGTGCTGAATTATTTAACTGCCTCACAGGCACAAATTTTTTTGTTGACAATCATTTAGTATTCTACCTACTTTGGGAGAGAATTAATGAAGAGTCAGTAAAAGTGCATCTGCATCTAAGCAGGAGGGATGAGAATCTTCTCTGCCAATTTCCCCAACCAGGATGCCATATTAATGCATGGTCTGACAAACACCCTATTTACAGCTGGGCCTCTGCTGTCCTGCAATCCTCTTTCTATCCCTAACTAGATAAAGCAATACAAATTGTATGTTATTTATGCCACCCTACAAAGCACAGAATTTACTCGTATATTCACAGTCTTTGCCACAGATCTCATGTCTCACTCAAATAACGCAAGCAAAACTACCCTACCTGATCAGCAACTACGTCACTCAAATCTGTGGCAGACAGAGTGATGAGTACAGAAGAGAGAAAATTCTGTGGAACCAGCACGTAGCAAAGATATAGCAATGTCAAAGCAGCTCCTGGACTAGAGGAAGGCCAGTACGATCAAAAGTTAGGAGAGTTTCTACAAGTGGTTGATACTGAAAGCAAGGCTCAGTCTTCCATACTCTCTACCACCCTCCCTTAAATAAGTTTCAAAATCTGAATTTCTACTCTGAAATGGATTCTGGGTAGAAAGTGTTTCCAAAGCCTGTAACTACTGCAACTCACAGGTGGAGAATAAACATAAACCAAACAGGAAAACACAGAAAGGAAAACCACCTTAATTAAAAAAACCCCAAGCCTACAACACATTACTACAATGATGTGGAAGCAATGCAGCAACAAGCAGTAGTCTCTCATTTTAACGTCTCAGATGATGGTCAGGATTCTCCTTATCCCCTGGCCTTTTAATTTCCATCACCCATTGCTGAACGTGGCTGCTTTCACACATGGAAAGGAAATTATTCTGTCTTCAGAAAAGCACTTTTACATGGACAATCAAGAAACTTGGAGATTAGAATACACCACCCATTTCCAGGAAGGCTCATTAGTATGACTGATCACATTGCAACAATAAAGACAGCAGCTCCAAGAATGTAGACTCACCTGCTTTATACCAACCACTTCTTCCTTTCCCTAATGCATTCTAGTTGCCTGGCCTCTAAAGTCAGTGGGCAAATTTAAATGTCTTTGCTGTAGATTGACTACATTCATCAGCAAGAGGAATATATATGCGATCAAAAATATTTTGTTTATAAGCCTGTTGAGGATTAACTGAAGTTTACTTGTAGAATATTAGAACACAGAATATTATTCCCACTTTCAAAAATTTGTGACAAGAAAAAATTCCAGCTATTTACCCATAATCTGAAAGACATTACAACTTAGTCCTCTAAGTAATTCTAGATATTTCTGATACTTCTTTAAAGTGCTAGGAAAGGAGAATATTACCATACATACGTAGCACCAAACAGTATGAAATACAACTCTGACTCTCAGGTAGAAACCACAAACTGCCAAATTCTATGGATTAATTTGTGCTCCTGAAAAAAAAAAACGAAGCCATCAAGGTATTTTTTACTTCTGACTTTGACGAAGATGCAACTGTATTTCTTGTGCCAAGTTAGTAATTTATATACATTAACTCACTCCACTGACAAAAAATTTCATTATATAAATATTTACACGAGTACACTAAGTCTTGAAAGGAAATTATAAAATTAAAAAGCGTGACTAAGGAAATATTCTAGGTTTACATATTTCAAACAAGCCTTTGTTTCCTAGTTTCCTTTTCAGACTCAATGCATACTCTGAGTCATATGATATAGGCTATGACTTAGTATTTTCAGTAGGACAGTAGGATATGCTAAAAGCTTGAAGTTCATAAAAAATGTGTATTGTACGTTTTGAAAGACATTTATAGACAGGGCAGTACAGTGAAACAACCATCAGAAAGCCAAGACTGGAGGTGATATTTTTAACTTCTAAGATGTTTATGTTCATCATTTAGAATTCTTCCATCAGGAGGTCGTCTTCACTTCTATACAAAATCATCCAGTAGCAGGTATTTGCAGAATGTTAAAGGCACTTACACTTGAATTATTTGCACCCAGAAACGTCCAACTCTGTCTAACCCTGCACTACATTAAATTACAGCCTTTTATGCAGCATTGTGAAGCCAAGCATCAAAAAGACTTTATAGCCAGCAACCAACAGGAAGACCTATTTAAAAGTAATTGGGACTTGAAAATTTCCTCTCTTCTTTGTAAATGCTGTCATTTGATCAACATACTCCAACGTATGTAAAAAGCGTGTTTTTTTTACTACCACTCAGTCACCTATCCCCAAATAATACAGGCATTGCTGAATACAGGCATTGCTGAAAAGAGCTGAAAACAGAAAGAAAAATATGAAATGTAGGCATGAAAGATGAATACAATCAAACTACAATATAAAGAAAATTGGGGCACACACAAACCCCCAACACATAGATAGGACACTGACAGGCCACAAACAGATGAATTATTTTCTCTAAAATAATTTAAAGATGGAAAGATGTTGGTATTAAACATCAAGAAACACTAAAACCAAGCAAACAAACAACAAACAAACTGCAACTCTTTCAAACGCAGAGTTAAAAAGAAAAACATTAAAGCCCAAAAAACTCTGCAGCAGCTATGAATTACATTCCAAAACAAATCAAGCAAAGCAACCCCACCCAAATAAATAAAGAACTTACCTGGGCTGAAACTAAGCCACAAAAGGAGAGATTGCTAGGCTTAAGTTAAATCACTGTTAGATCCTGCACTATTTATGGCGTGACGCTTGCACTAACACACACAAAAAGGTGAACAAACACAAGGGAGAGCCCAGGGACACCAGTGCCTTTCAGGGTTAGGATCATCCCATCACAACTCTAAGTAATCACTAGCCTATTAACTCAATCTCACTGCAGACATAACTGAGAGTTTTAAGCAGATTTCTGCATACTATGATAATGAGAGCTACAAGTGCAGAAATACAACCAGATCTGATGCATCAGCTGAAGGCTGAAGAGAAGATGACAGACTCTTTTTTTCTTTTCCCAAGTATGTTTTTAATAAAATATATCACATAAGCCAGTGGAATAAGGAAGGACTTGTACTCAATCAGACATTACCCGAGGAATGCTCTTCCTAGTTGCAGAAACACAAACATAAGTGACCATCAAGTATAGAATGGTAAAGGGAGGTTGATGAGAGAGATGGCTGAAAGCAACAATTCGTACTAAATCCTATCTCAACCTCTACTACAGAGTTCCTGGAGAGCTTCTTGCAAAATCACTAAAAACTTTTCCCAGAAATCTGGTGGGTTTTCTTAATTTTCAAAGAGTTCGGTTAGACACATTTCTGTATTTCCGCAAACATGATCTCAACACTCCCAAGTGCAACAGCCAGCCATGGAAGCTCTGTGCAAGTCAAACTAGATTTTACAAAGATGTTTAAATACTGCACTCAGAAAAAAAAAATGGTAGCACTCACCTCAAGTCACATCCTTGAATTTAGCATACTTCTGATTATTTTGACTTTCCTCTAGATATGTTGTCAGGAATCTGAGACACCAAAATACTCTACCAGACATAAAATGCTTAACAACAGCCTCTGAACACTGAAACAGTTAATTCAGAATGTTGTTGACAGAATTTGCAGCAAACTAAGACAACAGAAATTAATGTAAAGCTCAGACAAACCAATTACTATGGAGTCAAGCAAAATAGTAAAACCAGATTTCCCGTGCCTTTACATATCATATTTGGATCACTAAGATGATAAAATCACAAAAAGTCAAGGTAAAACCACTCTCACACAAAGACCTCTGGTGTTTATTAAGACTGGAGCTCATACTGCACCTTTTGACTGAACAGTATTATTAATGGCATATCTTTTCTATTGCCAGGGATTAGTACAGGCTTAGTATTTGCTAGGATTACTGAGCTACAGAAAAAGCCAATCAGGAGACCCGAGAATTGAGGACATAGGAGAAGGACCAACAAACACATCACTGTGTATGTTTATTTAATAAGGAGTATATCACAACAGCTATGCTCCCACCCTCCCATGTCTCAGTCCTACCCCTTTAATTCATGTTGACACTTGCAGAACTGCACGGTGAACTGGCTATTCCTTAATCAGAAAAGTTCCTTGAACAGTCAAGTCATACAAGGAAATTTGGCATCTGAGCAAGGCACAACCGGAACTTCTTTAGAGGGTAGGTCTGTAACAAGAAGCTAAATGAGCCTGAACTAATCTGAGTCTGTATAAACATCACTCCTCTGAAGGGCAAGGTGAAGCACGTAACTGGCACAAGTAGACCTGTTTGGGTCCAAAGTAAAGGTGTCTGAAGTCTAAGACACCTGAGTTGTGCTATGCACTCTGTCTTCTGATAGAGAAACCATTAGGTGAGGCCTCTTATTTTAGGAGCATCATTCATCTCTCCCTTACTCAGGTTTTGTATGCGGGTAACTGCAGTGCTGGGGGAACCTGTCAGAGCCGAGACCCTGCTTTTCCACGGCAAAGTCCCCCCAACATTTTGCCACTATGTTCACCCGCCATTTGACAACTACGAAAAGCAAAAGCCTTCCACCACCAACACAGGAACCGAGGCAACCCAGCTGTGTCTGGGCCTCACTACTTCTGAACACTGCCTGGGGCACACCCATCCCCGGGCAGAGCCCCCGCGGTGCGCTGGGCC
>VWZT01005636.1:11113-21164 GCA_013397055.1 Pachycephala philippinensis | reverse complement strand
GCCGTCCGCTCCTTCAGCAAGCCGCAGCGTGGGCGCAGCAGCGAGCCAGGCAAAGAGCCGGTCCGCTCCCGCGGTAGCGAGCCTGCTTCCGCAGCAAGCAGCCAGCCAACTGGCCAGCCAAACAGCCGGTCCGTTCCGCAGCAGCCAGTCCGCTCCCGCAATATCCGGCGAGACAGGTGGCCCGCTCCCTCAGCAGCCAGCCCGCTCCCGCAGTATCCAGCTAGCCATGTGGTCCATTCCCTCAGTAGCTGGCCAGGCCGTCCGCTCCCTCAGCAGCTCGCCCGCCGCCTCAGCAGCCAGCCAGCCAGCCCGCTCCCGCAGCAGCCCTCTCGGTCGGTCCCGCAGCAGCCAGCCAGCCAGCTGGCCCGCTGGGGGAGCAGCTAGTCCGTCGGTGGGCCCTCTCCCCCAGCAACCCGCCGCAGGTACCCTGCCGGGCGCGGCTCTCGAGTTGCGGAAAGTGCCCGGGCTTTCTCCGTGCCCCTCTCGGCTCCATGGCGCTGCCACGTTTCGTGCTAGCCGAGGCCAGGCTGAGGGGCAGCGAGCTCCGGTTCATGCAGATTTCTTGGGCCCCTGGGGGATGCGGGGCTAACTAACTGCTCCCCGGGGCTCTGCGTGGGGGCAAAGCCTGTTGCGTGTGCCGTACGCAACTTCTGGTTTCAGGGTACAAAACCATCTGGTTCCCTTACCACACCCACCAACACATTGAGTTTTGGTCGTTTACAAAGCCCCTATTTTTTTGATTCAGAGCTCAGGATCAGCAGGTCCCGGAGACGCCTTGCCCAGGTACCCCATGGGTGTCCTCACACACCCCCGTGGAGGCACAAGAATCTCTTTGGGGGTGTATATTCGGGGAGTGATGGGAAGAATCACAGCATTAATTAGGTTGGAAAAGACAAACGTTTGAGAGCATCCAGCCCCGCCTATAACCTGACACCACGTTATCAACTAAACCATGGCACTAAGTGTCGTATTTAGTCTTGTTTTAAAACATCTCCAGGGACGGTGACTCCACCATCTTCCTGGGAAGTCCATTCCAATGTCCCAAGTACAGTGACACAGTGTAAGAACACTGGATGTGAGTGGTTATGGGACCTGATCTGCTCATGGCTTGGGGCAGCAAAGTACCCTATGACAGCCTGCAGGACCAAAGAAAGTACAGTTATAGCAGCATCATGCAAGGTAAAAGAAGGGCAATCCCTGCAGGTTCAACCAGGAGGCTTTGAAGAAAGTGAAGGAGACATGCGGAAACTGGTGTTTAGAAGATGAATGAAAATCAGGCAAAGGGATGGATTGAGGTGAATTGGGGAGGAACAAGACTATGGTGGTAGTAGATGTTTTTCTAGCTCTTCCTTGGGATACGTGCGTACATGTGTGTATGGGGATCTGACTGCAGTAATGGGAGTCAGACATGTCAGAGGGCCCATGTGCCCATGGTGCAGTTTTGGAGTGAGTGCAGGTGTGTGAGTAAATGTGTGAGCGCTAATGAAGGTCAGACTGGATGGTCCAGCAAGTAGGAAGGTGGCCACAGAGTCAGGGGTGTGTTTAAAGGTGGGGCACCTTGCTACTGAGGACCAGGGGAGGCCTGGCCAGGTGCTGGAGAGACCATAGGGCTGAGGGAGTCTCAAGGGGTGAGGGGAGCATGTGTGTCTAAGGGCAAAATCGAAGGGTTGTGGGGGATCCTGGGTGCCCTGGACAACCCTGGGTCCAGGAGTCTCCTGAATCGCCTACAGCTTGTGGTGCTACTGCTCCAGCAGAACAAGAGCCTGTGAACACGCTGCCTTCCGTAGCTGAAGCAAGAAGGCTTTGTCAATAGGCTCATCTTGATCAGGCTGCCTGTACTATACATCAATTGCAATATTCCCTTTGTTGCTTTGGTGTCTGGTTCTTACCCACAGGTTTTCTTTTTTTTTCTGATTGTGGTGGCACCTTTGGTGCAACTGGACCTTTATTTTCTTCATCTTTTGGATGGCTTTCCATGTGCAAAACCTCATACTTCTTGTGCAGAGGGATGTGGGGGGATGAGATGGGGAAAAAAGGGTGTTGCTTGCTACCCCAAGCATGGACTTGCTCCTTTCTTTTCAACTGCTGCCTTCTTGCTGGGGAAAGAATAGAGGCTCCCCTTGATCTTGAATTACTTCTGGTGGCTGCTCCTGTCTCAGGGAGGTCAGACCTTGGTTCCACCAGTCCATCTCCCTTTCTGACTCTCTAATACTTCTTAATATTCTTTTAATTTTAATGTTTTTATTTAACAGCTAAAGTTGCATGCGTCTTGCATGGTGCAAGAGACACTATTTTGAAGTGTCTAATTTTTATCAAAAGAGAAAGATCTATCTCCAAACTGTTCATCAGTTTCTGTATCACTGTCTTCTGAGGACTCAACCCATTCCTCAGCCTCTGCAGAAGTGAAATGTAGTTTTGCAATATCAACTGGAAAGGGCTTTCATTTTCAGACTCTACCCAGTGTTCAAAATACAAAGACATATGGATATTTTGGTTCTGTAGTAATGTGCACCATGCTCCTTTTTTCTCTTTCATGAGAACAGTAGTAGCTTTTTTACTGTAATTCACACATGTAGACTTTTCTGCAAATATAGACTTATGCAGCGCCATGTCAGGCAAATTAAGTTTGTCTCCTGAACAAGCCCATTATGCTGATGCAGGGTAGAGTCTTCTGCTTCCTTAGTTTGAGCTGCACCATCACATGGATGATTCCCAGAAGTCGTTTTAGAAGAATTAGAGTTTTCAGTAGAATTTTGTTGTATTGACATTCTGTGGATTGGATGCATTCTCTAGACCAGCTGTATGCTGCTGTATGCTTCTGCTTGCTGAGTGATGCTTGATGCACTAATAGGAGGTGATGTGGGCTGCTGATGTTGGGAGTTTGATGCAGGAATTCTGCACTGTAGGCAGTAAAGGCTCCAAGTTCTTTGCATGATCCGATACTGGCATGTGTCCGCACAATTTCTGAGTTCTGTTACATGTTCTGGATTGTCAGTTGCCAGACCCGTAGACAGAATCTCAGGAGGAATATTGTATTTATCGAGCCACACCTTCCTGCTGGAAAGGCTGGTAAGCCAGACCACTGAGTAAATCCAAGCTGTATTTTCCGTGATCTGTACTATTTTTGCGTGATATAGTTTACTTTTGTGATAAATAAAATGGCTTACCCTTGGGTTCCATTCAGTTTTATTATCAGTGGGTTTCACTCCATAAACTACAAATTCCTCTGCCCGAGGTGGCAGACACGTAAACCTTGCCAGTAGTTGAAGTTGCTGATTGCTACTAACCTTTGTTAGTAGCAAGTTCTAGTAGTTAGGAGCTAGCAACTTTTGTTTAGTAGATTTGTTCTGCCTTCGCCTATGTATTTAATTGTGAGCTTATAGAGAAAATTTTCTTCCTCATTTGGTGTAATTTCTACCATCTGAACCCTTTGTGGGTTTCCTCACATAGTCAGTAAAATGCTGGTTTATCCACAACCAAAGTTGGCTGCATTTACAATGCGGAGAGGCAGTACTCATGCCTAAGTTGAGAAAGAAAAACACTTTACAGACAATATTAATACAGATAATACAAAAAGCATATATTTAATGGAAGCTTCCAGGTGCCCCCATGGCTATGGGCACAGGTGGAATCAGATTTGTACAATTTTTATAAGGTTAATTAATTAGTATATCTATCAAATACTATCTAATTAGAAGAGCAGTTGGTTAGGTCATTTTTCCCCTGGGTTCTGCCCCATTGGAGCCCTCTCCCAATCTTTTAGCTCTACATTTTACTATGTCTATGATGTATGGTGCAAAACAAAGTGTCATTGTTGGACTAAGAAGCAAGACTAAATAGAATCCTAAGAATGTAGTAGAATGTTTAGCTTGTTGTTCTAAAAAGTAGGGGAAAAGGGTAGGAAAGGTACTAGAAGCTACAACCATGTATTAGCACTCTATAAAGCTACAAATATATGTTGGGGCTCATCAAATGGACTCTGATTCTGAGGATCAGTGGTGGATTCAAGAACATCTGTCATGGATGGCTCCTCCTACCCCTTAAGTATCTCCTCTCCCAGTCTTATGTTAATTCCCTTATGTTTATTCATTTCCCCTGTTTAATATTCATTGTGTTCTGGAAAGTTCTTCTGTACTCGATGGTTGACTGGTCTGTTTTAATAAGTTACCATCCCGAGTTCTGTAACTGGATGTTGTACCCTTGATTCCTCCGCTCCTCCTCTCCCCTATTGGTTGGTTGTTGTTACCCCGCCCCTTTTTTCAAGCCTTATAAAATTCCCTGCACGAAGGCTCTGGTCACCCTTCTGCGGTTGAGCCCTTCAGCAGAACTCCTTGCTCCCTGGATCCCTAATAAATCTGCTGGAATTTCACCCAGAAGAGCCTCCCTCGACTCTACTCCTCTGGCGTCTGCCATTTCAACGGCTGCTCGTGTGGTGCCCTTTTTGGGCTGTAGGCTGTCAAAGCTCGGATTACCTGCTTATTGACGCCTAGGGTGGACCCGGGCTACCACCCGACTGACGTCAAGTATATGAAAAATGTATAGAAAGTAAAAATTTTTAGGCATCAGTACTGTCATACTTCCAGGTGTTTGTATACTTTCATCTGGTACATTCTGGGTTATGTTTAGTTGTAAATTAATTTGACGACAGTCTGGACACACTGTTCCATTCTTGAAAACCCCAAATGTTTTAAGATAGGCACAGAGTGGTCTTGAAAGTTTCTCATCTTCTTCAGGTTCTAGCATCTTGGCAGTAAAATTGTGCAGTTCTTGTGGAATTTCAGCTTCTGTGTGCTTCAAATAGTGCAGAATCACAGGTGCATGACATGTAGTGTTCTGTTAGCAGAATGATACAGCCTTCATGTATCCCTCATCTACAGGGGAGGCAGATTTTGCCTTTGTATGTTTCTGATCTACAGAAGAATCCTTTCTCATATTACAAAAGTTGTCAGTCATGCTGTGTAGACGGTCACCAAAGAGTCTTGGAGAAGGAAACCTGAAACGGATCACACAAGTTGCATCTCTAATTCCCAAAGACTGTAGGCAGTCATCTGTTAAAACTAACACAACAGGAGTGCCAGAATTCCCTTTATTATTTTTTTTCTGCAGAAACAGAGGAACTTTTTTATGTTAGGTCAATATTTTGTATGGATGTTAGGAAGCAGTCCCTGAAAAGATTTGGGAACAAGTCTTGAGGGGCTCCAGAGGCTAAATGGGGTACCAAGAAGCAGCTTAAGAAGTGAAGTAGCAGAGTCAGAGACAGGAGATACTGCAGCTGGTGGGGCATCTGACTGCTGCTGAGTAAGCCTTTAATGAATACCAAAAGGAGGTACTTCCTAAAAGGTGAACATTAAAGGATGAACATGAAATACTACTAGTAGTAAATAGTCCTGTGCCTGTGGCAGGTGCTCGCATACAGCTGGAATCAAGACCCCAGATCCAGTGGTGGAATGAAGTAGAGGACACAGAAGTATAAATCAATCATGTTATCTCCTCCCACCGGTCTGGGCATCTCCCCTCCCAGTTTATGTTAATCCCTTCATGTTTATTCATATCCCCTGTTTAATATTCATTAAGTTATAGAAAGTTCTTGCTTGTTCAATGTTCCATTGGTTTGTTCAAGTTGGTTTGCACCCCCGAACAGTCTAATTGGCTATTGTACCCTTGATCCCTCCTCTCCTCCTAACGCCTACTGGCCCTCAGGTGTTATCCCTCCCCTTTTCCTGGCCCTTTAAAATACCCTGTCCAGGCTTCCAAATCACTTCTCTATGAGTGTCCCCTTCAGCAGCAGAGCTTTCTCCCTTGCCTTCCCTGGTTTTACAATAAACTGTTGTTGGAATAGCACCCAGAGGAGTCTCCCTCACTTCTTCACCTCCTCCTGTGCACCTGAGACCACCTGCCCTCTGTGGACCTCTTCTCTGTCTGCTGGCGGCAGCCTGTACTACTTGTTGCCCCTGCAGACTCAGGTGTCTGCTCAGGAGTGCAACATGTGCCAGCTTTTAAAAGATGCAAATCAACCTAACTGCTTAGGTATCGAATACAATATCCTTAGAGATTCTTAGAATGTCCTTTACTCATAAAAATAGTTTTCTAGTTGATGTGAGAGATGAAACAGTGTGGAATATGGGGTTATATTTGAGGCTTATGCTCCCCAGCAGGCCCTGTGGGAAAGGCACAGCTGCAGGCCGGACGGTTGGCAGGCGGTTGAAGGGCGAGAGGCAGTTGTGAGTGAGGAGAGAGGCAGTTGAGTGACAGTTGGCAGTGTGATTGTGATTGGCTGGAGGAACGAGTGGACAGCATGTGAGCAGGGATCTGATTGGATGAGACGATTCATGGACAGCAGCACTGCAGCTGTGCCAGCCAATGGGTGCCCTTGTACTGTTAAGTTCTGTTAGGTTTCAGTTTGGTTTCTGTTGGCATTAAGGGTATAAAGAGGGGGCGATTTCGGCAAATAAACGGATCTTCTTGGGACATAGGGGGTCTGTCGTCTTTGTTCCCCATTGCTACAAAACAGCATGTTGCTTCAGCCCAAAAGGACTATGGAGTAAAAGAAGAAAAAGTGTTAAGTCTGTTTTCTGCATTTTGTTACCTATGGTTTAGATGTGGTTTGATCTGTTTCTTGCACCTGTTAAGTGTTGTTGGGAACCAATAAAGAAGTGAAGTTGAAGATAAAATCAAAAAAGGGAGAAAGATGGGGAAGGAGGGGAAAGGAGCTTTTGGGGGAAGATTAGGCAGTTGGAAGCGAGTGTAAGTCCCTGAGTACCCAGCCAATGGGGAAGGCTTGGCCGTGAAGGGGTATTAAAAGGTTGCCATTTTAATGAGGTCTGTGTATTCACCTCTGGGAGGAGAAACACACCTGACTCAGCTGATGCGTTGATATTAATAAATAATTATTGCTTCAAAGACTTGGTCCCCTCTCAATTCTATCAAAAAGTAAGGCATTTCTCACAATTTGGAGACTTGCCTCAGGATCCCTAACTTCTGGCCCTATGAGGTGGACATTGAGAGCAGGGGAAAGCACGCCCTACTGAGTTTAGCAGCCCTCGACTTGCTGTCGTACCTCATGGGACCTTGCAGGTGAGACCTGGATGGTGGACTCTAGGAGTAAAAAAGGGAAAGGAGAGAGTAGAGTTTACGTGTGATGGCTGGTAACACCTGTGCACAGGACCCATGTAAGAAAAGTGACTGTTAAGTATTACCTGGGCAGCTGGGTGCAGCAGGACTGAGTGTGTGTGCTTGAGACATGGAATTGCCTGTGAAGCAACTGTGGAGTCCTTCTCCAGCCGGAGTTCCTTCATTCCACACGGCCAGTGAAGAGACGAAGCGAGTTGGTTCTGCAAGAAAAGAGTCCTATGGGAATATTGAGAGATGGGAAATAGCTGCAGCGGGAAGACTTAAGAGGAGTGGAGAGGCTCCACTCCAAGCATACCTCCTGACAATCCATTGGGGAGGATGCTCAGAGACTGGGGACAAGAGGAGCTGTCTTGTACTCAGGGGGAGGATAAGAAAAAGATGATTCGATATTGTATATTCAAATGGGCTTAAGAACCCATTAGACCAGACACATTATATTGGCCCAGATACGGGGCTCCGGAAGATGGGATATGTCAGGCACTAAATCTATATGTGAACACGAAAGGACCTTGTGACCAAGAAGAGAGGGATTGTGCTGCTTGTTGGAAGCAGTATTTGTCCATGTTTGTGACTAAAGACTTGAAGAAGACTAGAGGGGAGAGAAAGAGAGAAAAATGGGACCCCTTAGACCACTTACCCCTCCCTGTGTGCCTTATAGAGGATCAAATGGTCTGAATTTGGAAGAAGTGACAGTTGAGCAGGAAAGGAATGATAATGGTGGGGAAAGAGGTGAAGTGGCTGTTCTCCATGAAATGGTGGATGCACGTGGCATAGCTGGTCCCCATGAAATGGCGGGCCCACGTGGTGGGGCTGGTTTTAATGAAACGGTATAATCTCATGATACGACAGAGCAGCTGTAACAGAACTAGAATTACAGAGTTAGTACAGTTAAAGAAAGACATTCAAAATTTCCCATTCCCTCCTTCAAATATCACCTCAAAAGTTAATGCAACTATTTCTGTGTTTCCCCTGCGAGAGGGGCCTATGCAGGGAGCTCCGATGGGAGTAGGATTTATGAATGTACCTCTTACTAGCACCGAAGTAAGAGAATTTTTAAAAAATGAGTAACATATTAGAGGACCCCTTGGGGCTAGCAGAGCAATTGGATCAATTTTTAGGTCCAAATATCTACACTTGGGAATAAATGCAATCTATTTTGGGGACATTTTTTACTTCAGAGGAGAGACAAATGATATAAATTGCAGGGATAAGAATTTGGGAAAGAGAAAATCCATCGGATGTTCAAGGAGGAATACCTTGTAAACAAAGATTTCCAATATTGAGACCTAACTGGGATCAGAATACAACTGAGGGAAGGAATAATGTGTCAGACTATAGAAGGCTGGTGATTAGGGGGATAAAAGAAGCGGCACCAAAGGGGCAGAATTTTGAGAAGCCGTTTGAAAATAAACAGCAATGGGATGAGCCGCCCACTACTTGGTTACAGAGGCTTAGAAAGAATATGCAGCAGTATGCAGAAATAGATCTTGAGAGCGATGCAGGTCAGGAAGTCTTGGAAGTAAGTTTTGTTACTAAAGTGTGGTGAGATATAAAGAAGAAATTGGAGAAAATAGAGGACTGGAGTGATAAAGAATTGAGTGATTTATTGAGGGAAGCTCAGAAGGTTTATGTTAGTGGAGTAGCTGGATTAATCGGGAGGCGGCCCCAATGAACCAGGATGATCATTGGTGGGGTGCCTGAGTCAATCACCCTGCACTCTTCCTCCCCTGTTGGTTTGTACCCTCCCAAGTTTATGTTAATTCCGTTATGTTTATGCATGTTCCCTGTTTAATATTCACGGTTTTCCAGAAGGTTCTGTGTACTCGATACCCCGTTGGACTGTTCCCCTTGATACCTTCCCCAAGTTCATTCTATTTGCTGATGTACCTCTGGACCCTCCTCCTTTCCTTTCTCCCATTGGCTGTTTTCCTTTTCCCCTCCCTTTTTTTGTTCCCTTAAAAGCCACTGTACAGACCCTGGACCCTCTGACTTAGGTCCCTGACCCCCTTGGCACCATTCCTGTTCTCTCCTTTTCCCTATTAAACTTGCCAGGATTCACACCTAAGTCCTCCCTCTCCTCTCTTTGCTCTCCCTGCGACGCTGCTGTCACCTGCGTTGGGGTGCTGCCCTTGCAGGGATGCTATTCAGCTGCCAGCTTCCGAACACTGACGCTGAGAGCGATCCCCGGCTCATCGCTCAAACAAAGCGTCATCTGGCGCCCGAACAAGGGACCTTTTGCGAGAAAATTTCTCTTGAAAATTTCCGCCAGACCTCGAAGGTGCCAACCTTGTTTTAGAAGGTTAGCATTCAGAGAGGAGCAGACCAAACCACCTTGTGGTCAGGTCTGGGAGAGACCTTCCCAGCAGCTTTCTTTTCCCAAAGCTGCCTTGTGGATGTTGAGGTGCTCACGCCCATTGGTTTTTGGGGTAAGTATTCACCCGTTCGGGAGGTGATACTTTTACGCCCTCAACTGTGGGGGAGGTGGCGGCTACTTGTGGTTTTTGGGGTTTCTCCTTTTGTTTTCATTTTGACTGCTGGGGAGGGTGAGAGTTGCCCTTTCTCCTGCAATTCACACTCGTTCGGGGGGTGGAATTGACAGAATGGGAATCAAGTTGTCTTTGGCTGAGAGGAATCTTTATTTCTAAGTTGGGGAAACCCTGAGAGAGGCCGATTTCAAGTTTTCTGAAGGGCGGTTGAAATAGTTTGTTCATTGGATCTTCCTGTATTTCCCCCGAGTCTCCCCAAAGCGGGCAGAACAGCTTGAGTTCTGGGACACTGTAGGGGAGAAACTGACAGCCCTTCGAAGGGCTGGGGATCAATCAGTGGCTAAGTTCTTCCCCCTACAGTCCCTCATCTATACGGCACTGGGGGAGAAGGGAAATACAGGGGAAAGTTCCCAGAATGTTGGTGGTTTGAACCT
>VWZT01005636.1:0-10585 GCA_013397055.1 Pachycephala philippinensis | reverse complement strand
TTTCTCGGTCAGAGACATGGGGAGAAGAGAATTCCATGTGTGGCCTGCTGGGGAGAGGTGTGACCACGCCAAGGTCACTTGAGAGCTGTGAGAAACTTTTAGGAGAGTTGTTGCTTTTCAAGCTAGAATTTGTTTATCCTTAAGAGGACACCCCATGCGTGGCTTATGGTGGCAGTTGTGAAGAGACTGCAGAACTCATGAGAGAAATGTATTTCGCGGCAGCAGATTTCTGGGCGAGTTTGTTTGCTGTAGCAATTTAAAGCACCACATTGAAGCAGAAAAAACCTCTTTTTCTTTCGACTGTAAAGAAGACTTGAAAACTGCAATTCTGGCCTAGAATCACGTGTTTTGTCCTTTGTGCGAGTTGAGAAAGTATTAGAAGAAGTGCTGGAAAGAAAAAGAGAGTTTGCTTTTTGTTAGTAATAAACTTCTTTATATTCTTTAAAGTTTTGAGCCTGCTTTGCCCTTCTTCTAATTCTTATCTCACAAAAGGTAAAAGATGCAAACTAAACCACCGCACCCTCCTAGGGAGGACCCTGGCCAGGTTCCCTCTGGACCTTCCCGGTCCCATTCCCCTCATCCCTCTTCCCCAGTTTTGTTTCCCCCAAGTTTTAATGTTGAAGGTCAAAATGGTGATCATCCACAAGACGGTGGGTGGTCAAAAGATGGAGGTGGCCACATGGCACCCCCCCCTTCTTCCTTTTCTTCTCCCCACAATCCTTTCCGCCCCTCCTCCTCCAACCCCTTCTGGCCTGGGAATGCCCCTCACGTCCAGAACGCCCCCAGCACCGGGAATGCCCCTTCCCCCTGAGACCACACCCCAGTCTCCACCTCTTGGTGGCCTGACTCCTCCCATTCCTCCCCTCCTCCTAACCCCACCCCATTTTCCCACGCCAACTCCTTCTTTTACCACGGTCCCCCTTTCAATTCCCATGGTTCCGGCCCCAGAAATTCTAACCCTGGAAACGGGAACCAGGAAATGGGAACCAGCCCTTTCGCCGCCCTGGTCCGGTACAGCCGGACTGGGAGAAACCCACACTGGGAACCCTTCATTTATGGGCAGTTCAAGGAGCTGTTTAAGGCCCAAAAAGAACACGGGTGTACCAGTGAATGTTTTAAGGGCCTTTTGCAGGCAACCTTTGCCTCAAATAATCTGGTTCCACACGATATAAAAAACGTCTTCAAGTGCTTATTGCCCATTGGAGATAACCTATTGTGGAAGAGGGCTTGGAAAAAGCAATTGCGGGGAGCTGCTTCCAGACATCTTGCAGGACCCCGATAATGCGGCCTTGACTATGGAGCACCTAAGTGGTGAGGGTGACTACTCCAAACCACAAGTGCAGGCTGACACCATCCCTGTACCTGTGCTCAGTCTGATCAAGGAGGCTGCAGAGAAAGCGATGTTCACCATGCCCTTAAAATTGGCACCTATGGTGAACTACACACAGATCCAGCAGCTGCCTCAGGAGGCATTTGCTGATTTCATTGAACGCCTTAAACAAGCCTTACAATGAACAAATCTAGACGAAAAAAATCAAATGGAGATACTAACTGAGCTGGCACAAAGTAACGCAAATGAGGCCTGCAGGAAAGTTATCCTGGCCCTACCCTTTGACCCGCCACCACCCCTTGACTATATCATCGAGGCCTTTACGAGACGGGCTGTGGTGGATGCTGATAAAAAAAGAGGGGGAATACAGAGAGAGGTTAATGCTATGGATTTCAAGACTTTCTCCAAAGAAGCCAACCACAAGCAGAGGGACATTATATGTCATCGGTACGGGAAGAAAGGACATTGGGCCAGAGACTGTAGAGCACCAGCTCCCGTATATACCAATGTAAGACCAGCAGCAGGAGGTAACACCGTCCCAGTGTCAGGAAACCTGCAGGCAAGCGCGCAGTAGTCCCATGCTGTGACACAAATGGGACCACCCCCGCGTATGTCCCAGCGACATTAGGGACAGAGGCGCAAGGGGAACAACGAAAAGAACCCGGACTGGAAATTATCCTAATAAAAGGACAATCCCTGAATGACACAGACTGCTTGGCTATCAAAGCTGTTGTCAAAAATGGTGTAGTAAATACTGAAGTTATCATTCTTGCAGCGGCATTGACGCCGTCAGATGTTGAGATCTTTCCAGTGACAACCAAGACAGACGTACATGGGGGAATTACCATAATGATTCGATGTACTAACCCCCCTCTCTTTTTGCCTCCAGGTTTAGTAATTGCTCGAGTGGTCACAATCCTAGGACTGACAATTGTGATGTGTACTGGTCAATACGAGTGGGGGGAGAAAAGCCCACCCTCACTTGTGAAATGATCAGCGGTGGCTCCAGTATTTCCCTGACCGGGATGGTGGACACGGGAGCCGACGTGACAGTCATTTCTGACCACATTTGGCCAAAGGAATGGGACCTCAAATCAGTGAGTGATAGAATCTCGGGTGTGGGGGGATCCATCACAGCTATGCAGAGCAAGAATCCTGTTTACATCAGGGGACCCGAAGCGCGGGCGGCTTTCGTACGCCCCTTTGTGGTCCCTGCAGGATTCAGCTTATGGGGTAGGGACCTCATCTCCCAGTGCAATGCCAGAATTGAGATCCCAAGGTCAACCCAGGATTTTCAATAAGGACCACTGGAGAGCGCCTCACCCACAAACTGAATTGGCTTACTGATTCTCCAGTGTGGGCGCACCAGTGGTCTTTGCGAGATTATAAATTAAAGGCACTCCATGTACTCGTGGAGAAGCAGCTGGTGAAGGGGCATATCGTCCCTTCTACCAGTCCATGGAACTCCTCGGTATTTGTCATCAAGAAGCCAGAGAGGGATAAGTGGAGGCTCCTTCATGACGTACACAAGATAAATAAAGCTGTAGAGGACATGGGGCCCCTACAACCAGGAATGCCGTCTACATCAATGCTCCCTAAAGACTGGAAACTTGCAGTAATTGATACTAAGGATTGCTTTTTCCAGATCCCCCTGCACCCAGAGAATGCACCATGATTCGCCTTTTCAGTCCCTAGTAAAAATCACGAGGCTCCCATGCAGCGATATCATTGGCGAGTTCTGCCTCAGAGCATGAAGAACTCCCCGACCATCTGCCAGTGGTACAGGTCCTATCCCCGGTCAGGGAGAGGATGAGCGAGTCAATCGTCCTCCATTATATGGATGACCTCCTCATCTGTGCAAAACATGATCAGCTACTGGAGGCCACCCTGGATCTGACCATAATGGAGCTACAGTGACACGGTTTTGAGGTCCAGCAGGAGAAGATACAAGAAACTGCTCCTTGGAAATACCTGGGACATGTTATCAATGAGAGGACTAGTAGACCACAAAAGATAAGTATAACGGACAGTCCAAAAACAGTTGTGGATTAACAACAGTTACATGGGTCTATTAACTGGTTGCGACCGCTGTTGGGAATCACTAATGAAGACTTGGCTCCACTATTCAATCTACTGCGTGGGCCCCTGGAGCTGGACTCCCTGAGACACCTAAGCAAAGAGGCAAAAGGAGCCATCGTCGAAGTCCAAGAGGCCATGAACTCCAGGCAGGCTTACCGCTGCGATCCAGAACTGCCATTCAACTTGGCCATTCTGGGTAAGATGCCGCAGGTGCATGGTCTGATTTTCCAATGGGGAAAGGAAGAGGGAGGAGATCATGTCATTATCATTGAGTGGGTCTTCCTGCCCTCTCAAGCGACAAAGACTGTCACTACCCTCCAGGAATAGGTGGTAAAGGCATGGGCCCGCATTTGTACCCTCGCTGGGTGTGATTTTGCATGCATTTACCTGCCATTTACAAATGAGGCAGCAGAACATCTAATGCAAAAAAATTCGGTCGTCCAGTGTGCATTCGAGAGTTTCCCTGGATAAATTCCTATAAATTATGCAAAACACAAGCTGTTTAATAATTCTTTCAATTTATGAGAAAATCCCAAACAAAGTCATAAACCCTTAAATGCCTTGACAGTGTTTACAGCTGGCTCTGGGAAGTCGCACAAGTCGGTGATGACGTGGTGAAATTCAAAGACACGGAAGTGGGAGTCTCATGTCCGAGTGCTCCAGGGGTCACCCCAGATTTGGAGTTAGTGGCCGTAGTCAGGGCATTTGAATGATTTACTGAACCTTTTAATCTTGTTATGGATTCGGCCTATGTTGCCGGGGTAACGTCGAGAATCGAAAATGCACTGCTGAAAGAGGTACCTAATAAAATGCTTTTTGAATTGCTCTTGAAACTGTCCAGGCTAATCTCCCACTGAGAGCAACCCTCTTACATAATGCATGTAAGATCACACACCAGTCTTCCTGGCCTGATTTCGGAGGCAAATACGAGGGCAGACCAATTGGCTATGCCGGCCCAACTGGCCACGCTATTCCTGACCTGTTCCATCAGGCAAAGATCAGCCATGCCCTGCATCATCAGAATGCTCCGTCCCTGGTTCGTACGTTCCACCTTACCAAGGACCAGGCTAGGGCCGTTATTTCCACCTGCCCAAATTGTCAACAGCATTCCTTGCTGTCTATGGGCCACGGAGTTAACCCCAGGGGGCTAAATAGCAGTGAGCTCTGGCAGATGGACCAGACACTGCGCTACTGACCGCCAGAAGTACGTCCATGTTTCCATCGACACCTTTTCGGGAACAATATGTGCCTCAGCCCACAGAGGCGAAAAAGCAGCAGATGCAAAAAAAATCTCATTCAGGCCTTTTCTGTTCTGAGTATCCTGAAAAGGATAAAGACGGATATCCCGCCTATACATCTAGGGAGCTTAAAAAATTTCTTCAAATATGGGGAGTTGAACATCGTACTGGGATTCCCTACAACCCCGCCGGCCAAGCGATTATAGAGAGGGCTCACCAAACCCTCAAAGGAGCTCTCCGGAGACCGAACAAAGATAAAAAGGCAGAGTCACCTGACATCAGATTGGCAAAAGCCCTATTCACATTAAATTTCTTAAACTGCACTTATGAAGAGCCGGATCCCCTGGTACTAAGACATTTTACAAGCATGCGTAAGCATAAATTGGGGGAAAAAACACCTGTATACGTAAAAGATCCTGAGACACAAAAGATCTGTGGCCCATACTCCTTGGTAGCATGGGATAGAGGATATGGGTGCGTATCAACGCCAGCGGGCCCACAATGGGTTCCTAGAAAAAACGTAAAACCCTACACCGGACAGATACTGGGGGAAAAGTATCCCCACAAGGCCATGGAGGCACATCTGAAGGAGGAAAACTGGGCAAATCAAACCTTGTCCTCCTCAGACAACTATAATTTGGATTGGTTGTTTAGTTAAATGTTTTCCCGTTGGGTTTCATTTCAATGGCAGTTGGTATAAAAGGGGGAGTATCAATGGGTACGCAAATTAACCTCTGTTCCTTTAAAGTCATTCGCAGAACCACGAGAATGCAGCCCATAGGTGTCCTAAGGCTCTTATGGGACATCCTGACCATCGCCCTGTTATCATCAAGCCGCCCAGTCCCGGCATGGATCGTCTCGCAACTGAAGGCCAACATGTGGGCAACGCTGGCCAAAGCCCTGGGGAAAGAGGGGCTATGTCTGAAAATGCATGGGGCCAAAGACCTCATGAGCACATGCCTGATCGGAGTCCTGCTTTCTCCCAACGATCACCCCATCGTGGGGAGAAGGCCCGACCCTGTCACCACATGGGACACTTGGACAAAGTTGCTCCCAAAGGCTAAGGAGGAACCCCAGGAACTACACCTACTGGGGTCCGCCAAGGCACAATACTGTATCAGCTTTAAGTACCAGCCAGAATTGGATGATCAGATGTTCCAGGGGAGATACCGGGGCAGTAAGCTGAAAATGGTAATGCTCCAAGACCAGGCCTATACCACCCTCCCCTGGTGTGACTTTGCGGCTCCAGAAATGTCCAAGTCGTCTAAACAGCCAAGAAAACTCCCAAAAGGAGTTTTCCTCCTGTGTGGTGACTGGGCCTGGACTGGACTACCATCTCGCCTCCGGGGAGGGCCCTGCACCCTGGGACGCTTAGTCACCCTGACCCCAGACAAGCAGCAGCTGTTAAATTGGAAAAATTCGGTTCCATTGGCCCGCCAAAAGAGGGGCATCAAGGATTTGGACTAAAATTGTTCCTCAGAAATTGAGACCTGGCCCAGAGCGAAGCAAATAGCCACGTCAGTTATAGTCCCATGGGTTGCAGTAACGAAAGCTCTGGGAGAGATTTCGCATATTGAGTGCTGGCTGGGGCAGCATGCGAAGTTAACCTCCGAGGCCCTCAGCTTTTGGAGGATGAAGATGCAACGAGGCATGCCACCTTACGAAACCGTGCCGCTATTGACTACCTCCTCTTGCTCCATGGCTACGGTTGCGAAGAGTTCGAGGGGATGTGTTGCTTCAACCTAAGTGACTATAGCAAGAGCCTCCATCATACCATTAAGGAGATGGAAGCAAGCATCCACGAGCTCAAGATGGACTCTGAGGACTGGGTGGGCAACATATTCAAGGCATGGGGATTGGATGGCTGGACCGCATCAATCATAAAGACAATTATTTGGGTGATCATCATTATTTTACTTGTTATCCTTGTTTTTAATCTCCTAAAGATAGGTTTGTTCAATTTGGTCTTCAATTTAAGAAATAAAAAAGGGGGAGATGTAGTAGCCTGGATTAATCAGGAGGTAGCCCCAATGAACCAGGATGATCATTGGTGGGGTGCCTGAGTCAATCACCCTGCACTCTTCCTCCCCTGTTGGTTTGTACCCTCCCAAGTTTATGTTAATTCCGTTATGTTTATGCATGTTCCCTGTTTAATATTCACGGTTTTCCAGAAGGTTCTGTGTACTCGATACCCCGTTGGATTGTTCCCCTTGATACCTTCCCCAAGTTCATTCTATTTGCTGATGTACCCCTGGACCCTCCTCCTTTCCTTTCTCCCATTGGCTGTTTTCCTTTTCCCCTCCCTTTTTTCCTTCCCTTAAAAGCCACTGTACAGACCCTGGACCCTCTGACTTAGGTCCCTGACCCCCTTGGCACCATTCCTGTTCTCTCCTTTTCCCTATTAAACGTGCCAGGATTCACACATAAGTCCTCCCTCTCCTCTCTTTGCTCTCCCTGCGACGCTGCTGTCACCTGCGTTGGGGCGCTGCCCTTGCAGGGATGCTATTCGGCTGTCAGCTTCCGAACACCGACGCTGAGAGCGATCCCCGGCTTATCGCTCGAACAAAGTGTCATGTTAGGAGAGATCGTGAGAAACAGAAGACTAAAACTAAGTTAATGGTGACCATTGTAAACCAAGTAATACTGCGGCAACCTGGGAATGCAGTTGGGAGGGGAAGAGGAGTAGCGCAGTGTTAGCCTCATGTTAGGAGACCCCAGGGAAGAGGATGGGAGATGACCACTTGGTAGACAGGTCCCAAGAAGTGCTTCTGTTGTGGAAAGATGGGACATCTCAAAAGAGAATGTCCAGAATTACAGAGAGAGGTTAAAATTTCCAGATGATGGAATCAGGAATTGATGCACAGGATTAGGGGTGTCAGGGGCTCTGTTTTTGGGGGTCCAACTACCTTGAAGAGCCCTTGATAAATTTAAAATTAGGACCCCAAGAAAAAGAGTATGTGTTCAGGAGAAAGTGTAAGTCCCTGAGTACCTAACCAATGGGAAAGGAGAGAGGAACCCCGCTTGGCCATGAAAGGGTATAAAAAGGTTGCCATTTTAACGAGCTGTGTGTGTGTTCACCTCTCAGAGGGGAGACACACCCGACTCAGCTGAATCATTGATATTAATAAATACTTTTTTGGTTCGAAGACTCTGTTCCCTTTCAATTCTATCAAAAAGCTACTTCTCACAGGGATGTCTCTCTTCATGTCAGTTAGATTTAAGTTTGTTAGCGGAAATTGTTTCATACCTATGCACAATCTTGTCGGTGATTGAATCACGGACCCAGACCGGCAGGACATCTGAATCAAATTTATTCAAAGAGCAACCTGGATTTATAGACTTACACGACCTATCATACATTGCCATGTCAGCAGCAGACTTTACGAATGTCCTTCTATTGGGTTACTCGCCTGTCAGCTGCCGGCAGGCTCCTCCCCCCAGGGTCCCGTGGAGACAAGCCTTTGTGCTGCCATGTGCTTTCTTTATCTTGTCATGGCACACTGCAGGCACATCCCACAGCCTGCAGTTCAGTCCCATCCTGTCGCGGTCCGCCTCGGTGTTGTGCCGGATAGCTGAGGCGTCCCGGACAGAAAAATAAAATGTATTTCCTCCAGGGAGCGGTCCTAGCCCCCAGGAGGCGGGGATGAAAGGAAAACGCAGAGGCTGCGAGGATTCTTGAACTCAGGAGAACTTTAATCGCAGGCAACAGGCCAACTGAACCCTGAGGGCAAAGAACCAGACTCCACCCACAAGCAGGCACACTTAACAGGTACAGCAAGGGGAGGAGACATCAGATACACCAATGAGACACGTACATTCAAAAATGGATAGACCCTGGAGCCAATCCCACCCGGAGGCGGGATTAACCGACCTATCAGATTACGGGGATTATAGAGGGTACTAGAAGGAGGGAGGAGATTACCGTAGGCTCCGCCCAATGGGCGTGGCCTAAATGTGCGCCCTTTCCCGAGGGGGCGTGGCCCAATAAGGAGGCGGGGCCTCCCAAGGGGCGTGGCCTTCCTCTGAAGAGGCGGCGATCTCCTGAAGCTCGAACTCCTCTGGGGGAGGGGCCAAGGGGTCAGGAGTTTCGGAGATGACCCCGTCACCTCCTCTCTCTTCTTTAAAATAAATGGAGAGTCGTGAATAAAAATATTTCTTAACAAAAACATACAGACCATAGAACAATCCAAAAATCAATATGCACCAAAGCAAATCCTTAAGCAAGGCACCACCGATGCCAGTGACCCCAACTGAGTCCAACAGATGATGCACAATCCCTCCAGCGGCTTTTGTGGTCTGACTCACGATTTGACGCACTGTATGAATTGAGTCATTGATTGCCTGGACAACCCAACCTTCGTGTTCGAAGGTGATGTTATGAATTAGATGTTCTATGTTGTCAATGCGCTTGTGGATGTTGGGCGAAGGGTCTGATAAGTTGAAACAGCACAAACCTTCAAACTCGTTGCATCCATGACCGTGTAAAAGCAATAGATAATCGATTGCTGCACGGTTCTGCAAAGACGCTTTTTGGTTTGCCTTTTCCCCTGATAGGAGGTTGGCTAGAGCTGTCGATGTTAGTTTGGCTTGGGCTTGGATCCAGCACTCTACGTGGCCTAATTCGTTGAGTGCTTTTGTCGCTGCTAGCCAAGGGAGAAACACTGAAGCAGCTACTCTTTTCGACCAAGACCAATGATAAATTTGCAGATCACATTCAGAAGCCGAATTGTCGGTGCCCCGTTTTACTTTCGACTTTGGAGGCCGCATATTGATTTTTGAATGATCTCTTCCCGCCAAGGACAGTCTGCCAGGGGCGCAAGGACCTCCTATCAGTTTGGTAGGGATTCCAGCCCAGGCTCGATCTCCGCAGAGGAGGAATATCCCTTTTGGGAGTTCTTTGGGCTTAGAGTACCACGGATCTCCTGATGCTGTAATTGGGAGGTCAATGACGTCCTTGCACCAAGCAGTAAGATGATGTACTGCTGGGGGAAGCACTACACGTTGGAAATTCGAATTGTCGAATGTAAAATTGAGACAGCTTTCTGCCTTTGCAGTGCCTAGCAACTCAATCTCTTCCGGCTCTTTCTTTAGATCGGGAAGATCTTTCACCCAGTCTCCCCAGTAGGTGAGAGGGCTGGGCAGCGGAGCCGGAATTGCTGGGAACCCCACCCAGATATCGGGATAGCGTGCTAGGTCGTGTAGTGAATGTGGTAACTCTATTGATGTTAGAGGGATCCCTATCAAGCTAGTGCCAAGGGGGTTGTTGACACTAGGGGATGTCAGGCAAACCTCGTCTTGTCTCAGCGCTTTAGCCAGGGTTGTCCAGACGTTGGCTTTAGGTTGAGGGACTATCCACGCTTGGTTGATCACTGGCATCACTGCTATAATGACGAGCAGTTTCACATGGGTGCGGATGTTGACGGGTGGATACATTGTCACGACTCACTGTGAATCAAAGGATACACAACGTAAATGTAAAGCAAATACTGTATCTCATAGGGGTACCCGATCTCCAGGGGAGGGAAAGATGGGGAAGGAAAGAGGGTTAGGGAAAAAGGGTGGCCAAACAGATATCAACTTCAGGTTCTTCAGCACAGATTGGAGGAGATGGGACTGAGGAAGGGTCATAGGCCCACCATGGTTTCCCATGGACTAAGCCTACTACCTTCTCTTCTTCCTCTTCTTCTGGTGACTCTGTCTCCTCTTTGATGGACCTTTCAACACTCTTGGGGGAGGACGTTGGGCTGGACTTAAACTTACGTTTTGTCCAGCTCAAGGCCCTCTGGTCACACTTTTGTGAGACTGCCTTAGGTGGTGTGTAGGGTCTCACAAATTTGGCTGGGACCCACCTGGGGCCTTCAGGAGCAGACACGCAACCATAGCCCCGTCCCCACATAATCAGTGGATAGGGACCCACGATCTTGTGTGTATCCACCTC
>VWZT01005634.1:969859-1193743 GCA_013397055.1 Pachycephala philippinensis | reverse complement strand
CCGCCGGCGAACGGCGAGGACGCCTATAAAGGAGCCGCGCGCTCGCTCGGGGGCCTAAGGGAGGTCTTCCCGCCCGGTGGGGCCGGGCTTGTCTCGCGCTGCGCTCGTGGCCGCTGGGGGGCGCCAGGGCGCGGCTGAGGGTTCCCGCCCTCAGCCCTGAGGGAGCGGGGAACTGAGGGAGGGATCGTGCGGGAAGGGGCTCACGTCCCTCAGGGAGCCGAGAACTGAGGGAGGGATCGTGCGGGAAGGGGCTCACATCCCTCAGGCAGCCGGGAACTGAGGGAGGGATCGTGCGGGAAGGGGCTCACATCCCCCAGGCAGCCGGGAACCGAGGGAGGGATGGTGCGGGAAGGGGCTCACAGCCCGCGGGATCCCGCCCTCATCCCTCAGGGAGCCGGGAACTGAGGGAGGGATGGTTTGACCCAGCGCCAGGCAGCCACAGCCTTTGTATAAGTGTCTGTGTGGCATCTTGTAGCTTTTCCCTGCTAAGTCCAGGAGCTGCTGTGCCATCCCGTCTGTCCTGGGTAGGTTTTGAACAGCTGTTTTTTGCAGAACCCGCTGCTAAAAAGGGATATAAGCAGCAGGTTTGTCACAGGTGAAGTCAAACAGGATTGAATTACAGGAAAAGGAGAGCTAAAAGGTATATTTTTTTGTAACAGCCTTAACTTCCCATGTGTCAGAGACTCAGCTTGTATCATTGTAGAGGGGTAGGGTTTATCATCACTTAAAATAAGGCTAGAGTTCAAAAATAGCTTATACCTATTAAGATGATCTTAAGTCAAATGCTGTATTGCTATAAGAAGCTTCTGGGATTTTTAAAATATTTCTGAATAGCTATTTAAATTATTTTCTTCACCCTAAACAGAATACAAATGTAATGCAGTTTAGATGCAAAGCACATACTCAAATCCACAAAGTGAATTCATTTTGTATTGTGTTCACAATAAGACACAGCAGCTCAAAAAAGAGCTGTGACAAAGTGCCCATATAATACTGAAACCCTGTAATTTTTATGGCGTATCTTTGGCTGGGTGTGAAAAGTCAGGGTTTAAAGTGCTCCTGTGTAGAGAAAAATTATCCAAGAAATGTGTCCCTGCACCAGCAAGATGTAAGAAACAGGTGGAGGGTGGGGGCTCTTGAGGTTATTTTCCATTTTGAAGCACTTGCACGTGTATCAGTTCATTGCAAGTGAAGCAATCACGGTGAGCAGTTTTCTAGTGCCAGCAACAGCTTTGTATGGTGAGACATCAAAATCCAGCATTTGGACAGTTGTCAAAACAAAGAAATAGGGAAAACACGATTCTATCATCTTTCAACTACTTTTAGCAGTTGCTTTTTTTTTTTTTTTTCTGTATTTAAGCACCTTTGAAACATAACTGAGAACAGGGTTTGGAAGTGGGTGGTCTTTGCCTTTTTATATTCAATTTTTAGCAGGCAGAGAGGAAAACAGTTTTTGTATAAAGGTAGAGAATTGCACATCTTGGTCATACACAGCGAAAAGGTCTACCTAGTAATAGTCTGGATATATCTGGATTTATATCACCTCCAAAATCATCAGAAACACACCCTAAATGATCAAAATCACTGTGAGCTCTGGCCCTGCTCTTAAGTTACACCAAGCAAAGATGGCAGCAGCACCAAATCCGGGATATTTAACACTAATGCAATGTTATAGCTGGAAACAATAGAGAGCCAAGCCTTTAAAGGAGATGCTGAGGGATGCTTAGGTTGTGGTTGGTCACCTCCTTGTTACCTCAGGTTAGGGATCATTCTGAGTTTGTTGAGGTATCCCAGGAGGTTCCTGGTTTCTCCTGCGTGTGTATAATCAGTGGCACAGCTGCATCCAAGGATACTGTGTAAATTTGGGTGGTGGCAGGTGGCATTTCTCTGGTGCTGAGCTGGCTTTGGGTTTGGTTTTGCCACAGGATGCCACAAAGGACCTGACAGGAAAACACAGGCAGATTGTGTGCTGTTAGCAGCAGTTACCACGTGCTGCTCAGTGTTCCCCTAGGGTTAGGAGCCAGGATTTTGAAGGAAATGAAGGTTAGAGCTGCTGCTGTCCCAGCCACCTTGTTACACATGGCTCTGTGCTTGGCAAGAGCAGCTCCTCCAGTGCTAAGAATCATCTGGGGTCAGTTTGTTCCATTGCTGGGTGGAGCCTGGGGTTTGAGGTGGTGTGGAGCAAGCTGCTGAGCTAAGTTTAGAACTGCTGTGGTCAGTGGGTTCCTTACTAACAATTTTGGTCTGGCAGCGTTCCTTCCCTGGGGCTGGGCTTCAGGGCAGAGGAAGGGTTTCATCAGCCCTCAGGTATGCACTGGATTTAAGATGAGTTTTCTGGCTAATTTAAGGGTTTTTGTTATCCCCTGTCACCCTCATCTGCCTCATTCTGTGTCCAGTATAAACTCCCTGGCTGTGGTTTGATTTCATCTGAGGTCCTTGCAGGTGAGAAGGTGGCATTGGATGGGGACTGACCCAGAGCAGGCACTGTGGCTTAGGACTTGTCGGGGTGAAGGCTGAGCTTTCAGGACCAAATGTGTCATTAGGTCACATTTAAAGCCAGCACTCCCTGAAGCCTTTTGGATTTGCCTTAAAAACTGAGTTTAGACTCAGAGCTGCCTGCACTTTATATTATTTTCCTTACCCTCTTATCCTAGTTTCTGGCTGTTCTGACCTTTTCCAGCATCTACAAGAAGCAGGGAGGCAATAACAAATCCCACAATAAACACCCCCATGGAAGATCCTGGGGTTGTAATGGGGGTTTTTAGCTTGGTTTCTTGAAAAAAATGAGGTTTGTATGCTTAGTACTCTGTCCTTCCAATAGAACTTGGACCTAATTTTGACTAAATGTGGTAGAAACACTGTGTTTTCTGGCTTTGAGTGAATAGGCAGCTGCACAAAGAAGAGAGGGTTTTAGTTAGAGATGCACTGAGGACAGAGCTCAGTCCTCTGGGGATGTTTGTTGCTGGCACAATGTTCCTGAGATGGAGGTTAGTCTTGGGGGAATATTTTTTGCTTTTCCTTGGAGATAACTTGCTGGGAATCCTCAAGGCAGCAGGGATGACAGCAGAAGGAGTAATTGCCACAAAGAGGGTGACATAATTTCACCCCATGGCCTTAGATAAGTACCATTCCTTAATCATACTCTGATAAGAGTGAGTAGCTTCTGAACATTTAATAAACACAATACTCGAGTCTTCCCAGCACAAAGTTTTTTGCACAACATATAGATTTTAGTTTTTCAAAGCAGAAAATATGTACTTAGTGCTGAGTACGTGATATTTTTTTTCCCCCTCTATCTGGAGTTTCATGCCAGAAGTTTTGGCTCGTAGTGCCTGAGGCTGAGCCCTGCAGGAGGTGCCAGCCCTGCCTGGCTGGGATGGATGCATCGCTGCTTCCACCTCCTGGAGAAGACAATGAATGAGGGATTCTGGTTTTTATGGATTTTCTTGGGATTCTTTTACTTGATTTCTTCTGAGTTGCTTTGTTTCTCTCCTGCTCTGGACTATGTATAGTGAAGAGTTTTCATCCCTTTCATCCTACTCCCTCCATTTCTTGTTAATATTTTCTGAGGGTTATTTCTCACTTATGTTCCTTTTAAAAATCTGATTTGACATTCATGGATGAAAAGGCTGCTCACACAGTCTTTTCAGCAAAGGATCTAGGAAAAATGAGGACACACACTGTGGGAGTGTGCCAGGGAATACCTGCAGTGCCATACAAATATGACCTTACTGGGGGGACTTGTAGGTAATGTCACCCAGCACTGAGTGATGAGGGTTCTGTAGCAGCACAAAGTACAGGGCTGCCCTGTGGTTTGGGAGGGAAGAAAAACACTCCATTGACAGTGATTTTGTTCTGCTAAGACACCGGTGTAAACATTGCTATTTATTTTTCTCTAAGTGCAATGAATGCAATCTGATCGCTTCTCCTAAAATCTACAATAGTTTAAAAAAAAAAAAACAAACCTCACTGCACTTGTAGACCGATTTTGCAGTTTTTCCAGGCAGTAATTCCCTCCTTGCTCTTACAAAAAAAAAACTTATGCATTTCCTTATCAGTGGCAAACTTGGCAGAGAAATTCTTGGTCAGAAGGCTACAAAAGGAATTAGAGGCAGGGACAGACAAGCTGCTGAATAACAGTTTGTGGGACTGGGGCTGTTGCTGCTGTTAATTCTCAGCACTTCTGCCTTCCTTCCCTTCACAAAGGAGTAGGTGAGGACATACAGGAGCACACGGGTAGTGTGAGTCAGTGACCCTTCGTCTGAAGGGTGCAGGCTGAAGCTCTTTGGTGAAAGAATGAGTATTTCCCTCTGGGAATACCTGGGGAGATGATTCCCCCCTCTCCCTCTAGATGCCAGCAGAGCACTAACCTTGCTTCCTGACTGCTTCCTGGATGTATTCCCGAACAGTGTTAATTTGTACTGCTGCTTGATTACTTTTCAGAGAGGTTGGGATTAACGGATTGTCCTGTTCAGAACAAACTCTGCATCCTTTGGAGAGCTGATAAAAAGAAAAAGCACCTGGAGTTGAAACATGTTATTTTATGAATATCTGTTTCCGCAAACATGAAACATGTTCTCACCTGTGATATATCTCTCTCTGTTTCACAGGTAAAGAGCAAATCAGAAGCTTCTTGGCAAGCAACATCCTGAGCCCTCAGAGGCATCCTCATTTCTAACTCCACACAAACGTGTTGTTCCAGAGATCCCTGCGGAGGAATATGGCTGTTCCAGGACAGGGCTTGCTGAGGGAGCTTCGGGGTTGAACTTGTGCTTCCTTCCATGAAGAGGCTGATGGAGCCTGGGATGCGGTGTGAGCTCCCTGCCTTGGGCTGCATCATCTCCCAGCTGGCTCTAATGCCTGTCGCACCTCTGGCCTGGGACAACTCTGAAAAGTGGGATCCCTTCTGAGAGGGATCAGGCTGAAGCACCTTGTCCTGCTGCTCTGGGTTTTCCCACCCACCTGCTTACAAGGCTCTCAGGGACTGCTCCGCTAAATGGCATTTGTTGCACCAAAAGTAAGGTATCCCTCTTGGCTACCTCACAGCCGGCAAGAGTTCTGCCCTTAAAGAGCCTTTTTTTCCCCTGTATGGAGGGGATCAGCTCCATTTCCCAGAATGTTTCTGCTGGGAGACTCTGTGAGACTCAGTGACTGATTTTCAAGTGCTGTTAGAGATGGAGCATTGCATACTTCTGCTATGACAACCAGGAGATGCACCCACAGGCACCACTGGCTACTGTGGACTCTCTTTGCTTGGACTTGGTTCTTTGGAAATCAGAAAAACACTGACAAGTGAATGGAGAAGGATCTTGGTAAGACTTTCTTCTGAGAAAGAAAAGCCAGAGACAAAGCTACACAAGCTGTTGAAAAACTGTATTTCAGTGCTGTCTGCACTTCCCCTAAGTGATCTTCATCTCAGAGAAACAGGACAAGTGGAACTGCGAAACCGTAAGTGCAGTATTAGTTATATATTTTTTATGTGTTGGCTTTTGATAGCTCTTAATTGTTTCAGAGATGTTTGGGTGTTCTAGTCACGCTGCCAAGGGTTGATATCTTTGAAGTTGGAGGTGCAAACAGGATTTGCTGTTGGGTGCAAGCAGGAAGAGGGGGAGGAACAAGCAGGCAGAGCAAAGCTGGGCAGCTTCCTAATGTGGCTTTACTGGGCAAGTTTCCATGCAGCCCCTGGATTGTTTTGCTCCCCTCACTGCCCCAGTCCTGAGCAGTGCTGTGAGAGCTCCCTCCACTGCAAACAGAGTTTAGTTGGTCATTATTAAAATGAATTCTGGTGAAAATATAAAGTGGTAGTACGAAAAAGAAATCTCCATTTGAAGCAGTGATACTTCTCATAGGTGTCGATAAATACAAATCCAGTGTTTTTAATCCTGCTGCTCAATCTCTTACATTCCACTTGTGGAAGGGTTACCAGGCAAGAGAGTGGCAGGGCCCCTGGCTGGGGCATCTGTGCTTCAGGATGGTTCATCAACTTGGATGAAATTGGGCTGTTGAGAGTTACATTAATTTTGAACAAGTAGGGGTTGTGGGAGCAGGACTTGTATATTTGTGTGGCTCCCAGAAAGGGCACTTTTAAAGAATAGGAGGCTCTAAAGTGTTCCCTTGGCTGTGAAATTCAGGAGGCTGGATTGAGAACTGGTTGGAGAAATCACTTGTGATGAACCTTCTAGTTCAGCGATTATGAGCTGCGGCGTGGTAAAGGGTAGTGAGATGTGTCCTCTCAATATCTCATTTTAAATTATGTTCTGTTGCTTTGGACTAATAGCTAAGTTGGAACAATCTTTATTTTCAGTTGCAGTATCTTTTTTTTTGTCCTCCCCTAGAGCTAATCTTCAATATAATACATAAGACAATATGAATTGCTATTCACAAATCTCTTATTTTGGTTTGTTTCTGTTAAAACCAAACACCCCTGTCAAGGTCTCCTAGAGCTATGTTGTACAAACACAAGGATATATATGATCTCTGCCCCAATTTGGGATAATAAGTCTTTGGCTCATTTGCTTGCTTCAAATGACAATCGTCTGTACCTGTTCACTAAACCCTCCAGAAAATGCAGGAAAAACCAGGCCAGAAATAAGTATAAAAACCTAGGTCCAAACAGAGAAAATTCTGAACTACCAGAATGTGAAAATAAAAGAGATTTTCAAAGTGAAAGGTGACACCATCCTGTCTTCTCCATTTGCATTTCACTTCTATTGTGAGTTTGAGTCATGGGGCTCAGGGCAGATGTACAGGAATCTGTATCTGCCCATTGATAGCGTCATTCCCGGTGCAGTGCTGGGGAGAGGACAAACTCCCAGCAAAGGACTGCAAGCCCACAGTGGTGAGGAGGCACAAGCCTCCTTCTGCCACATACAAAATGAAAGCTCTTGGGACATCAGAGAACACAAATTTACCATGATAAAAACATTTCTTTACTACATGTCAAAAGTTCATTCCAAAACAACAAAAAGAGTTAACTTCTCAGGCTAAACATTGTAGATGGTAAAGACAACACCAAGATTCATGTCTTTAACAAAAAACCAGAACATAGCTCTGTAGCTTTTATTTCTGTTAATACTGAAAGCATTAAAAACCCCAAAAGAATGGAACAGAGACTCTTTTACACAGTACAGCACCTTCCCCTCAGAGTTCAGGGGGCTTTATGCACTGTGTCAGTACAGCAGTGTACAGCAGCAGGAACAGGCAGCTCCTGCAACAGAAACCTGTGGGGAAACACCAGATCCGGACAACTGCCTGCCCTTACACAAACATCTCCTCGAATTCTAATGGCAAGCTCAAAGCTGGGATTGTCAGCATCTCTTACTATTCTTGTGCAGAAATTGGCACCCAAGAGTTCATTTGAAAGATGTCTGCAGAACTGTCTGCTGCTAGTGCAGGGGATTTGGGTTTTTCAAGTCTCAGCAGCACACGCATTAAACTGTTTCATTACTTGGCTTTTTGCCTCTGTATGAGGTAAATATCAGCTGCTAAATCTGTAGGCGGGACGGATGATTGGGACGGAACATCCTCTCTGCTTAAAATCCATTGGGAAGCAAATGTTAACATGCTCCCCTCACCACTTCTGTGGGTCGCTGCTGTACTGCAAACTTGGGAGGCTCAGTTGTGGACAACATCATAAAAAGTCAGAAAACAATCACCCCTGCCCTACAGATCCTTCACAATCTGTGACTACAATTAAATTTCATGTTTCTTTTTCCTGAACTGAAGTTAGGTGGATCATCTGCACCCACTGCAATTACTTAAAGGAGTTAGATCTGCGCAGCACCTTGTCACTGAGCCCACTCACTCCTTTCAGCTATCCTCTCTTTATGGATAATACCTTTAAAAAAATTGGAACCCCCAACTTTGCTCTGTGAATAAAAGCAGAGTGTGTCTTGCTCAGCTCAATGCACCTTGGATTACAGCTCCCATCTGTGTTCATGAGAGGTAATGGAGGCAGACAGCTGGCCAGGCAGCCTCTCACTGTGTGAAATTTATGCTACTCTATTTGTAGGTGATTATAAAAACAACTTTTCAAGGTTAGTGTCCAGGTTTGCTGCTGCTTAGCACAGGAACAGGAGTCCAAAGACTTTTTTCTGGTTGACTACCTTCATTATTAGTTTTCCTTTTTTTTTTTTTTTTTTTTTTTTTTTTTTTTTTTGTTGTTGTTGTTGTTGTTGTTGTTGTTGTTGTTGTTGTTTTCGCTCCCTTAGAAACATCAGGGTTATGAAATCTGATGGTTCATAGTTTTGCTGAAGGATGTTTTCAGAGTCTCACAAGAACACACCAAGGTGATGGAGACAGTGAGCTTTGAACGTGTAGAGCAATAACCCAGAGCTAATTAGTGGCTTGTAGTTTTAAGGGATAATCAAATGCTGGGTTCTTGTAGGAGACTAAGTGTGTACCATACTGCTCACTCTGAGGCTTTTTACACGCCTTACACAGACATACAGACAAAATAATTGTGGTAATGAGAAAGAGTCCACTTGCTGCAGACAGAGCAGCAAAAACATACTTGTAGCTGGGTTTTGTTTTAAATCTGGTGCATGAATTACCTGGAATTTCCTGGCCTGTTGTCCGGCTTGACCCTGCTTTGTTGGAAGCAGTCACGCAGATGTGGTAAGTGGTGAATGGCAGCAGGTTATACAGAGTGTGCTGCCTGGCTGTGGGGTAAATGTTGTCCATGACAAACTGCCTGTCCTCGTCGTCTTGGGCATGAAGTATCAGCTCATAGGTGTGAACAACTGAATATGGGGCACACCAGCGGATCTGTGCAGAGCTGTCTGTGATTTCAATCACCTCTCTAAGCCTGGGTGGGTCTGGAATCTCATCTTCGCTCGAAGTGCCAGGACATGAACACTGGGATATGCTCTGGAGTTCACTGCACGGCTTCTGCAGGTGCCTGCAAGGATTGTAGTCACAGGCGATGTGTGCCAGCTGCACCGGGGTTTCCTTTGGTTGTTCTTCATAATCGTAGTCATCGACGTAATGAGGTGATGGTGTGGTGGGTGCAGGCTCTGACTGGGCACTGCTCCTTGTGGAGTTCAGCTGTGGGGGGCTTGTTTGGGGAGCACCTTCCATGGCATGGGTGGCAAAGGAGTGAATGTGATGGTTGGTAGCATGGGAAACTCCTGTTGCTGCAGTGGAATAATCATTGGTGGTCTGGTTGAATGGCCGTTCCTGGGGAAATGTCACGTCGGTTGTTCTGAGCCCTCTCTGTAGCTGTGCTGTTCCAGTTTGACTTGTGGAGCTGTGATCTGAGGACTGAGCAAAGAGCTCTTCAAGAAAAACTGGGAAGGAGGTTGCGGATCCCAAGGAAGAGGGATTGCTTGTAGATTCAGAAACTGCCTCCTCCTTGTGGGAGGAACTGTTGGCCTTTGTTAGCATTGGCTCTGTTGGGCTGGATGCTGCCGTGCTCATTACATTTCTGTGGATTAGGGAGCTGGTGTAAGTGTCTTTGGTTAGCACTGGGTTGGATGCTGCAGTGCTCATTAAATCCCTCTGAACTGGGGAGCTGGTATAGGTGTCTTTGGTTAGCGTTGGGTTGGATGCTGCTGTGCTCATTACATCCCTCTTAATTGGAGAGCTGGTGTAACTGTCTTTGGTTAGCGCTGGGTTGGATGCTGCTGTGCTCCTTACATCCTCCTGGATTAGGGAGCTGGTGTGAGTCAAATCTTTGGTCAGCAGAGCTGAATGTGTTGTTACTACAGCAGTGGCATCACCACCGGTGAAGTTGAAAGCATCAGGAGAGGCTGTGTTTGAATGGGGCAGTGTAACATTGCTCTCAGACTGGCATTTATCGTAGAGCTCCAGCAGTGAAAAAGATGTTGAAGGTCTGCCCGAATCTTCCTGGGATGTGCAAAAAGTCTCCCGAGCCCTGCAGAGGGAAACCAGAATAGTCAAGATCCACAAGAACATTACAGGTTTCTGTAGGCCGCTTGGATTGGAACTGGCAACCTGCTGACAAAACTGTCTTTATATTGGTGAGGATGTGAAACCTAGACCAAAGCTAGGTTGTTTTAACAATAGTCCAGGCAGCTTTCCACAGCACTGACTGTGGAATTTAGCTGGAACTGGCTTTTTGATTTTGTAAGGTGCAGGAATGTCTTTTGCCCGAGGGGAAGCACCCTTTGGTACAATGGCTGTGAACCTTAGCAAAGGGCATGGGGATTCAGGGCAACTTGTTTTAAAGAGTCACACTTTGATGCCACAGTAACAGGGGAACACATGCAGAGAGATGTAACAGGATTCCCAGGATTCTTAATCCAGCTGGTTTAGGCAGCTGGAGGTGGGCTGACGAGGGACTTTTGAATGACTAAGATCGAATTCTTTATTTATTCAGACATTGAAGTTTTGGTAAAGAATGCGACTGCTACGCCCATCCCGATGACAAACTATCTAATTTCAACAATTTACTTCCCTGCTCTCTGAGAGATTTGATGACAAATCTTCTTGGTGGCCTTTCAAAAAGAAGAGAGACTATTTATATGCAAATGTTTCTTTTAGCTACATCTTACTGTAATTAGTCTGTAAAACTGCAGGAGAGCATGAAAACAATAGGTGAGAAATGGTGCTATTTGCAAGGGGTTTTGTTGACTGCCGGTGGTGATGTAAGGTTTGGGAATAGCAGGGTTAGGAGGAAATGATTTGTTAAAGATCCTCCAAAGTTTTCCAGTTTCTGCTCCCAGAAACTGCTGGCACGTTAAGACAACTAATTTTCTGTCTTCAGCTAATAGTGAAATATGGTCCAAACCAGAAAGAAAATATTCTCACCTTAAAGCAGAATCCGCAGCTAGTGACACTTTATGCTTTGTCCCTGAAAGGGACATTATTTTGCATTTCTACCTCTTGTGGAAGCGAAGAACACACGAGAAATCTGAATAACTTAGATGGTGGTGAATGACTGATCCCTAAACAACTTACAAATTGAAGTTGTGTACTACTTTATCTCTTTGAGCTCACTTACTTTTGCAGAACAACTTTCTTGGGCTTGGACAGCAGCCAGGAGAGCTGGCAGCTGCACAGCAGAGGATTCCCGTACAAGCTGATGGTGATGCCATCCGATGAATTGGTGTTCCAAGGATTAAAGGAACTCAGGTTACAGCTACAGGATGACAAATGCAGTAATTAGAAAAGGCTGAGCTACCCTCCAACGACTGGAGTGTGCTTAGTATCCCTTATCCTGTGTGTAAGGCACAAAGCAACATTCCCAGTTCCCTTGGCAGTAGCCAGTTATTAAACCCACCACCCTGCACTCTGCGTGCTCAGAAGATGCTCTCTTTTGTCTAGGACCTTTACTGCTACTCCTTTAAGCTTCGCATGATTTTTAGCACTTTGAACTGGTATTCCTGCACGTTTTGGAAAGTGCTGTGTAAATTCAGCAGGGCAATCAAATGGGGATGGAATCCATAGTGTTTTTGCTTTAAATGGGTTTATTTTCCTGAAACTGGTTTCTAGGCACAGCCAGTGCTCTAGTGTTTGTTTTCTGATATGCTTATAATCTGGGTTGGTATTATAAAAATGTTTTAAAGTGCTCTCCAGATCTTTTCCTTTATGCTGACTGCTCTGTGTGCACTTCACCTGCTCTTATTTTGATAAATCACTTTCAGACTTTTGCCCCTCTCAGTATTTCAGATGTGTGACATACCAAGAGGTGCTACCCCTAGAAAGAGAAGTAAACCATTGCTTTTACTAATGCTGAACAAGGAACTATATTAAACTTTCCCGCTTAAAGTGGGAGGGACAGGATTTTTGTCTCCTTCCAAGATGCAGATTTTAGGAAATTATCAGCACTCATCCTTTGCAGAGCAGGGAATCCTCAGTGACCTGCTTCACCTCTGATGGGATATTGCCATTGTTGGTGTTGGAAGCCTGGTCTGTATCACAAGCGGGATTCAGTGGATCTGTGCTGATCTGAACAGCGCTGGGTGAATTCATCCATTGGACAGGGAGATAAGGCAGGAGTGGGAGCACAATGGATACAACCTCAAGCAAACAATTAATTGTGCTATGAGTCCCATGCTGCCTCTTTGAGCCGTATCAGCTCTATCAGGCCAGATCACAGGTTTTACATGGCAGAGACAGCAAGTCCACACCTCCTTCCTAAATCTGATAACAAACTGTTCAAGTCAGCTCCCAGGCACCACAGCGCTGTGAGGCAAAGGCAGCTTTATGTGAGGAAGGACAAAAAAGAAAACAACTCACTTCTCAAATGAGAGATGGCTCAGATGAGGAGCACTGTCAAACATCTCCGTCTGTACGAAACCCAGGGAATGGGAGTCCTGGCAGTGCAGCTCTCGGAGACCAGGCAGAGACTTTAAGAAGTTGCTATCGAGGCTTCTTAAACGTGGCATCTTTGTCAGGTGAAGTGATCTGAGGTTGGCCAAGTCTCTGGCCCACTCTGGTTGAACTGAAACAGAAAAATATTTACACCTATTGCCTAAACAGAGCATTCCTATGGATTTCTGCCTAGAAAAAGGGTTTGAATTAATAGATGTAAAGTATCTGTCACCTTCTGCAGCTATTCTATTTGGGAAAGGAATAGAACAAAAATGAATACACCAGTGTATAAACACTCATGCAGCTGCATTTTTGTAATATTCCCTGCAGGTCAGGCTGTCATAGGGCAGAGGAAAAGTGGGGGGTAAAGGACAATAAAGCTGATAAGAAATATGGAAAAGCTTTCTTGTTGGGTGAGATTAAATGAATGAGGATTTCTCTGCTCAGGAAAGTGGTCTACAAGGTCCTGACTGCTGCAAGAAAGGCAAATCACTTATTTCTTCTAGCACAGGAAAAACAGCCAAGAGGCATGAAACTGAAAGAATAGGTCTTGTACAAAAGAGCCTTTCCATCCCATGACTCAATAGGGTAACTCACTACCACAAGAGGATTAGGCAAATTCACAGAGGAAATTTGTCGGTGCATGTGTTAAATGTGAGTTGAAGTGAAGCCTCTAGGTTGAGGAGCCCCTAAGGCCCTGGCTCTGTCCCAGGCTGAAAGCAGCTGGGCAAGGCATCTCACATCTGTGTACCTCAGCTATAAACTGAGGCTGGCAGGGGAGGCAGGCAAAAGGAAAAAAACATCCTGTGGATTGCTCAGGGCAGGGATTGTCTCCCCCCTCTGCGGAAGTATTTGGCTGGCTGTGGATGGCACAAAAAGCCTCTCTCTGTGCGACTTCAGTGCCGTGCTAAAAGCTGAGTGTAGCTGCGGGGACAAAGAAAGGTTTCAACAGCCTGTCTGGAAAGAGAAACTAATTTCCTCCTGTGCATCCCAAAACTAATCCCGGGGCTGACAGGGGGATGACTGTCAGTAGCAGACAGTGGGATTAGGATTGAGGTGGGTGACTACACAGGGACAAATCGTCCTGTCTCGTGGTGTTTCATCTCTGCCCTTCCTTTGGGAGGCTGTTTGGCGTGAGAGTGCCTTGCACGCTTGGACCAGCTGTTTGCAGCTTTCAGTGTGGGGTGTTCCCCCTGTAGTACAGACTCAGCCAGGACAGGAGACATCATCCCAGCAAGGCTTCTGCTCCCCTGGCCTGACCGAGCCCCATGTTTACAGTGGGAAACCCAGAAACTTACTTTTCTCAAGAAAGGTCCTGCTCAGATCGAGCACATTGATGGAGTTTCCAGGCCTGTTCATGGCCTCGTTGGGATCTGTGCTGATGGCAAAAGCAGACTCCCTAATTCCTCTGCTGTCATCCTGCCCGAGCAGTGTTGCAGAAAGGTTCAAGACCTGCAGCTGAGGGTAGCAGGAAAAAGCCAGTGGCTGGATTTCAATCAGTGGATTTCCAGCCAAGGACAACCACCTCAGGTTAGGCAGGGCAGAGTCGTGGCAGGATGGCACAGATGACAGCTTATTAAAGCTCAGGTCCAGCTTGACGAGACTGCTGAGGGCTTCAGATCCCCACCTCACTGACCAGAGGTGGTTGTGCCTCAGCGAGAGGACACGCAGCTGTGGGAGGTTTGCTATCTCTGTGCCATTCACCTCTTCCAAGAGGTTGTTGCTGAGATCCAAGGTCTCCAGGGCCTCTGGAAGGCAGACGGGGAAAGCTGTCAGGCTGCTGTTGGTCAGCTGCAAGGTGATCCAGGTCCTGTTCTTCTGATCCTCACAGGACATGCTGGTGAGATTAACATTCTCCCAAGTGTCTTCCTGAGCCAGCTGGAAAAAGGTGGTGACATCCCTGGATGCTGCTCTGCTCACCGGGCCATATGCTGTGGTCCCCACCAGCAGAGGGAGGATGAGCAAGGGTGACAACATCCTTCTCCGAGGTGCTTGCAATTTTCAAGATCTGTTTTATTTTTTTGGGGGAAGGGAGGGGAAAACAAAACATCGACATTTAGAGCTAAATTAAAATCCCTCCAGGCATCAACAAACTATTTAAAAGTAAAACATTTTATAAGCCCTTTCCTATTATAACCAGACAGTGATAAATGATAGTTAATAGCTCTTCTGTAATTAAGCCTAAGTAAACATGAATCCTTGGGGACAAAAGTATCACGCAGTTTTAGTCTAAGCGTGCCTACAGTTTTTCATGCAGGAAGCATGAACCAACTTGCATCCCACACCAGGACCCTCAGTGCCAGCAGGTTGTTCTGCTGCATAGTGTCCAGTTTGCCAGCCCATTGTGAAGAGTTTTCCAGTGGGATGATGCCCACAAAACAGGGTCAAGTGTGCCTGTGGCGAGGGATTGTTTTCTGTGAGGTCGTCTGTGTAAAGCAAATGAAGGGATGCAAGGACAGAGGAGAGTTGACAAACTTTAAAGCACAGGAGCCCAAGCTGGGCTGAGTTGTGATGGAGTGGGCAGGTAAAAGTGCCTTTCCTGTGTTAGGAGGACTTTCCTTCCCTTAGCAGAAGTTGGAACAGCAAAACTCCGGGACTTGTGTGGGCTCTGCCAGGGCAGTTCCGCCCCGTTCTGAGGACAGTCACAGTGGGGACCCCACAGGCACTTTGGGGCTCCCGAGCAGCTGGCAGTGCCCCACAGCCTGTGTGCCAGGCAGTGGCAGGGCTGGGCCCTGCTGGAGATGAGAGCCACAGACAGGCTGCACAGCCCAGCTGCTCGGGAAGGATGCACTGAAAGTGCAGCTCCCGAACCACATTTCAGTGGAAGTGGTCAGAAACCGAGTATGCTCCTGGATCAGGGCCCCGAAGGCCTGAGCGCCAAGAAACATGTTATTTAGTGTTTCAGCTCCCTCTGTGCTCCCTCCTCCCCCCACCCCCGCTCTAGTCTTTGTCAAAAAAAGAGTCCTAAATGACTTGTACGAGGTTCCCACAGGTAATCTGTGTCAGAGGAAGGAATTAACCCCAGCCTCAAACTAGTGCTTTTCTTATTGGGCTGTCTTTTGTGCTTCTCGGCATCAAAATCATTCCTCGTCCAAAAATATGTTACAGTGTAGGGTGGTGACCGAAGCCTCACATGTTATGAAATATCTCAGACTTATTCCAAAGTTTAATTTCTACTTGCTGTTCCCTGAATGATGCCAAGTCTTGCCCAGACTGTTATCCTTTGCTGCCATCCCAGGTTTGAAGTAGGGACCAGTAAAATAGTATACACCGGACCACCAAAATAATGTGTTTTGGTTGCCTGTGTCCTTTTTGTCAGATGGAACCGTGCAAGAGCCAAGCAGCCTCAGGGCTTCGCGGTCACTGGAGCCGCTGGATCCCCTGCTCCGCTGCACACTGGCAGGGAGAGGATGGAAGGAATTGGACTGCTGTATTCCAATCTTAGATTTAAGATTTAATCTTAATCCTTGCTTCTAAACCGCATCCGCTTGCACGTACCTGTCCAAAAGTCCCGATGCCTCGTGCCTCCGCTCGGAGTGGCTCCGACTGCGTGGCCTTAGTTTTATACACTCGGGGTGACTCAGCCGACAGCGTGAAATGCCTCTTCTCTGTTCCCAGCTTTCCCTGCTCCCGGCTCTGCCCACAAGCTCAAGCGAGGCTTGTTCCAGGCTCGCTCCCCCGCATCCAGCTTTGAGAGGGGGCGGCTCCAGGCAGCTTTCCCTGCTCCCTTGGCCCTAGCAGGAGATGGGTGGGAGGGCTCTTATTTCCCAACACTCGGGCAGAGCTGCTCCTGTCTGTCTTTGTCTAAGCAGAGGGGGGTAAAGGGAAAAGATCAGTGTCAATAGTCCCGACTCTCACGTCTTCCACTGACGGGGGGAGGGAGAGGAATTGTTGTGTTCCTTTGTTGGCAGGTCAGGATGATGTAAAGCTGAGGCTCTGCCTGCTTTGGTCTCTCTTTAGGCGCCAATGAGGGGCTTGAAGTGTTTAAATTTCTCTCTAAGAGTCTTGCTCTCGGGAGTAAATCCTGGAAAAGTTCACGCAGGACAAATTACTTTTCTAAGGAGGCCCTTAGGATTTGTCAAAAGTGAAACCCTCACCTGCTCCTCCCGCAGAGAGGAATTCTCTCTGCCGATGGAGGAGGTGTGGGGCATCTCACTCCCTGTGTGACAGCCTTGGGAGGCCTCTCCCGGTCCCGCTGTGCATGGGTTGTGTTCTCTGTTCTGCATCTGTGTACCACATGGCTTGGGAGAATTCCCTTCCTGCTACTTCTCTCATCCTTTGCTGGATAAGTAAAACTGACAACATAAACCATCTCCCACTGAGGGACCTGCCCTTAGCTCGGTTTTTCAGCATTCCCACAATTCAAATAATAATTAGGTTGAGAGCAGAGAATAAAGTCAGGGAAACGATCCCAGAAAGGGATGAGTTGATGGAGATTATTCCAAAGTAAAAGCAAAAGGGTGGTTGTTGTGTTGCTACTGTGAGACAACTAATTATTAACATTTCCAAGGAGAACAGTAGTCAGTGCTTTTCCTTTGTCGGGACAACAAAACAGATCCTTGACATGAAGGCAGCACCGACCTGTAAACTTCGGTGCTAAAGTGCAGATAAAGGTCTTGCTTGCCCAAAAACCTTGAGTCTGCAAGTACACATTACGCAGGCCTTATCTACTGACTGTATGGGTCATTATGTGCGTGGGGAGAGAGCCTTGAAAAACACCAGAACATCCACAGAGATGAATGTTGACCAGAACAGAGATAGGGGCTTCCAGTAGGACTCGCTGGAGCCATTGCGGTTCCCTTGGAGGCTGGGCGAGGTGTACATGTTGTTCCCCTGTGGAATGGCTCTAGGGCAAGACAGATGGTTTCCTAAATGAGGGGCTAATCCCACCATTAACCCTGAGGGGGCAGGCGGGCCCGGCACGTGCGCACCCGCAGGTACCTTCAGAGCTCTGCACTCGCTGCGGTTCAAAGGGCAAAGTGGAGCAGGTTACAAAAATCTGAGGAATTTGGTATAAGAGGTGGAAAGTCCAGCTGCGGACAGGCCGGTGGAGACCCTGCCTTCCCTCTGGCTACGCAGAGCTGCTGGCTGCAGAATTCCTCTTTGGGAGGCTGAGGAGCAGGGAGGTGGCCTGGCTTTGCCCTGGGCTATGAACTATTTGTGTTGTGTTTGCTGCCCTTAGTTCAGTATTTACAGACAGTGACTTTTCATTGCTTATTTTAGGGTTACTGGTATCTTATTGATTTTAATATCTTACAAAAATACACCAGGAAAACCGGTGAGTTGGAAGCTGCCTTAATTTTAATGAGTTCAACCCTACTGACTTCATTTTGGAGACTGAGACAAGCAGACTGTCAGACTGGGAAAGCGGCTGCTCATTTTGGTGAAGGTGGAAGGGAGATGGAGTTTTTTTTTGCCCAGAGGCACTTGATTTCTGAGTGATACAGAGAACCTGTGGCAAGAGGCAGAGCACCCTTGGAAAATGAGCTTTTGTTATTTTTATTTTCCGTCTTTGTTTCTGCTTTTTTGGATGCCCAGTTTTTGTGGCAGGTATTGTATCTTCCCAGCTCTTTGCTTAGCTGCAAACTCTCGTCATCTGAAATATTTCTGCTATGGTGCTACAGCTCAGGCAGCTGCCCAGGTACTCGTGAAGGTTTCCCAGGTCAGGCAGCAGCCGTCGTTCACAAGTTTCTTTGAAACATCTGCTAACAGCAGGCAGAGATTTCCCCTTTGTGAGTCACTTTGGCTTGTTCTCATGTCGCCTTTTATTCTTTTTTCCGCTTTTCTGAGAGTTTCGGTGACAACCTGAGGGAGCGGTTAGCAAAGGCAGGCGTTTCTGTCAGCCTTTTCACACGGGTGATGCAAAGAGAGCTGAACCAGACGCCCCCTCCCCGGGGGCGATTCAGGGCTGCACAAAGCCCCTCTGCCCGCAGGAATGCTCGGGCTGAGCCCTGCATTCCTTAGTGACACCAAGATAAGCAGAGCTGGGGCGAGCAGGAGAAGGTGAGGATGGTACCAGGCTGTAAAGTTTAAGAGGTGAATGTTTCTTACTGGCTGTGATCCAAGTGATGGTTAAGAATGAAAATATCCTGAAAAAATCTGGAGAATGGCTTTTAAAGCCAACAAAAGAACTGTTTCGCAGGTCTGTCCACAGAGCAAGCACAAGCAAGACAATTTCCTACAGAGAAAGGGGAGAGAATGGAAGAACAGGATTATTTAGCCTGAGGTTTCATAAAACTATAGGGTGTGTGTCTCCTAATGCAGGCTGAAGGCAGTGGTGAAATCCCCTCCGGAATTTGATGTAAGTGCAGCAGGAGCCATCTGACATGGGTAGTGCTTTACCCTGACCTAGTTTGGGTTTAATTAAGGAACATGTACAGAATAGGGTTGCAGCTGAGCTGAGGTGTAAGTTTCCTAAAGGTTTGTTTTCATCCAAGTAACATTCCTGTCCAGGATTTCATCTCTGTATTGCAAAACTTCAGGGCAGACGCCCTTGTCCTGCTTTCGCTCACTCGGGGAAACCTCTCCCACATCTGGCACTGTGCAATTAATAATGTGGTTTCCCACAGCCCACTGAGCCCGTGGTCTTTAACCCTGTGTATAAATAGGTGTGCCAAGCCCACGAGAGCCAAGTGAGATCAGGTTATTGCACAAATAAGGGAGGGTGTGGTACCCCATGTGCATTAAGGGAATGTCAGGAGCCTGGCTGGGACCGACGTGCTCGGAGACATGGGGTGGGATGAAAGATGACTCGAAGCTGTGGCTGGTGCAGGTGTCAGGCAGAGCAGGCTGGGGCAGCCTTCCTCTCAGGTGCTGCCCACCATATCCCGCCCGGAATTATGGAAGTGCAGGAATGCCCTGAGTCGTGCCTTCCCACTCCAACCTCCCCAGGGTCTGCTTGTAGGAAGAGGAGCTACAGTCACGTGCAGCACTGAAAGCAGCTGGATAAAAAGTTTCCTTTCATAAGTGTTCCTTACCTATTGTGAAAAAGCCTTGCAAGGTGAGTGGGGCAAGGAGAAGAGACAGCTGAACGACCTAAAGAAATGTGGAGAGAGGGCATCAGCAGGGGATCACTCTCTTAAACCTAAAATGGCAAAGGATAGGGCTTACAGCCAGCTGGGATGAGCTGGCAGAGCTCCCCCTTGCAAAGCAGCAGCGAAGGATTTAGTCTAAAGGCAGTGACACATGGGGTAAGATTGAAGGAGGGGCAGGAAAGAAAATGGAAATATTTGGTAGTTTCTCTGAAATCCCAGTACAGACAGCTTGAACTGCAACTGAATGTGCTTGTTTAGCAACGAAATGAGCCACACGCTCTGCTAATGAGAGCTATGCTCAGATTTCCCCTGTCTCTGCATTCCTGTGCTCAGGTCACGTAGGCAAGTGGAAGCTACAGGGCATCCATGCAGCACTGTGGGACAAACTCTGCTCCAAGAGGGGCAAGCATGGGCTGTGCTTCCCAGGGAGCAATTTACAGGAGTCTGTCATTGCACATTGCCACATGAGGGGCTTCCATGCAGGCATGGTCAGAATCCTCACTGCAAAGCCAACGTGGAGACTGATCTGGAAGGCAGTTCTCTGTGGAAGAGGCCCTGGCACTAATATGTACATTTAGCTCTGCCATGGCACCCTTAGGCAGGCTTTAAATATGGCCAGTGTTTGGACTTGGGTGGATCTCACAACATGAGGAAAATACTTGGCTTGTGTCAAGCAGGTGACAAGTGAGTAAGTTCTCTTCTGAAGGAAAACTGGATGGTCCCTCAGCCTGTGTAAAAAGTGCTGAGGAGAGGGAAGAACAGAGGGCTGGGAAGCAGACTGTAATTTTTTTTTTTTGCAAAATATAAAGCTATGGTTTAAACTGCACAAACTGGGAGGGATTCCACTGAAGCCCATTGACAGGGGCTGGGGAAAAGCAGAACACATGGCATTGAAAATCAGGGCTCTCCATTTCCAGTGATGTTTATGAATTTATGCAGTGATTTCTGCAGCATTCCTTGGTGATATGACACCACCAATCCATTTTATTTCTTTAGACATGTGAAACCCGTTTTGGTTTGTCCGGTAGTTTCACGAATTCTCCCAGTTTCACTGTTCTTGCTTTATGGGGTAGTATCAAATTTCATTCACTTTGGTGGATGTGTGTGGCTCCTTCCAGCAGGCAGAGCTGGTGGCTTCAGATCTGGTTCCTCAGAGGCATCCACAGCTTCTCTGTGGATGAAGATACAGCTTCTCTGGACAACCTATGCCAGGGCCTTACCGCCCTCACAGGGAAGAATTTCTCCCTAATATCCAATCCAGCCTTGCCCTCTGTCAGTGGGAAGCCATTCCTCCTTGTCCTATCACTGTGTGCCCTTGGCCAAAGTCCCTCCCCAGCTCTCTCATAGCCCTTCCAGGGGCTCTAAGGTCTCCCCGAAGCCTTCTCTTCTCCAGGCTGAACATCCCCATCTCTCTCAGCCCGTCCCCAGAGCAGAGGGGCTCCGGCCCTCTGAGCATCACTCTGCATTCTGCAGACACAGGAAAGATCACTTCTACAGGCATTTCAGATGCTCACACATGAACAGCTTAGTTCAGTGAGATGTCACAGTGAAACAGAGTAACAGGGACAGGAAATAGAAATGCTCACACTCAGAGGCCTGTTTAATAATTTTAGGTAGTACCTAAAGCACATTTTTCAACCAGGTAAGTAACAATGTTCCTCAAAAGATAAATGTTTTGGATCCAGGTTTGCCGAGATGAACGCTCTGCAGCTTCTCTGGCTTTCAGGGAACCACTTCAGTGGGTGAAGGTGGACATGGGTTCTACATTTTTGAGCAACTGAGTAATCACTACAGGAGTTTCGATAGCTTAGTCTGCAGGACTTTGGAATGTTTTCTCAGGGCAAGTGTTAGACAAGCCATGGAACTTTAAAATATGTATTTATTCAGCTTTAGTTCTGATAAATGCTGGGCTCTTTAACAATGGCCCGTTTAACAATGGAAGTTGCCTGGCTGTAACAGAGAAGAAAATTCACTGTACCACATCCTGAAGTTACGTGCCCTGAAACAGATTGCTGCAATTAAAAATACTAGATTAAAAAAAAGTCCAGTGGCTAGACACTGTTTATTTAAAAACATTGAGCTGTACAAAAAGAAGACAAAGACGATTAAATTTTCCTCAAGTACTGATGAACGGAGTCGCCATACTGCATCCAGCGACCTTAGTTTCAGTATTTAACAAGAACTGTCAACAGTCCCAGTCATAGTACAATGTTAATTGACACGTACAGGAACTACTAGCCAGCAATTAACTATCAGAGATACTATTGTTTAATCTCTGGTAGTCTTAGCTGTAAGAAGCAGGCAGTGGGAAGAGAGTTTACTTCATCTCATTCCTGACCTCCGGTTAATTTGTGGAAGAGTTCTTCATCCAGTGTTTCATTGTGGTCCTTGGAACGTGTTGACAAGAAGATGTAGCCCCCAATATACTCATGGATGATTTTGCAGTCTGCACTCAGACATGTGAAAGCGATGGACACATTCTGGTCAAACTCGATGGCAACCTAAGGAGAACATACACAGCAAAATCAGACACAGAGATAAGCTGGGAAGAAAGAGCTGGGTGACAGATATTGTGATAAAGCAGCACCTGCCCCTGCTAACCAAGAGCTCTGGGTCTGCTGGATGCTCAGGGTGTTTGGCTGCTTGTTTCTGGATTTCCTGCTACATCAGGGCCCTCTTGTGGTGAAATCTTTTTGCTTGTTCAAGCAGGCAACAAAATCTTTTAGCTCTTTTTTCCAATGGCATATAAAGTGAACACTGGGAAGAGCAGGAATGGCCCTCCTGACGCTTTGTCTAATGAATAGTGTTTAATCTGTCCATTGTTACATGCTGACCTTAAATCTGCCTTGGGTTTCCAGCTACTGTTACTTCTAAAATGCAGCGAACTGAGCTTACTTGCTCACTAGATTCTGACTTTTTTGAGAGGAATTTAAAGTAAACCCAGCAACCTGACCCAGAATTACAGGCTCTGGCACAGGGAGTACTGTAGGAGAGCAGTAGGGAGTGTATCTGATCTCTCCTGGATCCAGCAGATGGATGTGGAAAACTCCATAAGCAGGAGCAGTTCCCAGGCTGCTTCAATTTACATCAGGTCACACTAGTTCCACCCCAGAAATCTACAATTTATAGAGCTGGTTTCAAGCTTTGAAACCCCAAATCAGGGACCACACATTGACACAGAGTTGCAGGCCTTGCAATCTCAGTTTGGGATTTGAAAGACAAACTGGGTTCCTGTATCCTCTCTCTGTAACAGAGGCTGAATCACCACAATGTAGAGGATGATGCGTGGGAGTTAAAATGAGATTTTTACTGACAGAGCAGTAAACACAACATACTGGAATTCACCTTGGAGTCTCTATTTCATCCCATCAAAATCAAGGGCAGCTTGTAAAGAATAAGCTTGGTAGGAACCTTTGAAACTGGTGATCTTTTAGTTTCTGATTTCTGACTACAGGCTCCGCTAAGAAAAACTGCAGACGGCTTATTTAACAACATGTCACAACACGTTCAAAATCTTTTCACTGAGGTTTGAAAATATTTTCTGAAAGCATCCTCCACTGTGTGAAATGCAAGGACTGAACGCAGAGCTGTTCCAGGTTTACCTGGCGGATTTCCCAGTTCACATTCCACTGCTTCATGTTGGAGAACCTCCATGTTGTGATAGGATCTCCTGTGGCCATATCTATCCGTATCAGCCTGTTATAAGACACCCCAAGCACATCATCCTTCTTGCTTCCTTTAAACCTGAAAAAAACCCAAAACCTTTGAGCAGATCTGCAATGCTTTCTGTCTAGAGAAACGTTTCAGCTGCTCTCCTCTGGAAGTGCAAAAAACGTGGGAAAAGGCACAACAGCCTGGGATTGAGGAAAGCTTGGACCCATTTTTAGGACAGGATTTTTTATAAAGCAAAAGTGTAGGCTGGTGAGCCATGGTGTAAGCTGGAAAATAATCAGGCAGGTAGATCTGGCTGAAATCTTTCCAATTCATTGTTTCCTGCTAAAAAAATACTGTTCTTTCTAAATGCATGAACTTGATTATATTTTTACTGGAAAAAATGCCAACAATAATTTTTGTTGCTTCATTTCTCTGATGTTGAAACATGTTCTTCTAGTTATATTAACCTAAATTATATAATCAAAACCACTGATATATACATGTTTCTGAGTATAAATCACATTACAAAATTACTGAGGCATTTTAACATTTCAATTTTCTTCTAATTAGAGATGAAAAATAAATACAAAAGTATAAGAACCTTTGGGGGTAAGAATTTTTTGAGTTGGGTATAGCTAGGAACAGATTACTCTGGTAAAGAAACTACCTTCCTCTACCTTCAGGCTGAAAGCTGGAAGAAATCTCATCTGTCTGCTGTGAGTATTTTCAGTATTTTTGATACTGTTGGTGAACCTTCTCTCTTTAGATGCAGCTGGACCTTAGGGAAAAAATGTCACCCAGACAATTTGTGCTTTACTTAATGCCCCACTGAGACACTGCCCAGCAGTTTGTAGCAGTTCACCACTAAAAAATGCAGTTTAGGTGTTGGGTTTGTTCGTGTTTTTAAAAGGATTAATGGTGACAGATGGGGCAAAAAATCTGTACCTGTGTTAGTAAATTCAACAGGATCAGGGAGCATTTTTGGCCACTGAATTCAGGGAGAATTCTGGCTCCAGACAAGCAGTGCTCTCTCAAGTGATTCCCAGGTAGTTTGGAACCTGCAGTTCACATGAGGTTACTGGATTTTGGGAAGTCAGAGTTTAATAGTGCAGATGTGGGCAGTTCTATGCCAGCTGGCCTCTGTGCCAGAGAGTGGTTCCCAGCTGGTTCAATTTATACCACAGATGATTCCTAGCTAGCCCTGGAAGGGGTGTTAAGCACAAATTAAGGAAGGTACCTCCAAGTATGGTTGTGTCAGTACTTTTCAGCTTTTTGGTGTTTTATCAAGAGAAAAGACTCCAGGTCAGAACCCTGCTGTGTCCAAGGAAGCTGCTGTGAACACAATGGGACCTTTCTTGTGCTCACTGCTCTGATGGATTAACCTTAAAAAGGGAACATTTGCTGTTTTCTTAAAGAAAGACAAAATAAATTAGCATTTTATCCTATTGCAATGAACAAGGGTCAGAGTGAACACATCCTGCAAACCTGAGCACACCAGTGAGACATGCATTTTTTACATTTTGGAGAGTTTATGACAATAAGGGTTTAATCCTAGTGGGAGGTTACTTCAGGCTAAACCCAACAGGTCTGTATGACGGCAGATGTAATGCAGAGTCTCACTCCAGGAATGGAGCTACTGGGTGCTACTCCTACAGAAAAAACCAGCAGTATGGAAATCACGAAAATTAAAAAAAGTCTGTGGGGGAAAAAATAGAAAATGTTTTCAGAACAGGGAGTCAAAGAACTTCCTGCAAATCATTGAGCATGAACATGTTAGAGCAGCTTGACATGAGTAAGAGTGCAATTACCTTACGATGTAATAGGATAAGCCAAACTCAGGGAGGGACTGCCAGGCTTGGATAAAACGCAGCTTGGCCTCCACCAGGGACATCTGGGATACATTTTGGTGGGCTTCCAGAATACGAGCAGTCAGCTGGGAAACACAGGAAGAGAGAAAGTTTTCAGCTGACTGGAGAACAAAGATCCTGTTGCTTTCACTAAAACATCATGAGGTCTGATGCCGTGTTCAGACATTGTGTCGTCACCGTTTGTGCAGATGCAGCGCAGAGGGCACTTGGGGACAGATCCCGAATGCCAAGGGCAGGATGGGCAGCAAGGTCTCAGGTCTGGGTTTGTGCAGCACTGCCCTGGCTCCAGATACTGCTCTGGAGACCCTTCTCAGGATGGGCAGGCTGACCACTTGCACAGCAAAAGCAGTGGACAAGGAAGTAGGTGGAGAGGAAGGAAAGACACCCAGGCCAAGAGGACAGGAAGACCCTGTTGTTTCAGATGAAAACAGTAGCTTTCAGTCCTTAAAATCCTTCCTTTCTTAATCTGAAGGGACTTTCAGGAACAGTATTATCAGGAGCAGAACATCATGGGTGACTTAAGCCAGGGTGTGGATGCAGGAGAGGTACTTGGAGAAGGTGCCAAAACCCCTGTCCCTGTGTTCAGTTTAAAAAGGCCTCTTGCAAAGGGACAAATGACTATTGCAGGGTGTTGTACTGCACAGCTTCCAAATGCTGCTTCCATCCAGCCTCATCCCTAAGCAACCACTGGAATCGCCCACACCAGCCAACGAGCCACACCTGCTTGGACTTGAATTTTTTGGTATAGCGTGGTGAGACAAAGCATTCGGGTTTCATATCTACATTCTCTGGCTCAGAGGCAGTCTGGGAACACATGGTCCAGTTCTTCATCTGTAGGAACGAAAGGATCTTTTGGACCTCAGGCTGGTAGGAGCTGTCGGCCATCGTCCTGCCCTTGGAGGCTAAAACACAAGCAGCCATCCACCGAGCGTATTGATCCTCCTGCAAGACAATTCATTGTTTCAGACTGTTCTTCCTCCCTGATTGGACTAGTTCCACATACCCCTAGGTTTGAAATTTTCAAAGAAATCCAGTACCTTGAAATAGATTCTCTTGGAAATTTTATTGTGTGACTAGTTTTCACCTAATGAACATTTTTACACAATTTAATCTGATACATTTCAATAAACTGAAAACTAATGTAAGGTCCTTATCACACTCTCCTCATCTGAATGGGGAGAGTTCTAATTAAGAAAAACGAAAACAAAATCCAATCCTCACAAAACATTGGAACAAAATACCGTAACCATATTTTAAACTTTATTTTATTTTTAAAAAATTTTTAAATAGTTTGTTCTGGTTTTCTTTCTACCAGCTTTACTTGCCAACTGATGATAAACACAAGATTAGTAACTGTTCTTATGTCCCCAGAACCATTACGTATTTTTTAGGCCACCACAACGTTCTTAAATTTTCTAAAGATTTAGATAATAAACTCTCTGCAGCATCCTCATTTTTCTATACAAATTCTAGAACAGGACAATCTGCCATAAATCTTGAATCCAAACTTTCCCTTGTCTTATTACTCACATTATCACATCTTAAATATACTTCATTCATGCCATCAGCAACAGGAATTAGCAATTTGATTCCAAACTTCTTTGCTGCAACATTTACATCTGGTACAACTTCACAGCCTAGATCACAGAGAATCAGAAGGAAATTAATTTATTTCATTACTATATCAGTAACTTTAATTACAGCTTTACTACTAAGGAACAGTGTTTCACGGTTGTTTTCCTTTGAGATTAAGGGCCAAGACTTTTGAAGCTTAGGCCCTAATGCAAGGTTTTTGTTCCAGTTCACTGCCTGGTCTGGCTTGCCAGGGTGATGAATGCTCTGAGCTCAGGGAGCACGTGAGGCAATGTGTAAGCGAAAGGATGTGAGTGCTCCCAAAACCTCAGCCTGATCTTAGGAAATGCTCAGCACTTCAAATGGAGAGGAACTGGTGGGAGAGGCTACTTGGTGAGGTTCCAGCCACCCTGGCTGTTTTTCCCATGCATTCTCCGACCTACTGAGGATATGCAGATTGGGATGCAGAGCCATTTGTTCACAGGGGTCAATCTTCTATTTCAAAGGTTTCTTCTAGGATGAGTCCTGGGCATCACTGGTTCCCTGATGCTGAACAAAGGATGTCCCTGCAGGAGTAGATGTAGATGGAGGCTATACAGGGTGCTGGTGTTTGTGTGCACACCCGGGGCTCCTCCTCCAGCAGCTGGCTGTAGCCATGGGAATCCCCATGCACCACACAAACAAGGCTCAGAGAAGGTCTTGGAGCTGTCCCTGCACAGCAGAATGCAGGGACAGCCTCTGGCATTCCTGCCCATGGCATCATCCGTAATCCTCTGCTACCAGTGTGCGTTTCCAAGGACACAGAGGAACACTTCCATTTAATGCAGAGTGACAGTATTTGGAAATAAAGCATCCCACAAGTCACATTCCCTACCTGACCCATCTTCAAGGATTCAGCAGTACCTGGCATTTTAAAAATCAGGCTCTGATAATCCCAGTTTGGGTTAGACTGCTGAATCCTTTCTGTTTAAGCCTCTTCTGCAGGTGCAATCTGCCTGTTTAGGAGTCTCAGGAATTGAAAAAGCTCCCAGAATTAATGCTGCTGTGCTTGCCTTCCTGAGTCTAGCAGGGATTTCTTGTTTTATTCAGTTCACAGATGCAACAGAAAAAGGTAAAAACGGAGAATTCCTACCTTTTAGGTTTAGTTTCTCAATAGGTTCTCCCTGTGCAGATTCCTGGTTTTTAAAATAAGATATTGAAGTGTCTCTGAAAACAAACCAGTATGTCTTGATAGCTTTGAGTGCCAGCTTCTTGGGCCTACCAGAAAAATTTTAATCCCATTTGTTTATATCACCACATCCAAAGTGGTAAGTCCCTCACAAATATTACAGAGCCTCTGAAATTCAAAGTCATACCCATGGCTTTGGCTGGGTTACTCACCCCTGTGTCAGTCAGGGGGTAGAAAATGCCTGGATCTAATCCAGGTATTTATCCCAGGTATGGATGTGGTTTTTACTCCAGATTTTAGCTGAATCCCATCTATGATTTTTCCCTTTTTTTTTCTTCCATTACTAATCAAAGCCATTCCCTTCTGACAGACTCATTTTTTTTCCATGAACTCAGTAGCACAAATGTAACCCCCAATTTGTTAACATGAATTGGCATCAGGTTTTCATAGCTCCTCATCTTGAATATCTGCATAAAACCAACTTGTATTCATGGTAAGGAAGCAGAGACCATCTTTTTTGGCTTAATCTGAATAATACCTAACACTACAAAATTCTGCTCCTTCACTAAGTTTATAGAAGTTTTGTAGCCCTCCAGGAGAGAAAACCAGAGGTATTAGCACTATTTGAGTAGAGAAATACTTCACAGCTAGTGCCAAAGGTCATTAATGAAGTGAAAAAGAAGAACAAAGAGAAAAAAAAAATCCAGTATTTCCCTTTAAATCTAAGATGATGGTACAAAGAGCATAGAACTTAGCTAGAAAACAGTGATGTATTATATATACCCTTATTATATATTACCTCCAGACCCTTTCTAAAAATCCTAGTTTAGACTCCTTTCTAGAAAACGGCAATTCTTATGTTAAAATTTAAAAAACTTGGATTTTCAAACCTACCAAATAATTTGGCTTTTAGTTTTCCAATACAGTGACATTCTTCAAAAACAAGGGACTATAATTCTTTTTAGACAGATAAGATTATTTTTCTATCCCCGAAAAAGTCGCTGAAAACTTTGTAGAAAGCTTTTCTTTGTAGTTTTTGAAAAAAATATTGCAATTCTCCACAATACTGTCCTCACATGAAATGCATCCAGCATTTCCTGTGGTGCATACTGTGAATAAAGAGGAATAAAAGTTCACCATATGAGCAGTAGGACATGCACAGCTTTACATTCAGGTTTACAATTAATCAAATAATTACAGCCACAAAGTGGTGTTATTCCTTTAAAGAAATGTTTTACACCCTACCTGGATTCTACAATGCCTTAGGTTTGGTAAGTGATTTATCATTTATTTAGGAATTTTTTCATGATGAAAAATAACTGCTGAATGCTTATAAAAGCAAACTGCTCTACTGCTGGGATAAAACAAATAACCCATTGTTAAAAGCCTTAATTCCCTTTCATCTTAAGCCACCTTAATAATAAGAATGTCAAATAAAATTCCGAATTAGAAATTAATAATTAACAATTGTTAGCAGTTAACAAGAGCTAAAATTTTTCAGGTGCAGTTTTCAGTTCCTAGATTAAAAATACCATCTGTCAACGGAATGAATCTGATAAATATTTGTACAACAGAACACTTTATCTTTCTAAAACACAAAGACTGTTTTGTGATAAAAGGCATTACTGAGGTCCCTCCAGTCATTTAAATCACCCATAAATCAAGATACTATAATGGGATCACAGAAACTCATTTTGATATTAGAAAAAACAGACCCTGTGTTCGGTTAGAAAGGGGTAATTTGGTTGTTTCTTTTGTTTAAAAAAATACATTCCCTGGGGTTACTTTCAGAAATTCTTCTCAGGGAGGACTGCAAGTTTCTTCTCGCTTTTTACTGGCAAAAAAAACCGGTAAATGTGATTGAAAATAAAACTGTAGGCTCTTTCGTTTAGAGATGATGACTGATGAGCAGTAGGAAATATGAAGAGCAGGGTCTTTTATTAAGCACAAGTATAGCTACACAGCATCCCAGGAGCTGGAAAGATTTGCCAGAGAACATTGTCAGAAGCAGGAAGAGAAAGACTGCAAGAGAATATTAGGCTGGTTAGACCTATCTGGGGTATTTGTCAATTTATAACTGTCAGATCTAGTGTTAGATTAGAACGAAAAACTCAAGAGATCTCTTGTAAGGTTAAGCTTTTCGTTTTGTATGTTTTATTATTAACAACTCACCTAACTAGCTTGAGATTATCAGCAAGTTTCGGGATGTCTGTGATGTCCTCCTACCAGGAATAATTGGGAATAATTTTAGTACAATGCACTCTGTAACCAACTGTTTAAAAAAATCAAGAACCAGGAAGGCTCATCAGAGTCAACACATCTGGCATAGCAAAAGGAATTCTGGCATCCCAAAGGACTTACCAAAATGTTACTTTTGTTTCCACCTTCCAGTGTCACTTCCAGATTGGAAAGGGCGGCTTCTACTTCATCTACTTCTGGTTCACAGGTGGAATCTTGTGTCTCTGATGATAACGATAACTTGCTTACATGATACTAAAATAAAACAGCAATATCCAATAATCAGTACATCAATTATCAACACACAATCACAGCTTTTGAAAACAGACCATTTGGTCTCCTGGATCTTGGACAACTGTGTGAATCAGGGGGTTTTCCCAAGGAAACAGTCACGTCCACTGTGACTCCTATCAGTGCAATGGCTGATAATCGTTTCTTATTTTAATTATCAGTGTTTGTATTCCTTTGCTGAATAATTGTCCCTGTTCTGGGAGGCTGACTCAGTGCTACATTTGGATCCCTAGTTCTGCCATCCATACCAGGTGGAAACTTGGAAGCAAGGTTCTCTGGTGTTCTGGTGACAGGCTGTGAATTCTTGGCAGCTCCATTTGTATTTAAAAGGAAGGAATTTATTATTAATAAAGCTTTGTGCTTTATTACCTATGGTCAGAGACTAAGCCATGCTCAATCATGTTAAATTTCCATGTACTCCACAGTGTCCCTATCTTCACGCTGTGCTGTAGCTTTTTTCCTGTCTGTTGGGAACGTGTGTATTATAGAAATTTTCAGGGAGAAGAGGTGAAGGGACGGTAGCTGGTATGGGAAGCAACACTTCATACTAATACTGATATCAAAGTTACATTCCAGGTGCAGATAATGTTAGTAAATGGTTCCAGAATTGTTTGAATAATGGTGTTATTGCTGCTACTGAGTTTAGCTGCTTTAGCTGATGGATGCCGCTGATTGTTTCTCACACTAGGAGCAACCTAGACCCCCAACCCACGCAGAGCTCCTGGCCTGGGCTCTGTCCTAGTCCTGTCCTAACCTGTGCCTGCCTCTTGAGGGAACAGGTTTTGCAACTTGGCTCAAGTACGTGCCTGTAGCGCAGCGAAGATGAGCATTTCTTCCTCTGTGCAATCGATCTCCTCCAACAGGATGGCCCAGCGGGCTTGTTCGTATATTTGGTTGATTCGTACTGCATCGTACTGTAGGAAAGAGCAAACGCTGCTCATTAGTGACCTCCAAGGCACGGACTCCAACCAGCTGCAGCTGATCTAGCGCTGGGCTGAACCACAATGGTTGTTTCCTTCCTCCTCCCACCTCTGCCTTGTTGCCCTCCTTGTCTTGTACCAACTCGTGTGATTGTGTGCACGGTCCCAGGCCTTGCTGAGCCAACAGAAAACCAACCAGGAGCCTCTGGCTGAGGCAGAAGGTGAGACTCAACATCCCCTTTTGAGGCAGGAAGCCTTGGACTGGTGTAACTGAGACATGAAACCACACTGGGAGAGTGAAAATCACGTGACACGGCTGACTCGAATGTGACCTGCAGAACTCTCTAGTTCCTCATTTCCTTTCTTCTGCTCTTGGCTTTTTCAGTTCTTGTTATGTCTTTGCACTGGCTTGACATTTGCCAGATCCGCTTTAATTCGCCATCTGGCTTTTGGATAGTGATTATTTCTTATTATGTACTTGGTTAATAAGCTGAAGTGACTCACAGAAATATTCAAGCCCCAGAGCTGGCAAAATGTAGGTGATGGGAAGGGTAAACCTTGGAGTGTGACCTCTCCCAGCAGAGGTGAGATATTAGGTTGCCTGAAGCTCTTTGGGGTTATTTTATCCTATGCCTCCGGGGCTGGCTGGGGCAAAGAAGGGAAAAGTTTGGGCTGCTGAAGTTGAGACATGCACTTGGATTTTAGCGGGGGTGGCATTTCACCCAAAAACATGCCAGATAAACTGGAAAGTGCCCTGATTTCTTCTGAGGGCTTCAGCCCAGAAAAGCTGTGAAATTCAGTGAGGGCAGTGCAACATAAATGTCATTTTTAAGCCCAATTTAAAAAACAGAACTCATTACATCATCTAGAATACTGCTGGTCTAGTTTTCCCCTTTATTTTTCCTGTTAAAAGAGATGCAGGAAGTAAACCAGCCCCTCTAGAAACAGGGATACTGTTTCTGGTGCTCTTCAAATCCCATCTTTATATTTAAGATCTTATTTCACGTGAGGAACAGTGATTCAGTGTCCAGAGGGTAAAAGTGCAGCCGTAGATGAGGGAAAGAAGCTGGATTTGATCTCTGAAGGGCTTGTTACAGATCCTAGCTAAAATTCTACATATAGCTATACATATTCTATATTACTATATAGCTCCTTGACATGAAAGCAGGCAAACAATGAATAGCAATAAAAACAAGGCTCTTACTTTTGGATTCAAATCAAAGAAAGTGTAATATTTAAAGCGTAGAAGAAGTTGATCTTCCTCCAGAACACCTTGTTCCATAAGTGATCGAGATGAATCCAGCCAGCTGTGGAAGAAAACAACACACAGATTCATCTGTACAGGGAAAACCATCACACCTGCAGAGCTTCAGTGCAATTGTGAAACAAAAGTGGGAACAAAGAGCTCTAATTCCTCCAAATCCAGGGCAAATCCACATAACTCAAGAAAGCGGAGCATTCATATAGACTTCCAACTTCCATTCTCTGTGTATATACAATAAGCAGTGTTTACTTGTGCAGAACTCAGTCACCTACTTGTAATGCAAAATTATTGAACTTATCCACGTCCCCTTCCACTGTCTACTTAAAGCCTTTGGAGTTTGCCATCCAAACTGTCCTTTAGCTGTGCCCACAGTGCTCAGCTGAGTCTAACAACAGACTTTAGTCCAGAGCCTGCACAATAACATCACTGATCAGTTCAAAACGAAAGGATCTCAGGACAGGCACCTTACCCTGCGTTGAGTTTGGCTTTGTCAGCCAAAGTCCGCGGCTGGTACATCTCCGCCAGCGTCTCTGGAGAGCAGTGGGTATGACTGAGGGCCAGGATGCTGCAGTTCTTCTCAGTCGAGGAACCATCACTGAACCAAGTAATTGTGGAAGAAGCTGGTGAGCCACTGACAGGATCATAAACGGGTGTCATGGTTTTACTGTATAAACCTGGATTGGCTGCAAGTTAAGAGCATAACATTATTCCCATGAAAAATGGTCCTGTCCACCACTTTCCATCATAAAAGCTGAACCCTTTTCTTTCAACAGTCTCCTATCTCTGCTGTTTCCAGATGGCCTTGTCCTTTCACAGGTGAGGTGACTCAGGGACACAAATGCTCTTTCTTGTTCTGTGAGATCTCAGTTGTGTTGGACATGGGAAACACATGCTTTTAAGCCTTTACTCCTCGTTTTCCTTGCATGTTGCCAAATGTAATGAATATTTTAAGCATTTTCAAAGGGCAGCAGGACATCCTGTGTGCAGGGCCACAACCTGTTTTCTAGTGTGGCCTTTCTCATATCAATGGAAAGGAAAACATTTCTAGAGACAACAGGAAAATACTGACACATTGGAGATTTCTGGAAGCCACTGATTTCAGGCCCACTGTGTCTCTAAGACCATCCTGCATGAAACTGGCCTCCCTGGGCTCAATTGTGTAACAAAGAATTTCTTCCTCTTTTTGACTTCCAGTCAGAACAATAAAATCATTGATTTTTCATTACCTGGTAATCCAGAACTCACTGGAGAGTTGCACAGGTTTAAGATATCTTCTGTAGCCGGTTCTTTGCTGTTCTTGTCTTTTTTCTTTTTCTTTTTGAGTGTGCCTTCTGATTGCTTCAACAAAGAGAGTTCTTCTGACCGTCTGATATCTGCAATGACGATTTGGGAAGTGAAGCAAGATGATTATATCCAAAAGAGCACCCATGGTTGGTAACAGCATTTCAGGAAGCTTCATGTTGCAATCTGAACTTTATTTTTAGCAGGTTGAAAGTAGTAGCTGTGGAAAATCCACTAATTCTATAACAAGGCCAAAGACTTTGGGCTGTGAGAGTGAGTTTGGGCAGGATTTAAATCTACTTTTGTAGGAAGTGTAACTGCATTTTAGAATGCCAGGAAAAGGCTCTTTCTCCGTAACAGCTCTGCAGTCACCTATGAGCACAATAACCGCTGTGAAATATCTGAATTATGAATGAGCAAGAACCACTGTAACTGAGGTTCATGCCTTTTATTATTCACTGTATTTCTCATACAAGATTCTGTCTTGGTTCTCACTGTTCCCTAATGCACTACTGATTCAGACAGGTATTCCCAGTCACAAACTTGGCACATCATTTCTGAAAAACACTTTTACCCTGGGGTAAGCAAAGACATTTTTGACAATATTCACTCATTCAAAGTAACAGTGTTTCTGTACTGACTCAATCTGGAGGGAAAATGTAGGTAGGAATATTTAATTTGGCAAAATGCCAGTTGAACAATTATGGCATCATTATATCAGAGCTGTTAGGTATAATAAAGAAAGACACTACACCTTTTACAATCCACTGCTAGGAGATGAAATTGAAAGTGGATCAATATGAGGCAGTAAATTCCTTCTGAAGGTGAGTGTGTTAATGGGCTAAGCTTCGAAGATCTAAATTCAGATGAGGAATTTAATCCCTATTTTACCCTCAACCAAATGGATTTTGAAGACTGCTTGCAGACTCAACGGATTCCCACTGATCACAGGCACACATCTGGCATGCTCCAAACCCTCTACTTGGAAATGCTCCATTATTGGAAAGAGTAGAGACTTGGGGACTCAGTGCTGTGAGACATTCATGGGCTGGGGTGGGTTGTTAGGTATGCCCTGACCTGAACAAATCTAGGCATATCCAAGTTTTGAACATTTAAAACATGCTGCTTCTGAAGTGAACACATATAACAGTTAGGCAGAGTTGAATATCATTAATGTTAGTGAAAATAGGTGATTAATCAGTTGACACGTGTAAAATTGTGGTGAAAGCTGGTGTAGGACACTGATAATCTCAAGATCTTAGTGGCACAGAATAATCAGGACCAAGTCCTGCTCCAGGAGGACAAGGATTCCTAGAAAACCACCAGCTTGGACTATCCAGTACTCCTGCAGCTGGTGGGACACATTCGTGACAGTGCTTGCATCAGTTACCACAAAGACTGAGAACCACTGACATGCACTGCACATTAAAACCCCCCGAAATCTGTCTCAAACTTCTCTTTGAGCTAAACAGTTTTGTGAGGAAGGACTTCACATCAAAGCAAAGGCACCCAATAAAATGCTCCAACTTAGCTGTCAGAGGAGATTTATCTTTACTTACTGAGCATTTTGCAGATGTCACTGACAGCTCTGAACACCATCGAAGAGAAGCTGACTTTCAGTCTCACCGTCTTCATATTTGGCAAGCGAAGGCGCAGCATTTTGTGCTGAGTAGTAAAGATCAGCTTAGCATCTGCCTGCACCCCGCATTTATCCAGTGTCCAGTGGGTTTTCAGAAGCCAACATTTTTTTTGCTCCCACCAAAAAGCATAGTCTGACCAATCTTGTGCTATTTCTAGGAAAATACAAAATGGTTATTAACAAACTATGGAGCAAATATACAAAATACTTGGTTTGGAAACAGGTCTCTGCAAACAGGAATATTTATTTAGATTAAAGCAGCAACTACAGGTCCCAAGACCTAGACCCCATTTGCCGAATTCTTGTGGCAGTCACTGGGAACCAACTTTGTTTTCCCTGAAGAGCTAACCTAGATTCTGACTGTGGCACTGCCTTAGTCCTGTGGATATCCATGTTGAAAGAGCATGCCCGAATCTGGTGCTATACATGGTGCAATGCTGTTGGGATTGTGCTGGGGTAGGGACCAACAATAAGGCTACCCACTTTAGAACTCGTTAGTGCAAGCTGAAAATCCTCCCACAAAATCTGTGCACCCAGATGGGTACAAGCTCTTTCACAGCCTCCCAGCAGCAGCACAGAGCAGCTCATCTCCAGAGTGTTAAGAACCAGCTTCCAGTCCATGAAGTCTTGGTTACACACAGCTAAGTAGCAGCACAAGCACAAGGAAAGAGATAAAGTATTGCTGCTCTCAGTTCCATGGGAATTCCAAGATTAGATGACTTCCCAGATGGCAATGTGTAGCAGCAGGTAAAGCTTCTGTGTGATCTTGGTCAAGCTGTTTCAGTCTTTGCATCAATCCTTGTTCCTCATCAGCTCCACCAGGCAGAGGCTATTTCTCAGCATGTCTGTAACACAGTAGAGCCCTGTCCTATTTTGGAGTTTCCTTTTGTGTCTCAAGAGAGCTGCTGACAAAAATCAGTTACAGATTAGCTTTAAATATTAATACAGAAAGCTTTTCACACCAGTTGAGTATTTTAAGAAAATACTGTGAAAAATTAGCTTTCTGACCCAGTGGAAACTCTGGCTACCATCAGTTTCCGGCTGAATCGTGTGTAAGTGTGCAGAGAGGGTCACAGAAGTGATCAGAGATTTTCTTCCTGTGCTCACTTGCTGTGACTGTACACAGGCTATTTTACTTTTCATTTCCTAACTTTGACTCAGCCACTCTTTGCTTTTCCTGGCCCTTCCCTACTGGATGTGTTCAATGGATAACACGGCTCAGATTTAGGCTAGAATGCCACAATAGCACAGGAAACAGTAACTTCTAAAGTGCGTTTTAACAACTCCTGTCTCTCTGACTGCCACGGGTGGATAAACAGGTTATCACCCGCCTCTCCTGCCCCGCAAACCACACACCTCTAACATCTGTCTGGGAAGGGAGTTGAATCGTTAGCCTGGTTTAATTATTTTTGTCTAACTGAAAGGCAAACCCAATGTTTTGTTGGCACTATGGCAACACAGGGGCTTTAGCCACAGAGGGTGCAACAGCCCTGTGTTGGGAGGGGTTCTGACCACAAAAACCCCTGAGTCTGAGAACCTCCACACTCTGTGCTGTGACACAGAAGTGAGGCAGTGCCATTTCAAAACACACAGAAAGAAGCCTTTCTTCGTAGAGGGAAAGCTGCACATATTACTTTAATAACACTGTGTAAATGAAACAGGTCTTTACTCACTGATTGCTTCTACTAATTTCAGCATCAGTCCTCCAACATGAAGGTCCCCTGTGACCGGTAGTGAAAATTCGTTTTTTACATCTTCATGTTGATGATCAACTCTCAGCAAGAGCTCCCAGATGTGAGACCCATATTCAGTTGAGGAAACCATCTTGGGAAAGGTCTGTGTAAGCTCTGCAAAAGCAAACCAACCAAACAAAACAGGATGTTTTTCCTCCACTCTCTGAAACAAATGCATTTTTCCATAGTCTCAACATCATTCCATGCTGCCAGGACTTCGCAGCGGCCTTGGCTGGAACTTCAGAGGTGTTATCTTGTTACCTCTGAACTAGACTCTGCTCTTGTGATTGCTCTTGCAAGATAGGCATGTGGGATTTTTTTTTCTTTATTCTGATAAATGAATCGCCTGAGATCCCACCAGGCTCCTGCCAGCACAGGTGAACAGTAATCATGCCAAGCCAAACTAGAGAAGATGCTCCAAGTAGAAGCTTTTGTTATCATCAGCTGAGTTCTGCTGAAGAAAGAGCTTGTAGGTATAAAGTAACTGATGCTGCAGGCAGGGTTTGTGGTATTTAACCAGTGAGAGAAGGTACCACATCCGCTCTCTGTCCTGAAACAAGCCTTTGCAGTTGAGGCTTAGGTGCTAAAATGGATGAATTCCATTTATTGCAAACTTTCAGCAATACACGAGAACCCAGGTCACAGACTCTGCTGAAGGGGCCCTACACAGACTGCTTCTAACATAAAAAATAACTAAGCCAGCGGGGATTTAACAACATTACAGGCTGGTGTAGATCTTCTTAGAAACAAGTATTTAGTCATTTAAAACTTGGTGTCAACCCCACTGATACAAAATTTGTCATAAAAGGGATAATAGAGATGAGGTGGCAATGAAAAAGTCGACTAATACAGAAAATTCCAACCATAAAGGCAATTAGTGTATCTGTTAAAGATTATTAGATTGATTTCCCCTGGGACGGGGCTGGGAGTCTGCCCTGAAGTTCCAAAATTACAGACACATATAGAGAGCCCTAAGTCAGAAAACTGCAGCTTCATAACTGTACCACTCCAAGAGGCCAATTTACACTATAGAACAAGCACTGCTATTAACTGGCTTCTTGCATGTGCCAGCCTACACCTTTACACCAAACAGTTACTAAACCAACAAGGGTTGATACTTATCCAAGAAGTTTGCTTGGCCTGCCTTGGTAAATAAAGGCATTGTGTTGGACACTGGGAACACTGGCTTTCCTGCCTCTGGGATAAAGGACTTTGAATTTGTGCTGCTGTGTGCCACATGGATTTACGAGCTTAGGTATGCATTAGACCAGGGGGTACCCGTGGAGGGGAAGGGCTCTGGCTCTCCTAAAGCATCCAAGACCCAGCTCCCGAAATGGTCTCCCAGGCAGGTGAGGCTTTCAGCACAGGTGCAGTACAACGTGCACAGAACAGCTGTCATTGCAATGTATTCATAGCAAAACACAAATCCTGACTTCAGAAAAGTCAAAATGCCCCTAGTCATGCTCCTAAGCATCAATAAACAACTTCAAAAATAATCCATGGCCAAAGGATGAGAACTATGGGATTTTATTTCAGGAGCACAGGGGTGCAATCTGGCAGATGAACTCTATTTTTGCCCACCCTTGTTCCACTATAAACCATTATTGTTACAGAAAAGCAGAAGTCTCACCTGCCCTCTTGGGCCAGCGAAAACATTTAGGAGCTGATCTGGATTTTTTTTTAGTGTCTTTTTAAATTTGGTTTCACTTCCCAATCTAATTCTGCACACAAATGCCTGTGCTGACATGGGTAAAAATGAGCAGCCCAAGGGGTGGGTGAAACCCTTTCTTTTGCTGGCTTGGAAAACCATGGCCTCGGTGCACCAATCCTGGCACTTCATCATTCCCTAGAGCCGCTCACTTCCCACTTCCTCTTCAAACCAGGTTTCAGTTTGAAAATACGGCAACACAAGCAGTTTTAAATCTACCAGAGTACACAGCACAAACAAAGCCTGGTCTCGAAAACGGGGCAAGCAAAGCAACGAGGACAACGAATCCCTCAGTATTAAACCTCAACCAAACCCAAGCTGTCAGGGCTCCACATCTTACAGCCTTCAGGTCAAGCCTGGATCTGCTCGGGAACGCGCCCCAGCTCCTGGGCTCCACGTGGGGGCTTGCAAGGCCTGGCACGGGTGGATCAAACAGGCCAGAAACGTGTCCTCAGGCTACTGCTGTCTCCACTCGGGATTTCTACTGCGCATTTTGGCCAACCCAGCTATGGAAAAGCAGCACTGGCTCTACAGATCGAGCTCTCCGCAGATTTTAGCCCTTACAGCCCCAAACCTCAAACGCTGAGTGGGAATGGAGAAGGATGTGAATCGTGCTGGAGCAACATGCTAACGACTGGGGCTTAATGTCAAGAGGGGTGAAACGATTTTTCCCGAAGTGTCCCTCGGGCTGGCGGTGCCTGGCGCAGCTCGGAGGGTGCCGGGGGGCCCGGGCTGGAGCGCCCAGGCTGCAGCGCCTCCACTCTGAGGAAGTGCTGGGCGGCCGCGGCCCCGCGGAGGAGGTGCCCGCGGGGGCCCGGAGCGCGCCAAACAGCAGAGAAAAGGGCTGTAAAAGAAAGAAACAACCCCGGGCTGTCGGGCATTCCCGCCCCGAGCCCGCCGCAGGGCAGCGCAGAGCCGCCCGCGGGTGTCCCGTGCCGGGCCGGGGTCGCGCCGGCATCGCCCCGCGCTCCTCACCTGCGGTCCCCGCCTGCAGCGCTCCCCTGCCTCTCGCGCCCTTCGCTGCCACCTGGCTTCTGCGGCGCAGCGAGGGGGAGGAGCGGCAGGCACGGGGGAGGCGGCATTTCCCTCCCTTCCCCTTCCCCTTCCCCTTCCCTCAGCCCGCTCGTGGTGGGAGAAGGTGCTGAGGAGCGCTGTCCGCTCCGGCGGCTGCTCAGGGTCACCCGGCCGCCTGCTGCCCAGAGACAACACCTCATCGATGACCCTAGGCCATCGAACCACTTCAGGTGTTGCTTTTAGAGGTCTGAGGCTACCCGGAGAATATCAGTTCCGAGGGTGCAATGGCAAAGAACAGAAGGGTGTGTTTGTGAAGTGGGGATGTGTTAGAAGAGGCACGGAATAAAAGTGGATTGAACCAAAAGGAAATGGGCAAATGCTTCTCCATGAGCCGGATTTCTGCAGAAAGTCTTTCTTGCCGTAAACTTTTGACTTGCTCGGTGGTACGAGGTGGTATGAGGTAAAGCACAGTGGAAAACCAAACCAATGACAGAAAAGAGAAACAGAGAGAATAAAGGAAAAAATTCTTTCAGATTAAATTCGTATCCTGGAAGAAGACTGCAGATGAATAAAGGATGAATCTTTGATACACCCTGGGCAACAAATAGTTACTCTATGAGAACAACACAGCTGTGAAGTTGTCAAACCACAGATAATAATCACAGGATATTTGCTCCCCTAGGCTTAGTCCCTGAGCTGCTCTGATCATGCTCATCTCTTTAGATTGTCTGTGCATGCACTTGTCTTATCAGACATCCTTGGAGACAGGAACTTGAGAGCTCATGAAGACTTTCAGAGCTTTCTGTCACCTCAGGGCACACAGAGGTCTTTAATCACTCCAGCCAGACCCAGCTGGGACCAATTTCAGGCATTCTAGTTAAGCTCGGCATGGGTGGGTGCTTGGTCCTTGCCTGAGTTCATAAGGAATAACTCTACTTTTGCTGCTGCTTGGCACTGTCTTGACTCAGTGGCTTTTTAGATCTTTGTAGGACAGTTTGGTAAGCTACCTGCTTATTATTATTTAAATAAAGGTATTTATGCAGATGAACAAATAACTTTGCATGGAAAAGACCACGGGGCAATATAAAATTCAGATTTGAGTTGCTTTTAGTAGCTGGAAAAATGATTGTAAAAATTTAAAAAGTTGTTTTTGGGCCGGAATATCCTGGTGTGTGCTCCACAGCTACATGAGCATTTACTTTTACTGATTACTTTTACATCCCAGCCCTTACTTATGGGGCTAGGATGTAAAACTAAGAAGCTTTTCTGGTTCTCCATTCAGCCTAAGCAGAGATATGATGCAGAGGTCCAGGGAAACTTGTAAACAGCCAAGCCTGCTGCTCAGCTCAGAAACACATCCTTGGGTTTTGTTTTCTAAATAACTAAAGCAAAATTAAAAGCTCTTGGTCGAATGGAGAAAAAATGGTGCTTGGGAGAGAATCAATAAAAACAAAGATGGTTGCCAGGCTAGTCAATAAATATTGACTGCTATATCCAGGCTGGTCTAAATCCTGACCTCTTCTAAGCGTAAGCACTATTTCCCCCCACAGTTGCCTGTGGATAACTAACTTGAGAGACAAGACTGCAGAGTTTGATGTCAGCCTTGTCCTGCTGTGACAGGAGGGCTGGGGCTCATGCTGCTTCTGAACTGCTCTGGGTCTGCTGGAAAAATCTCTGTCACCCATCTGCCAGATCCCTTGGAGAGGGAAATGCACTTGCTGTATGCTGGAAGAGCTGGATGAAGAAAAAAAGAGCTGGAAAAAAGCCAGAAGACAGAGAGGTTGGGGTAAGTTCTCTGTGAATCTGGCATAAAGTGTTGCAAGAAAATAGTTGGGTTTTCAGCCAATGCTGATCATACCCTCAGCATTTGAGGCAGTGATGGTTTACATCTGAGGAGCTGCAAAGGTAGGGAGTGTTTTGGAGGCAGCGTTTTCATTTTCAATCATCTCTCAAGAGGCTGAGGAAACCAGATTTGGAGACCTGTAATTCTCTTATCCTTAGAGATGGTGAGTGGGGAAAACTGTAATTGAGAAACAACTTTTCTCTTCCAGAGTCCCCATGGAAAAGGATAGGAAATGAAACCTCCATTGGTAGCTTCTTGATCAGTTTATATGCTAAAAGCCTCCTGTAGTCAGGAATGAGGTTTACTGGATATAGGTACTGTAAATTTATTCTTGCGGCTACTTAGCTAAGACTGAATGTGATCTGTTTAGAGTTTGGTTCCTTTTCCAAAGGGTCTAAAACACCTATAGCTGAGAGTCTCTTAGTAGACAAATATATGTTTTTGGGAGCATGAGGAAGTAACATGACAAAGACAGAATAATAAATACTGAATTTTTGGTAAAATGTGTATTTCTTTTTCCAATATACTTGTAATAGCTTCTCTGTACTTTTCCTAGGCCAGTATTATAAATTATCACCAGGTGATAATTTAATCATGTAAGACTGGCTCTGTTGTTTCTTTAATGCTCTTGTTAACAAACGTGAGGTCTGGAGAAATGTAGTCTCTTTTATTCATAGGCCTCTGTATTTCTGTTATGATTTTTCCTTAACTATAGGAAAAAAAAATGCTCAGTATTTACCTTTGGGTACTGTTGGGGTCACCGCAGGTTGTGGATGTATCTGTTTTCTGAATTCCCATTCCTCTCCAACTTGCCTTACGTAATTTCTCTTTGCAATCTCATGCAGTAGCTGTAATAACTTCCTCCTTCTCCAGAAGCAGCATTTCCCACTCGGGGTTTGCCAGGCTGTGTCAAAAGCGGATCTAGAGCAGAACCACGGGGGGATGGGGAAGCAGCAATTTGTTGCAAGTGCTGCATTTCCCCCCAAGTCTCTTTAGACACTTATTCACTTCAGCTTTTCCAAGGAACTACTTGTGGGAGTGCCAAGAGTTTGGAGGGCAGCTGGTGAGCTCTCAGTGTAGCAAAAGTTACATAAAGAAGTTTGTAAAATATTTAAATGCTCCTGCAAATACCTGGCACTTGTAAATTTACTAAAGCCTTGAAGAAGCTACTGTTGCTGTGCTGAGTATCTGGGCTTAGCTTGCAGGTGAAGACTAAAGCTGAGGAGAGAATGTTAGTGTCATGTTCCCATATCCTATAGCTGGTCAGTGGAGACCTTTCTTCACATAATGGCATCAAAACCAGACAGGGGAGATGTAAAAGAGTGGTGCCCTCTCTCCCCATAGAGAATTTGTTACTTTGTGATTTTCTGAAATCTACGCTTGGCAGGCAGATGATTTTTGTTGTGCTAAATAAAAGTATTTTCCACTTGCTGTAGGCAAAGAAGTAAAGTGTGTATCTCGGTGTCCCTTCCATTACTGACAAAGAAATTACTCAATGCAAACCCTGGCATGAGCACCAGGCAGTAGTGACAAAGCTGATGAGAAAAGCTAATCTGTACCACAGAGGGTCTTAATGTTGAAAATCTACTCTCTGATAAATGTCCACAGATGAGAGGTGGCAATACTTTACCTTTGGGTATCCCGTGGCTGTACTGCTTGTCAGTGACACTAGCAGCCGTGGTCTAAATAGCTCAAGTTTTAGGAAAATTCAGCTCCCAATCTAAGTCCTGTAAGTGGTACTTGGATTAAGAGGAACAATAAAAACCCCCTCAATCTTGCTCTTGGTTTAGGAGAGTAGAAGCTGCTGTTGCAGATCTGAACTGGGGTCTGAGGCTGATGCATTGGAGTGTCCCTTGGTACAGAACTGACAGCACTGACCCATAATGAGTCAAACTCTGTGTTCCCACCCTCTGGGTGTTGGGACTTCTGGGGGTTTTAAAAGTCTGCTTTCTGGCTCTGGCTGTCTCATGCTTGAAAAGCACCTCATAGTGAAACACTTCTCTGGTGCAGAGGGTGAGTCACTTCACAGTGCTACCAAAATCCCCTTCCCTACAAAGGGTGAGAGGGTGGGATCAGATCAGACCAAGGAGGGAAGTGCCCGAAAAGGACCGTGACAGTGTGCATGTTCCCCAGACAGCTGACTGATGACACAGACCTCTCTCATGCTGCTTTCAGCTGAAGCAATGAAGTTTTGCAAAGCTATAGTTGCAAACAGAACTGTTTTTTCATGACCAAGGATGAACTCATCCTCCTATTCAGTCTGGTGGTTGCAAAAGAGAGCAGAAAGCTAGTGGTTTAGACCGTCTTTTAGGCTTTTAAAAAAGTGCGGCTCGGTTGTCAAATGTGTTATGTAGTGTAAGACTTTCAGAAATTCTTGGTGTTACCTTTTCTGTGCTCCTATAAGTCAGGGCTACAAGGAGGTGGTACCAAGCTAATCTTGAAAATTTTCCTCTTCAATATGTATCTACATGGTTAATTAAAGGAAATACATTTTCCTTCTCCACCCTTGGAGCCCAAGCACCTGCTGTGAGGTTGTAAAAGTTATGAGTTAAAAGTTATGCCTGTGTACATAAAATGTAAAGGCTACAAGAGACAGCATTGTATCAAATGTTGGCCAGTGGGGTCAGTCTGTGCTCCTACTGTGTGGTGTTTCTTGTAGATCCTGTGTCATGTCTGATGGGGATGTCATGCAATCGTACTCCCAGCTGTAGGAGCAAGTGAAGAAAGAGTCCCAAAGGCAAACATAGGTTTTGGTATTATCCTTTCCAAAACAGGAATGAGAAAGGCTGGGTTCAAAATAATTGTCTGATTACATGCTGTTATTATAACTATTTTCTTAAGGATACTGTTTCTCAGTTGGAGTGACACTCAGATATTATCTGAAGCTGGATTGAGGCTATTTGGACGGGAGCTTTTAAGATAAATAGACTCACCTTTGTTTGACCTCTTCAGTTTAAAATTGCTCATATTAATAGTACCCCAAGTCATTCTTCATCCTGTTTAGGTGCTTTGAATATAACAGCTGTACTTACAAGATCTAAATGAAACTGAAAGTTCTGTGTCTGTGCGGATGAACTAAAGATAGTCTTTTGCCCGAGGAGAGTGAAGCTTAAGTAGGGGGCAGGGTGGAACCTCTCAGGGTAAAAGTGGCCTCACTCCATTCCCAGAAAAAGCAGAATGACTGGAGATTGCAGAGTGGCTCTGTTATAAATCTGCTGTTTCTGAGCCACAGGTGGCAGAGGCAGAGTTGTACAGGTGTCCCCTGCTCCAGCCATCGGCTCTGGGTCAGGCTGGTGGGAGCCAAGTGCTGCTCCCTCAGGGCAGACGTTGGGAATACAGCCCTGAGTATCACCAGGACTCTGTGGTGCAGGTGGGACCTGTGCTGGCTTCCAAGGAGCTCTGCCCTGTGAGCTGCTGCTGCCTTCTCCTGCCCTTTGGGCCACAGCCCTGGAGAAAGCAGAGTTGTTGCTGCAACAATTCTCCCTCTGCGTGGGCCACACAAGTGTGCCCTGGGGGGTGGGTTAGACACGTGGGGCTGGATTAGGTCTTGAGGGAAAAGCTCTTCCCTGCTCCCTACAACTAACTCGGTGTGGAGGAGAAGGCAGTGCTGTCTGAGTTATGCAGTGCATTAGCAAACTCGGGATGCTGCTGTGAGAGGGGGTTGTGCAACTTTCCTGAATGAATAATGCCTGATGAAAGTAATGCAAATGCTGTGTTGCTAAACTTGGGTTTCCATCCAAATGTGCAAATATTCTTTTTTTTAAAAAAAAGTGCTAGACTCAGCCTTTTAAATATAGAATCTTTAAATAAGTCTTCCCTGTGTCTATTCCTGCACCTAAATCAGTGTCAGCCTTTTCCAGAGGGCTGAGCAGCTCCTGGAGTTCCCCTAAGGCATGTGACCTGTGGAAGCTATAGCATAATTAACACTCTGAAAAATCACGTTGCAGATTCATGTGCCTAAGGGTAGGGTTTTTCCCTTGTTTTTTCTTTTTCTCTCCCCCACCCATTCCAGTCTCTGGCTGGATTACCAACTCCTATGCTTTTATAGTTACCCTTGTGTTAAGTCATGTTTGTCAGAGCTTCCTCTGTAAAAGTCAGGCTGGACTTTGAGAACAGTGAGGAAAACCTGACAATATGGATTCAGGTGTGTTCCAAACCCATCCGGAGGTATTTTATTGATTATTTAAAAACTAATTTAAGGAAAAATAGGTCTTATCAGGGCACAGGTCATTAAAAACTGGCAAAGTTTTCAAGCCTTGAAGTACTGCTTTAAATATTTCTTTAAAAGGAGCAATCTCTGAAGATGCCTAAAACAGCAGTTGCTACAGTAGTGGTGTTATTTCATCTCTTCTTTTCTGGCCGTGACCCAATGTTGGGTTTCTTGCCTGTGCTTGCTGAAGGGCCAGTCATTGTTTTATTTGCTGTGACAGAAGAAAACTCTGATTTCTTTGTAAGACCAAGTGAGTGTTGGATACTTGAATACAATCTTTTAACAGCATTTCTTCTAAGTTGGGCCACGTTTGCTTTGCAGTTAGAGCTGAGCACCGATAAAAGAGAAACTCCCTAAATGCAAACTTCTCCCTTGTCTCGACACACTGCACACAAATCCCATTGAGTTCAGCTTTTTCCTCTCTACCTGTGACTGAATCACATCCTGTCGCTCACTCATGCAGATCTGTCTGCAAGATGTGGTCACCAGAAATACCAAGGGAGGGCCAAATGTCCCAGGTCAGGGGTCGGAAATAATTGACATCGTGGGCCTTCCCTGAAGCCCAGCTATGCCGGGCACCCAAAGGCACCGACTCGTGCTGCTGGTAGGATGCAGACTGATCCCAGGCTGGCTGCAGCGATGCTCCACGTGCTGAGGTTTTACATCTCCGCGGCTGACGGGCAGCTGGAACGTCTGTTGCTGTAACATCTCCAGAGCAACGCAACAGCGACAACAATAAATGACAACAACGAGGAACGGCAGCGGAGAGCAAACAATTGCGCAAGAAGCGTGAGAAGCTCGTGTCACGTGAGACACTCCTGAAGCGGGTGACAATCCTGCCTGCGTGTGACCAGCAGGTGCCACTGCAGCCCCAGGAACGGGGACCTGCAGCGGTGTAGCTGCGGCACAGGGGACACCTGGTGGCCTTCTCTGCTCTCTGAGCTGGTGAGAGCGTGTGCCATGCCACGGGTGTGCAGGGCATGCCTTGGGGTAAAAGCCCCTTACAGATACATCTGTATGATTGACTCTTAGGGCTGAGAGGACACTCTTCCTAATGCAGGACTCTCTGGAATGGTTGTTTTTCCTGAGTTTCCTGCTCGCCCTTGCCTTATGATAAAGTGAGATCCATTGTGGTGTTTCTACCCCTGCATGAAGGTGTGCAATCAATATTTCCTCCCAGGTTATTGTTTTGGGCCCAGCAAGCACTGGAGGTTTCTGCCACAACTGGTGTGCTTGGCATCATATTCAGGATTTGATAAACACTGGCTATTGCATGTTCACAAAATAGTGTGAGCAGTCTGCTTCCTTTAGTACAAAGATGATATCTGGGAGAAAAGATCTTCCATTGTAATATTATTTAATAAAAATTAAAATTATTATAAAATTTAAAATTTATTATAAAATTTAACAAAAAACCCAGGTCATGATTTTTTTATATATATATACGGGGTATTTTTGTTCATTAGTTTGGTTTTTTTTGTCCAGGAAAAGCAAATAGCACCAGCCATGCAGTTTCTTCTGTAGTTCTAACTTTTAGGTATATAAAAAAATATTTTTTTAACCCCCCTGACTGAAGTCTGTCTGGAGCATTATCTATTTAAAAGATATTTTTTGTTAGTCATATAAAACCTATCCCCATCAGAGGCTTTAAATTGCTGGGAGAAGATTCTGGGATTAGAACCGGTGCAGCTGTACTGTACAGATGGCAGGAGAGCTGGAGGGCGTGGTGGTGTCAGGNTTATTTTTTTTATATATATATATGGGGTTTTTTTGTTCATTAGTTTGTTTTTTTTTGTCCAGGAAAAGCAAATAGCACCAGCCATGCAGTTTCTTCTGTAGTTCTAACTTTTAGGTATATAAAAAAATATTTTTTTAACCCCCCTGACTGAAGTCTGTCTGGAGCATTATCTATTTAAAAGATATTTTTTGTTAGTCATATAAAACCTATCCCCATCAGAGGCTTTAAATTGCTGGGAGAAGATTCTGGGATTAGAACCGGTGCAGCTGTACTGTACAGATGGCAGGAGAGCTGGAGGGCGTGGTGGTGTCAGGTCTGTGTCATTTGGGCTTTTGTGTGGAATTTGTTAATGGCAGAAGGAGTTGGCTGTTGTAGCAATGTCTGATTGGGCTTTCACAAGCTTGCTGGTGCTATTCCAGCCAGTTTCCTTCACATGGAAGTCTCCTCCTTCCTGTCACATCTCACCAGCTCCATCAGGCAGGTGTGTGCAGGGGTTTTGTGGAGGAGCCCTGCTCTGAGCACCTGTAATGTGTTCGGGTAGCCCTCAAGGAGCACCCCACCAGTGGGTTCTCCTTTCCTGGCCTGAATTCCTCTTAACATGAGCCCTTGCTCCTAAGGGTAAGATTATGTATTGTGGATCACTTTGGAAAAGCACTTCAACAGATGCTTAACTTCTGGATATGAATGGTCCTGTTTAAGGTGTTCCTTTGTGCTTGGCCTGGTGTGACTCTTTCTGGACCTTCATGGATCAAACCCTGAGTGACTTTCACCTTGGCTGACACTGGAAAGGTGTTGTTTTGGCTAAAGAATACTGCAGTTCAAGCAGCGCAGATCTGTCATGATTTGATACAGATACCCGCTCATCCTTAAAAATATACTCCCTTTTGAAGCAGTCAGTCCCCCTTAAAAAGCCTTGAAGATCTTAAGTCATGAGCTGCACCTCTCCAAAAATTAAATTTCATCCCAATATTTTAGCAAAGTAGTTCTGTCTAGTTTCGTTATTTTGTCACTTTGGATTTTATTTGAAATTTAAGCCCTTCGATGCAATTAGGTTGTATTGTCAGTCTTTACTGTGCAGCTGAAAGGAAGGGAGATATAACTTGATGAAGTGGATGGTGACATTCATGAGTGACTACATGAATAGAAGAAAGAAATAAAAATACAAAATATCAGAAGAATTGGATCCAAAGTTGTGGTAGTCTTTCCAGGATTTGATTAAAGTGGATTGGAGTCAGGGTCTTCTTTTCTCCAAAAGAAAGCACAAGAGTGATTTTAACAAGGGAAGAGTAAAGCAGTATAAATGGAGCTTCTTTTTTCATTGATGGATCTTGAAAAATCCTTTGTCTCTGTATGTGGGTTCTTCTAAACTGATTACATTAATGTGGTTGTTTCTGTAATTTAATTATCTCTGCACTCAATGAGAACAAGTTAATTAAAAGTCTCTTCTTTTGTTGGCTGAAACATATTAGTTTTTCCTACATGGAACTTCATGGCTTTTGTTTGCTCCTCATGTCACAGGCTGGTTCTGTTCAGTGCAGCAGTGCTCTCTACAGCATAACAACTCAATATAGCTGGCTTTATAGTCCCTCCTTTTTGTGGGCTGGACAAAATTACCTCCAGGGATTTGCAAATGTAGGTCAGTAGCGTAAAAACACAAGTCCCACTCCTATATTGAAGTTTGCTCCCAAGTGGGAAATCAGTTTAGCTTCAGCAGGTTGGATTGCAGGTGCTTTGATGTTGGAGGGCTGAACGTGTGCGCAGGGAAATTGCTGGGCTTCCAAGCGTGGTCCCGGTAGCCTGGGTTTGGAAATTGTGTTTTGTTTATAACCAGAAAGGTTTTTATTTTAGAAAGCTCTTGGGAGATGATCTTAACCCTGGGCTACGGTAATGTCAGGACTGAACAGGGCTGGGCATAGTTTGTATTTGGGTTGGCGGCAGCTGATGCTGCGGAGCTGCGTGACTCAGTAGCTGACACACTTGCTCCTGGGCATGAATGCCACAGCACGTTGGTAGGAGGTGCCACATGCTCCATGAGTCAGTACATCCAAAGGACTGACTTTTTCCTGGTCATTAAACATCCCTTGGCTCCCTTGGTCCGAGCGCGGCTTTGCCTGGCTCTTCTGACTAACCCGACTCCAGCTCACTCCCTCCCCGGTAGTCGGCGATCACGGTGTGCTCTTTGCTTTCCTGCGGAAGCGCTGCAGATCCAAGGTGTTGGGACAGAGTACCTGCTCCTTCTTAGTGCTGAGGAGATCCATGCACTTCAACAGCTCTGAAACCAGACGGGCAAATGTAACCTCATCTAGTGCCAGGGGTCCCTGCCCATGCAGAGTTGGAAACAGATCATCTTTAAAGTCCCTTCCGACCCAAACCATCCTGTGATTCTGTGAAATAATCAGATAATGCAAACTGGGTAATTTCTTTTGATTGTCAGTGCATACAGGCCAGGGATCTTGTGCCTTCCGTTAATTTTTTTAACCCTTCCTAAGAAAAGTCCTCGGAGTGAAATCCACTACTCTGAAACTCAAATATTTCATGTCCATTTCAGGAGCAAGGAGGAGTTTCCTCTTCCCTGCAGCAGGACCTGGAGGAGCTTTGAGCTTTGCAGGTTCCCAAGGACCTGCTATACTGTGATAGCCCCAGATGTGCCTCCTTGTGTATCCATTTCCCAGATTGAGCTCCTCCTCACGTCCCTGCCATGACAGGAGTGAAACATTTGCATTGTACCTGGCAGATGAGCTACGTGCCAAGGCCAATGTGACTTGAGGATGCTGTAGCACCTCTGTGCTAGAATGTTGTTTATGGGCAATGGCTTTTAACTCAGCTAGAGGTGTTGAGGGTCAGGTCACACTCTGGAGCAGGGAGCTCTCCTTTCTGACCCCTACAGACCTGCAGGACTGCTGTAGTTTTAGGAATTGCAGGTTTTGAACTGATGAGGATGGAAGAGGGAAAATGCAGAAAGGAAATATGGGCAGTTGTGCTCCCCAAGCCCTGGACAGCTTTTGGGATCTGCACCTACTGTAATTCACCATCTGTGCAGGTTCTTGGTGGCTTTTGGAGATGTCGTTTCTAGCAAGTTTCATGTGGTAATAATGAAGATTTGTAAAGAAAAGTTTCTTTTATGTTGCGCATTATACTCTGTCAGCTCTGACTAATGTTCGATCTGGAAATTTTTTGGGAATACCCAAGTATGAAGGAACGACTTTAGATAGGAGTTGAGGAGAAGCTTCATTTCTAGGTGAATATCTCACCATCTTTACAAATATCTTATTTGTAAAGATTGTATTTTGATAATATGTTTTTAAAGTTACTTTCCCAAGAGCCACAGTTCTGTGTTTATTGGAACTTTGGCTTATTGAGTCGATGGCCTATTTTGTTTGGTATATCAGATAAGGGTCTCAGTCAGGTTTCCAGCACAGAGATAAATGGGAACTTTTATTTAAAATATATTTTTCCAAGGTTGATTTCAGAAGCAAAAACTTAGCTGCAAAGGAAGTGCCTACATAGAAAATGTAAATCGTAGAGCTTCAATGATCTTAATCCTCCCCTAGAATTTCTCTGGAAATTAAAGTGACTGTCATTCCAGTGTTTGAAATCTTCTGGTGTATTGTAATCATTCGTAGCCTGTTTCAAGATTTAGTGGCCATCCAGTACATACCTGCTTAATCAGTGCTTTTAAAGGCTCTATTATATTTCTTGGAGGAGAGGCGAGCAGTTAATGTCTTTGACAGCAACAGGAGTTTTGTCTGAAGCCACTCACTAACTCAATACCTGGAAAACTCCTCAAAAAAAAGAAAAAAAAAAATCCTCGGATTCAGGATTGCTTTTAAGTGGATACCTGCAATAATATTTGCAGCTCATATGCTGATTCCACGCTGCACTTGTTCTGCCCTCCCTTCAAGGACCTGATCCAAAACCAATTTTGAAACAAGCGGAAAGTCTTCCATTGATGTTGTGCTTTAGAGCAGATCCTGAAGAAACTGCAGAGGAAGCGATAACATAGTGGTGGGTCATGTGTCTTGTGTCTGCAGTACTGGGGAGCTGATGTCATGTTTATTAGAAGCCAAGATCAGAGTTCACAGGCTCAGGAAATGTCTGCAGAGTTTAGGAATGGTTTGTAACTTCTATCCCAATGACAGGTTTATTTGGCACTTTTTGATAAGTGGCCTGTTTGAAATTTCCTCTCCAAGTAAGCAATTTGTAATTCCCACTTGAAAGGGCTACTGTGGGGGATGGTGATGGGGCCATATTTGAAAACCATTTATGGTTACTAACATCCTGGCATCTGTCATCCAGGAGTCCTGTGCCTTTATTGTTTTGATCTGTCCAAAATGACTTCTTTATATAGAAACTGGAAAGCTCTCTTTGTGTCCTGAGTGCCGATAAAAATATTTACGGTCCCTTAAAACATATAAATAGAATTGGTGACTAAGCTAAAGGATCATTAGAAATAGTTCCACTGTTTTCCTATAATGAAATTTGCTCACTTATTTTGGTCACCTTGCCTCATTCAGCCTTACAGTGCATTTTTCTCCATCCCTTGTCAAAATACCATCATTGTGACACTCAAATTCTGAGCCATTGCACTGATTCCCAATCTCCATTTCCGGAGCCCAGCTCCTGCTTCCATAAGCAACAATGCAGTTGTTTTGCAGGTGTTGGAGGTTTCTCCCACTGATGGCTTCTAGTGACTCCCAAAGAAAGCTGGAAGAACTCTTGCACTGGTGATGTAGCTGCAGTACTTAAAGGGTGTTAAGTTTTGGAAGCGCTTAAATAGTTGGGATTGTTCAGCCTGGAGAAGAGAAGCTTTGGGGTGACCTAATTGTGGCCTTCCAATACCTGAATTGTGCCTCCAAGGCACATGGAGTGAGACCATTTACAAGGACATTTAGTGACAGGACAAGGGGCAATGGCTTCAAACTGAGAGTAGCTTTAGGTTGAATATTATGAAAAGGTTCTTTTCTGTCAGGGTGGTGAGGCACTGGATTCCCCAGCCCTGGAAGTGTTCAAGGCCAGGCAGCAAACTTAAACTTGGGTTTCAACTACACTGACTTTTATTTCGAGAATTAGAGCAGGTATTTGGGGAAGTGTCACTGGAACATAAGCTCTTCAGAATCAGCACTTAGGGACATGGAGGAACCTCACTCCACTGTGTTTAAAGAGGATTTAGCAGGAGTTAGGTTCTTACCACACTTCCTGGGACACCCAAGTCAGGCAAGGGCCTGTGGGCCTCTTTTGGAACAGGAATACTCTGAAAATCTATTCTTTAGTACGTGTGCAACACTTGGAAATAAATCCCAGACTTCTGTGTCATTTGCGTGCTCTTGAGATCATCTCAGCTTCTTTTTTGGGGTAAGGTCTTATTGGGCAAATGATGCCTCCACTGTTCTGATGCTTTCAAAATCTAAATAGATGGAAGAGACCTGACTTGCTTGGAGATACCCTGAGGAGAAGCAGTAAGCTTGAGAGGACAGTCTGGATCTGTTTTCCATGCTGCTGCACTGTTCACTGGCGTTTGGAGTCACATAGGCCAGTCTTGAATCATATTTTTTTGCATCAAATATCCCCTGACCTCTGTCCCCATCAGAGGTAAACCAGAGAAGACATCCAAATGGCATCTTGTCTCAGTCTTGATTTTGGTCTGTTCTTGGCTTCCTGTTCAGACCGTTCAATGACTGCTGGTGATGTCCCTGAATCCCCGGGAAGGTGCTGCAGCTCAGCGTTACAAGTTGAGTCTGGTTCCTGCCAGCAGAGGACATTGTTGTTCAATAAATTTCTCCAAGAGGCTCTTTTGAGATTTGCTGTAGCTCTTTAGTCTGAGGTTTTATAGGGTTTTGATATACTTGGACAATTTGTTACTCTGACAAAACCTATTTTGGTTGAGGAGTGAAAACTTTTGAGACTTTACAACACAAATTGCAACTTCACAACCACCCAGGTCCTGGAGGCTCGGAGCTTTTTGTCATGCCAGTTTTCAGCCAGGAAAGCACTGCTTGTGGAAATGGTGCTGAGTGGCACCAGTACTGCAAAGGTTGTGTGTTTTGGATGAGTGATCAGCAGGAAGAATTGAATTCTAGGGATACATTATGGATCTGTTATTAGTGAAAGTTTTACCTGCACATGAAGTGTAAGAAAGCATCATGCAGAATTTGAAATTAAGGAGGCTGATGCTGCTGCAGAAAGTTTGGTGGAAAAAATTGTGTTCGTTCAGCCATTTGCTGATATCAGGTGTGGAGGTGGGAGCTGGGGAATCGACCTGTTAATACAGAGGGCCAACAAGAGAAATGGGAGTTCCCACAGACACAGGGCAGCCTTAAGCCATGTACAGAGGAGGGAGGTGCTCCGAGGTGTTGCTGAATCTGGAAAGGAGTCCTTGCTTGTGTGCCATAGCTGCTCTCAGAGCTGGGAGCTTACATCCAGTCAAGTGCCTTCTCTAGGAGGTGGGTCCCAAATTTTAGACGAATCTTGAAGGGCACAAATATTTTGTTTGCCAAAACCAACCAACCCAACCCGAAAAATCCTCCTGTCTCCCCCACTTTGAGGGTAAAAATAGAGACTTAACAATTTTTTATTTTATCTGTATTTTCACCTCAGTTTTGCAAAATAATTTGCAGAATAAAAATAATGTGAAAGCTAATATTTCCTGCTTTATGAATGCTTCTAATCTTCACTGTAGTAGCAAATCCTTTAAGTCACTGTTAAGTTTTAAAATGAAGGTGGGAGGGAAGGTTTTAAACTGACTTCAGCTGAAATGTTTTCTGGCTTCTGAGACTATTGAGCCAACAGGGAGGGTTCACCTCTTTGGTAGCAAGCCAGTGAACATCCTTTTTGTCCTGCTTCTCCTTCAGCCCTTCTGATGCCTGCTATCAGTCATGGCTTTGTTTCTGATGAATACTTGAATGAAAATACCCTGATGTCACTGCAAACTCCTCACTGTGGCCTCCTATCCCAGGCACGCAAACAGAGCAACGCTGTTTCCTTCCCTCCTGTGTTAGGGAAGATATTCTGCCTCAGCTCTGTTTAAAAGGATTACGGCAGGACAGGGATGTTTGACAGGCCTTGCTCTATCAGCTTCAGTTACACCATATTTATATTAGCTGAGGATGTGGCTTTGGGTTCTGATGGCAGTTGTTGGTTGAGTCAGGAAACCCGAGTTTCTCCACTGTGATGCCTTTTTTTTGTTTACATGGGATCCGAGTGTTGGAGATGGGTCTTTAAACAGAAAAATCTCATGGCTAAAAAGAAAAACGTGAATCTCCTTTCACAGGAAAAAAGAAAATCACAGGCTTACAAGGAAAGATGTGGTGAGCTTCATCTTCGCAGCTTCCCTTTCCCACTCTCTCCTGCAGAAGTTCAAGAGGTCTGCAAAACCTCAGGTTCCACAAAATATGACCGTCCCTAATTATAAGGTTAAAGTATTAATATTGCATATAGCAATAGGAAGTGTGAAGAGGAAGTTCTACCCCCTTGGCTGAACACCCCCTTTTCAATAAAAATAGCGAAATCCAAATTTATATTAGGAAATGTGAAAGTCCCAAGAGTCTCAGCATCCTCTGAAGTAATTTCTTCCACTTCTGGGTAGTCAGCTTCCTATTTATTCAGCAACACTGTACCATCTGTGGGAGAGAGAAAGCCAGGCTCGTACGTGTGGCCTCCTCCGCTGAACCTCAGGGAAAAAGCGACGTGTTCCCCACCACTGTTTTTTCAGGTTTGATTTAACACTTGCACAAACCTGGCGATGGCCAAGGAAGAAAAAGACAGTCGGGACTACTGAAACAGAAGAGTTGGCAGCTGTTGTGCTGGTTTTAGGGAGGGAGCCACTGGTTTTGGGACCCCGTTGGGACAGGTGGCAGGGCTGCTCTGGCACCTCTGTCTTGGGCTGAGCCCCAGTTAAAGTCAGTAGGTCTCAGCTGATTAGGGACGGGATTTGAGAGTTTGAAATGGATGTTATAGTTCAGTGATTGAGAAGAATTAAAAATCCTAAGATTGATTTACTTAATGAACTTTATTGTGTCACAGAGACTGGGTTCATTGCATGGTGAAGAGGGGAGAATGCAAGAAGCTTTTGAAATCCCAGTGTCCTTGAGTTTTCCTGGCTGAGTGGTTTAATGAGTGGCCAAAGGCAAAGAATGGCTCTTGCTTCCAGCACCAGTTGGAAGTGGCAAGTTACAGATGAGAGATGTTTCTTTGTGATGGAATTGGTGTGTTCTCCCTGTTCACTGGAAAAGGACAGGAGACACGTTGTTACCTGGTTGTGTTTAAGAGACTGGCTTGCATTTGACTGATGGGCTCTTACACCCTTGACTGAGCAAGTACCAACCACATCAGCTGTTGGATGTATAAAACCAGCTGGGGGTGGGCACGGCAGAGGAGGGAGGAAATGTATTTGACCCTTCCATGTTCCTAAAGCTTTATCCCAAGGTAGTGACCCCTAATTTAAACAGTCATTTGCTTAATAATTTTATTCAGCTTTGTCTTACAGGTCTGCCTAGTCTCTGTCTGTGTGAGACTCACACATCTGGCCCCTCTGTCCTGCCCTCCCATCTCCCTACAGACAGCATGTACATTTTAAGCATCTCAGCTTTCCTCTGAATTCCCCAGCTGCCCCTGCTCCCAACATCCACATCTGGCATTTGTTAGTGGCAATTTATGGCATCACAGATCTCCAGCCATCCACAAATGCAGACCTGCGCTATGGCTTTGTCCTGTTGTGTGACTTGGCTTGTAGGACACCTCCCTCAAGATCTGAGGCAGTGGATCCTGATGCAGAAAGAACAAAGTCTCCTTCTTGTGTCTTAACCTGATTTTTGAGGTATGAGACAAACCAGCCAAATGGAAGTTTAAGAATAACATTCTCAATGTTTTTGAATTCTTTCTCATAAATTAGCTTTAATAAGAGAGAATTTTGGAAGTTGGGTCCTTAAAATGGCAGAAGGAAAAACTGTGAGTGGGCCCTAACCCAAGTAATTTGTTCTCAGAAGTGAAAGACAATTAGTAGCACCATCAGTTCAGTGAAGGCTATGGACCAGCACTGTTGAGAATTGAGTTGGGTTTTCTCTCCAGTTCATCCAAGGCTTCTAAGCCCACGTTTAATCCTGTGAGTGATGCTGTGTGATGGTCAGGCAGAAGTTAAGAAGGTGTTGCTTCAATTTTTCAACTGATGGTCTATCCCTGCATTAAGTACAGGTGACATTCCCTGCTCTTGTGTGACCATTGTGCATCGGAGGAGTCAATGCTGGAGTTAACTGCTCATGCAGCCAAGGAACTCCTGCATGTTCTCCTACCAGTGCTCTCAGTGTGCAGAGGTAAGACAGACAAAGGTGCCTTTGTGCAAATTCAGGCATCTTCACTTGAAAATCAGCCCCTTCATGTGAACTGCTTTGGGAAGTGACTCAAAGTAGCTTTATCTCTACTAAATTCCAGTCTTCTGGAACAGCCTCTTCTGATGTGACTGTCTTTTCCTTTTATTTATGCCATCAGGTTAACGTATTTGCTCTTGTCCTTTAACGTAGAACAGCAGAATTGTTTGGGTATTGGTGCATATGTGGAGCTCAAACTGGACGTCTGTGTCTAACGTGGATGTGTGCGTATGGATGTGTCAGTTTTTAGAAAATTATTGGAAGCAGCTGTGGGTGGAAGAGAAACAAAGCCGTGGGTCTGTGAGCCAAACAATTAACATAGGAGTGGAATACTGTAGTTACATCAGTCTTTCTTTAAAAAGCCAGAGTTTCTCCTCTATTCCCAAACGTCCATTATTAATTCTCTTGGCATGTAGCATAGCAAAATGAGTGCGTTTATGAACTTGACTACTTCTTTTAACAAGTTCCAATAACTGCTTCCTAAACCTTGTGTTTTTATATCAATTACATACAGTAAGCATTGAAATCAACCAAAGAGAACTGCTGAGGCCAAGAAGGGTTATTTATGTTAAATGAGGATTGCCAACTGCCAAAAGTAAAATGTGGATATAATTTTATAACACCATTTTATAATTAAAGTCATAAGTGAGGTTTCCTGCTATTGTTTAAAAATGTGTCATGATAAATTTAAATCAAGGATGAAGGCACAGAAGGGGCTACTAAAGAACATATCAATACAACAAAGATGGTACAGCGAACATGTCTGTTGCAAAAGAAAAACATGTGCTAACAATTTCAGTGAAATAATTATATTTATTGCATATAGATTCTGTTTTAGGAACTATAACCACTTAGAAACTGTTTTCATTCATGTCAGATTGAGGTTAATTTGTTGTTACTGTATGTCTATAGATAGATTTTACTGTCAGAGAAATTTAATATGTTGGTTTAATGATAAGGCAGCCTTCTAGCTGGACCAGATTTTTTTAAAAGGCCAAGAAATCCAGAAAAAGTTAATAGTTTTGGCTAATATTTATGTGTCCACAGCATTTTTGAGTTAATGTTGTATCAATAAAGAAAATAAAACTCTGGCAAGTAAGTACCCACTAGTCAGATTCAGAAAAATATTTAAGCACACGCTTAACTTCAACAATTTCGGTGGGATGTTGATTTTAATAGAATTAAGCACATATCTAAGGACTTCTATAGGGATTCTTTTTTCAATTGTAGCCTGAACTTGAAGAAGAAATAACTTCAAATTGTCAAAGTGAACAGGAATAATAACAGCCCTTTGTTTTCATTTACTCGTTGTCTGAATATATAACATTGCTCCTGGACTGTCAGAGCTCTTCCAAAGATTTTAGATCTGACCCCTTGCAGACTCTGGGTGGTTGCTAATGCTCCCCCTTTTCCCAGAAAGAAGTGGTTTAATTCACATGCATTCGTAAGAGTTAATCTCTAGAACATTCCTGGCTTTGGTAAGTCATGTTCATGGAATAGGTAAGTAATTTCCAATGGATCATTTCATCCATCGCTTTGCTAATAGAACCCATGTGTTTCATATCAGCACCGAGGGGACATTAATCAGTGCACACCACTCCTGCCAGACATATTCTGTGCAGAGTCCCTGGTTACATCTCAAATGTCAATATGTGGAAAAAGATGAATAATAAAATGCAATAGATAGCATTTGTTACACATGCCATTTGTAAGTTCCTTGTAAAATAGATCCCAGAGAAAGAGCTGATGGTAATACAGCATTGAAGTTACGGAGCTCTCAGAGGAAAGAAATGCCAGAGTCCAGCGGTTCGTCGTAATTCTGCTGCCTTCTGCACATGCATTATTGCCATACAGGCTTTAACTAGAGGACCACAGCTTATTTCTCCACTGACACAATGTTTTTTTCCAAACTGGAAAAAATTTGGAAGCTGCACTATGCAGGAGCTATTGATGTCCTTAGGAATTCTACCTCATGCCTAGAAAATCTCAGCTAAGATGTGTTTTTAAGTTGTTTGTGACTGTGCTGCAATGGAGACAACTCTTTAACTGTAGCACAAGAAGTCACCATAGCCACTGGTCTAATAAAGGCTGAAAAATGTTCTCATTAGTGACACTAATTCTATCTTAATTAATCACTCACTTGAGGCAGAATTCTTTAAAGTCTGTTTTCCCCATTGCTGGAGGAAGAAGTGGTGCTAGGAAGAGATTGTGAGGTAAGGAGGAATGAAATGGGATGTCAGTGACTAGAGGGGCAAGAGGAGGTGCTGGGGGCTAGAAGGCATAACTGCAATCAAGAAAATAGTCAGCCAAAACCACTCTGACAGGGTCTAGAAATCTGTGACAGGTGATTTCACGGTCTCTGCAAGTAACTGTTATTCAACTTCTAAACATCTTTGTGGCCTCTCAACTGAATTTCTTTTGTTTTTAAAATGTAGTCCTTCACTCGTGTCCTGTCCTTAGGAGAGGAAGAGAACAAATAATTGACTTGTCTCCACCCCCCAGTTTGGTATTCTGCAGCATGTCTCCTTCTTTTCCCTCTCTCTACTCTCTAAATCTTCTGGTTCTTGTTTTTAAGCCAGTTAGCCTGTAAAGACGAAATTTTTGTTTATTCTGTTGCATGTTTCCAAGATATTTCTTACTCCCTCTTTTGTATCATAGGGGTTATACTCAGGTCTACAGACTGAACTAAATGTTCCCAAACTGTTCCCTATCTCTTAAAAATCAGCTCCTGGAGTTCCATCTCTGTTTTCAGTGAGCACTCTACAGATAGCCAGGAATGGCTTAGTGTCATTCGTTCTCTTTGTAAGTGCTCTGAAGTTATCATGTGTGTCTGATCTGGATATATTTAACTATTCCAAATATTTTTTAACATGTTTTCTTTCCATAGTCTGGACTGTGCACTTACTCTGTTGCTATTAAGTTCAGCTTTAAGTATCTGATCTCAATTAACCTCCTTTAAAATCTGAAGCAGGAAAGGCCATGTTTAAGCCTTCTAGATGTTACTGATAATCAGGAAAAGCATCACAGATGCCCTGTCCTATTAAGCAGTTTACTATCAATAGCCTGAGAAGGCAAACATGGAAATGTCTTGGAACATTTAGAGGAGAAGACTCTGCTACTGTGGTGTTGGTGGGGGGTTGGGGGGGGTATGCTGCCAGAAAGCTCAAATATTTGTGGATTACTCAATGTGAGAGCAGATGACTGAGCTGAAATCACAGCCTCCTGCCTTTAACAGCAGCAGGAAGCATTTTGTTGTGCTACTTCCCTGGGTGCTCTCTAATGACAGAAAAATTGCACATTTCTGTCTGGTGAAATTCAGTCAGAATCCTTGGTAGCTGGACAGAAATCAGGCTGGACAGAGCTGCTTAACGTGGTTTGCATTACACATGAGCTGCAGATGCTGCCTTGAGGAGAGTATGCACACAGAATATTTTGTCTAATTAACTCCAGTCTATGTCACCGGGAGGTTTCTAATCTTTGTCCTCAAAGTTAACATGTTAAAAAGTACACAAGGCTTCTCTCTTTCACGAATCTTTTCTTATATAGATACAGAAGGATTTTGAGAAACAAGAAAATGCAAATGACAACATTTAAACTGACATAAAAGGGAGTGTAAGGTTAGTCAGTGCTGACTAGTGAAGAGGAACTGGAATTTGGTGGTTCTGCTGCTTCTGTAACCAAAAGGATAAATAAAATTACTGTTTGGAGCTGCAGCAAATTTGTATTTGCTCTCTGTGCAGTTGTGACTGAATATCAGACCTTCAGCAGCTAAACAGGCCTCTCGAGGCTCTGCTGTGGAGAATCTACATGTGAATTCTTCAGTGCAATTAGAAATAAAAATGATTGTTTTCTTTGCTCAGAGAGAGCTGCCACATGCTGGTGAGTTTTCTGGATTTCAAAATGAACTGTGCTTAGGCTTAGCATCCCTCTAGGATGGAGCACAGCTGTGATCCAAAGCTGGCTTCAGACTGGTCAAGCCTCCACCTTCACTCCAAATGCCTGCGTTGGCCAGTGGCCAATTGTATGTCTGGACAGCACCAGTGAGAACCTTTGTGAATTTTACCCCTTCTTGGTAAAGTACATGAAGTATTCATGTTCCTCATCCTTGCTGCAGCTAAGCACCGTGAAGTCTGTAAAGCTTCTATCTTCTCATGACTTCCATGAGGTAGAAAGTCTCAGTCGCTTGGAAAATGGGGAGATACTTTCTCTGTGCTCTAACTTGCGTAGGAACACTGTGACAGAGAAAAACACTGATCCTGGATTTCTGCAGCTCAAGTGTTTTCTGTAGCTTTTAATCTTTCTTTAAATAGTGATCTTAAAAGCTTCCTCAGGAGCATTTCAGAGGTTACTTGGTAATTTGGAGTCCTTCTCTGTGACCAGAATTTTTATCCTGGATCCAAGTGCATCATTGTCAGTATTGATGAAGCATTTTACAACAAAACCCTGTTTAAGAAGGGAGAACCGCACTAGCTCCTATTTGTTACAGGACATCAGTGTTCCTCTGGACAGCCCTTACCTTGCTCTCTGACTGGCCCTTGGAGCTCTGGCCTACAAGGTGGTGAATAACTTCTGGTCCTCTGGGCCTGCTGGATATTCTAATCTTGTCACAGCTTTCCTCAGCAGCTTGTACAAGACTGGTGAGCATTGTGAGATTGGTGGCAAAATTGTGATGTGGAGCTAGAATTAAGGAAAGCATTCTCGAAAAGCCCTAGAAACTTGCCTGGTTTCATGGTTCATTAGAAACTTTAAACTCTTGCCATGCATGTTGAAAGATTTGTTTAAGTCAATGAAGTCTTTTGAGTGAACCTCATCAGGCAAAATTGGTGGTTCCTCTGAGAATCCAGAAGAGCATTACCAGTTTCAAGCAGCTTTTGCTCTGAGAGTTCTTTGATTCATTTGGAGCTGACACAGTAGAGCTGTGGAGCAACATGAGAGAAAATACTTAAATGATCTACAAAGCAAAACCACAGAATTTTGTGAAGTTATCATTAGAGCTGTGTTGAAAACTAGATGGTTTTTTGAAAGGAGCAGGGAAATATGACACTAAGGTCTGCAAAATTGTCTTACTTTGATTGCCACAGGAAGAAGCTCAAAGCCTGGAAACTTCACCAACTGCTAAGTCTCATCAGAGAACTCGGACCAGCCATTATTCCTGCAGCCACATGTGTGACCTCCCAGTCCTAAGCCAGATCCTATGTGAAGAAATACACAATTGGAGCAGTCCTTGTCTTGGAAGGCTGAATGGGCACAGGAGAGATTGTTCAAGAGCTTTGTTACCCAAAATTTATTGAAAATAATTTGTATCTTTAATCTGCTTTGAAAATCTTAGCTGTGGAAAGCTGATAACATCTGATATATAAAAATGAGAGTGGCTGAGAAAATCAGTGGGATCAAAATGGACTTTAGCTATGAACAGACCTGAGGCGTTTTCTTTTGATCCTCCCTTCCAAGCTGTGCCTGCAGTACTCCTAATGATGTAACTTCAAATATTTCAGTCACAACCATCTGAAGGTTTTCCATAAATTCTAATCCTGGTACTTCTGTATTATTTTGATTTTACCATTTTGGTGTCCCTGTGGTCCCGTTGAGCAGGTTTGCCTGACCAGATGTCCATACTGAATGACTTGAAGATTCCCACGATGCCCATGCTGTTTTTTTCCTTGTTTCTTTTCCAGTTGAGAGCTTTCATCAAACCAGAGGTGACTGTTGATACAGGAGTGTAGGAACATGAGGCAACTGAATTACACCACCTGTAATACTGGAGTGGCTTTTTCAAATGGGTGTACCACTGCCTTTGGCTTTTTTTTCCCCTTATCCAGAAGAAAATTACCTTTTCTGTGAAGAAAGCCTATATTTCAGCTTGCTGTACCCCAGCAGATGCATGTGGAAAATTGTTTTACTCTGGGAATGATTCTTACCCATAAGAATTGTGGGACGTCGCTTTAACTGGTTTCCTTTCCCCTCAGAACTGTCTGGTGTCACCCCTTGCCTTCAGTGCTTGAAACCAAGACAAGCTTGTGAAAACAGCTCCTGCTGGTTTTTGTCTTTGTAGGGGAAACCAGACAAGGGGCAACACACCCCTTAGGATCCCATTTAGAATTTGGATCCCACAGGATTTAATTCTCATCTGGCCAATTCCTCCCCTGAGTTATTCCCCACCACCCAGGAAGTCAATTGAGGCACACCTGGGCTCCAGGTATCCTACTCCATGCTCAGAGTGCCGGGCATAGAAGCAGCACAACCTCCACATATAAAGCCCTTCCTGATATCACCAGAGCAAGGGGACCACAGCCTTAAAATCCATATTAAATGAACCTAATTTCCTCTGAGATGTTAACGTGCTGCACTGATTTCAAGTTAATCAAAACAGATGTTTTCGAAATGCATCAAACAGGATGTAGAAAATTTGGCTATTTAATGCAGATTCAAAGCAAATTCCTTACAACCACCACGGAAACCATGGCTGTTTGCTCAGGACTGCAGAGCGAGGCTGTGCTTTTTAAGTGCCACTTGCTGCCTGTGCACAGTGTTGCCTGCATTCCGTGCACTTATTTAAAGCTTGGTTATACAGAGCCACTAAAGATAGTTGTCCAAACCTTGTTCATAATTAATGTATCCTGCCAATTCCTTAAATAGATGCAGATCTAGTTCCTGTGTTGAAACAAGACAGTTTGACGTGTATTTTATCTTCTATTCTGGAAGCTTTGCTCTGAAATTCAGGCATTTTGCACAAAAGAATGATACAAATGGAATTCAACTGAGGAGTTCATGTCAGTATTTTCAGATTCTTTGTATCTATTTGTTCAGACCCAATTGTAACATTCAGTACTAGCAAGAAGCAAAAAGGTCTTATTCCTTCTCATTCAAACACTGAGGTAAAACCAAGGTTTTTTTGGTTCACAACAGCCATTTGTGTGGGTACCTGATATTGAAGGAGGTGATGTCCAGTTAATGCAACATTTTAATCAGGGATTAGTCAGTCTGAATGCCCCTCTTAAAATCTCTCCTCCATGTACGAAGGGATCAAGGAAAGAAAAATTTAAGTAGAAGGAAGAGTCTTGATACTTTGGTGTATGTTACACCTGGTCTGCAGTTTTGCATTTTTGTTGATTTGTATTCCAACTTAATGATTCTGACATGACCTAATGGAGTAGAATTTGATCTCTATCAGCATTTTTAAAAAGAACCAAGGAAAGCTGAGGAGTTTGGGATTTCTAGTCTTGAGAATGGAAAGTCAACAACCTACCCTAGAGTTTGACCATTCTCACAATAAAAAAAAAGTAGTTTCCTATGGTCAGATAAAGTTTCCTGTGTTTCAGTTTGTGCCTGCTTCCTCTTATGCTGTGAGGAGACTCTGGCTCCCTCTCCTTCGTGCTCTCCCAACAGGTATTTATACCAGCTGATAGGATCTCCCTGAACCCTCTTTTCAAGGCTGAACAGTCCCAGTTCTCCTTGTCTCTCCTCATGGGAGAGATGCTGCAGTCCCTTAATCATCCTTGTGGCACTCCATTGGTCACACAGCAGTAAATCCATGAGGTTTTCGGGTACTGGGGAGCCCAGAACTACAGGGGGAAATGTTCCTGATGATTTTTTTATGCTGTCTTCCTTCCATTACAGTTAATGTATTTTGTCCCAAGTCTTTTGTTGTAAGGATCCCACACTCTTACCTTTCCATTCTAAGCTGCATCGCACTGGGACACCACCAAAAGCTTTGCACTGCTGAAGCAGGCTTTTCCTTTTTTTTTTTTTAATTATTTTAAAATTTTTTTCTTGTAAGACAGGCCAAATTATAGGAGTTTTTGGAAGAACAGACTATGAAATGTGATATATTTTTCTATTGCTATATTCTACCAAAAACCTTGCTCTAAGTAGTGTGACAGTATTCAATGCGTATTAAGATCTGTGATGAATTTTTTTTTTTTTAGCTAAGGTAAATAGAGAAAACTGCTTATCAGCCATGGGATGAAATCCCTTTATTCTGTGTAGAAGGACTTTGGCATTTGGCACAAGAAGGATTCAGGTCAGGTTTTTATAGAGATACAACATAATCAAACATAACTGGGGAGTTTTTGTAAAGCAGCTGTTAAAATCCTCTCTGGAGGCTTTTGCCCGTCTTTGGTGTCTGTTGTAGTGTGATGGTCATAGGTTTTCCAGACGTCTCAGGACTATGCAATTTGTGCTGTTTTATGTTCCAGATGACTGAGAAACCCTTAAATTCATGGCACTGAGACTGTGGGGAGCTTGGTGTCTCTGAGCTTTCTCAAAAGTCTGTAGTTTGGAACCTTCTGCAAGACCCTGGGTGTGAAGGAGCTCAAGTCCTGCTGATGTCAGGGCAGTGTCTCACCCAAATCCTTTTGAAGGTGTGGACTGAAGTGTCCCAGGAGCTGGATGGAGGAACTTTGTCCAGTCCTGGTGTAAATGGGAAGCGATGTTCCTAAGCATTACACTCGATATCGCCGTTCCTTCTCAGCCATCTCTTCCTGCACTTGCATGTGCGTGAATGATAGAAGAGTTTAGGTTGGAGGGGATCTCTGGAGGTCGTCTGGTCCAACCTTTAACCTCACCTTTGTAGAGGAAGGAAAATCACTTGTTTAAACTTTCAGCGATAACCACTTGCAGTTGTTTAGCTCTCTGTGCCTCCAGGCATCCGTATTTAAATGTTTAATGTGTACACTTGCTCTATCAGTTCCTTAATGGCAAATTAAGGACTAAATGAATGGATTCCAAACCAAACACAAACCAGACCAGACACACATCCAACCAAGCATCTACACTGCCTGTATAATCCAGACCACATTTATACATAAATGGATATGTTCTCTTTGGTGATTTTGATAATATGTTGTACTGAGTAGCAAATTCTAATTACTGCTCTTTGATGCTCTGTAGCTGGGGGGGAAAAGCAACCTTCCCCTTGTATTTTTGCATGTTTTGTTTTCTGATTTAGAACTCATAATCCAAAAGCAGTATCTGTTTTTCTTTGTGGAATCATCTATGTTTTGTGAATTTGTGGTTAGGAAAATTGAGACGTACTCAGGGAACAGCCATACATTTGACTGGGCAGTTGAATATAAGCACACAGGGATGGACTGGATTTCTTCTTATTTTTTTAATAAATTTTTTGAGCCTAGTGGAGGTTTATACATTACTGACTGATCAGCAGACTGAAGACCAGGAAATTGTGCCCTGTCTTGTGTAGCAGGAAGGCTTATAATTAAAAGGTTAAATTATGAAAAAAACCTCAAATATTTAAAAAAGAAATGAACTACACTTTTATACAATGTTCCTTTTGCAATATCTTTTGGAGTATCTTTGGAACTTACTGTTGCTGATCTGTGGTGAGGTTGAGGAGGCATTGAGTCCAAATCAGCTTTGCTGCTCATGTGCATAAAAAGAATGCTAAAGATGATTGTAATTAAAATTTAGTGCTCTTTGAAGGGCCATCATACTTCGTGCTTCGTGGCAAAGCTTCCAAGCAGGATTGGCTCTTACATCTCTCTGTGTTCTTGCACCTTCTGAGGAGGAATCTGGTGCGGGTCGTTGCCAGGTCTGGGTGAGCTTGGGGCCACTGCAGGGTGGCACTTTTTGTCCCTGAGGCTTTTTGAAATCTGAAGTTACAATCCGGAGTAAAGCAGTAGGTGGCACTACAGACTCTCTGTTCTTTAGGTAACTTTCCACAGTACCTCTTCCTTGCCAGCTCGCCCTGAACAAGTGTCCGTGTTTCCAAAAATAACAAGGTTGTTTCCAAATTTTCTTGAAATATATGCATGGCTGGTTAGTCATTCATAATCACTTCTTTGCAAACACTGCGGATATTTCACATAAGAGCAGCACGTCAGAAACGCGAGTTTTGCAGGAATTCCCAATATTGTGGAAAGGAGTCCCTGAAAGGTTCTTTCTGGCAGCAGGGGTGGTGGGTCTACCTACGTCAGTGCCTGAGCTGCAGCAGTTTCCCTGCTCTCCTCTAGAAGCTCTTGCTGGGGTTACAGCCTGTGGGCACTGTCTGTCCAGCTGAAGGGGGAGGAGAGGCTTGCTGGAAGACTGCTCCTGTTGTCCAGAGGGTCTTTGGGTCAGCTGAAGTTGTCTTGCTCCCTTCCGACCCCTCAGAAAGGAGGAGAGCATAGGTGGGAGAAGTGGCTGTTGTGTATCGATGGATTTTGGTAATTCTGTGTGTGAAATCAGAATTGGGCCCTTGAGCTCATGTGCCATTACCTCCACCTTGACCTGCATTTCTGTTTTATTTTATCAGAAGTGCAAGGTTTGCTTATACAACAAGTACCTAGGCCAGGACAAGTGTATTGTTGAATGAGTGAAAATACTTCCACAGGATTTTCAGGATGAATGATGCAGAAGATGAAGCAGGATAAGCCAGGTTGGATGGGTCTTGGAGCAACCTGGTCTAGTGGGAGATGTTCCTGCCCATGGCAGGGGGTTGGAATGAGATGAGCTTTAAAATCCCTTCCAACCCCAACCATTCTATAATTCTATATAATTCTTTGTACTACACATGTAGTACAAAGCTCTCATGTAATACACGAGAGCTTGGTGCAGGCCTGGCCTGAAGTGCCTCAGGTAGAAGGAATAAAAGGCTCACAAGTAGATGAAGAGGTTTTAGCAGTGTTTTGGAGTAATTATCCTTTTCCCAGAGGCTTGTGAGGATACCTGGCTACATCTCAGGTGCCTGAGTACATCCATGCTGCCCTCACTGACTCAAACCCGTGGGCAGGAGTTCAGTGTCAGCGTGGTCTCACTCCTGTGGGGCTGGAGCAGTGGCAGGTTCAGGGACTGAGCCACGTCCTGCTTGTGGCAGAGAACAAACTTGATCTGAGGTCACTGCACATTCTTGCTCTGCCTGCACCAGTGCCCTTGCTCAGGTCCTGCAGACTGGAATACTTCCCGTGCTGAAAACTTATGTCCAAACATGTCGTGGTTTGGATTTCCTGCTACCGAGGTCTGTCTGCTGGAGTCTCTTACGTGACAAGTTTATGCCTAATCTTCCTGTGCCTTTGAACTTTGTCCTCTCTTCCTTGCTCCCTTCTCCACCAACCTGTCCCATCTGCCCCTCATATCTTGACTCTTGCAGCCCGATTCACAAACCCCATATTCCATGTGTTATTCAGGGAAGTATAGAAGCACCTGCTTTTGGCAGGGGATTAAAAGCAGCTGGTAATAAAGGAATTAATGGGACACATGAACATGCTTAAAGCTTCAGCACCTGAAGATACTGGCCAGTTATGCTTCCCATATGTTGGTGATGGCTGCTTCCTTTCCATGCACAGGGAGCTGGCATAACAGGGCTCTGAGCTACTTGATACCTGAAGTGGTATAAATAACAAAGTGGATTATTTTAGCTGCCTATAGTGCTGCAAATGTGATTGCCATTTTTAATTTGATTTTCCTGCCAGTCTTTGTTCTTGAAGACATGGACTGTTTTCTTTGTTATCCAATAACTCATGTTGTGAAGGAAGCACAATAAATAAAGATGGAAGCAACACGGGAAAACTACAGCCCAAGACAGAGCAATGTTCATTATTTCTTTACTTTTTCCTTGCTGAAAAAGCAAGTATCTGATTCTGTTTCTCTTTGTTTAAACTCTGTCTTCAGAAATCAGCCTAAGAAAGACTGAATTAATTAGAAAACAAAGAAATGTTGTCCAAAGGTTGTGTAATGAATTTCAGTTTGAAGAGACCCAGTACAAATGGATTTCTTTGAGCCCGGCTCTCCGAGGGGCACAGCCCCTGCCTCTCCAGGGCTTGTCTCGGGTCCCTGCCCCACTGTATCATCAGTGGAGAGCCGGGGGCTCCAGCTCTGCCTCATCCTCGGAGGAGCCTCCCCTCCTCTCTCCAAGGACTGCCAGGGAGATCAGCTTCAATAAGGTGCTAAACTGTGGTAGCTGAAATATGTCTACCTCCTTCCTCTCTGCTGAGAAAACATAGTTTAAATTTTGTTTAGGTTTATTGGGTTTTTTTAAATGAATTGGGGATTTTAAGATCTTATTCTCCCCTATTTTCTAACCCTGTCCTGCAGACTAGAGGCTGCTTAACTTGTTTGCTATCATCCTGTTTCCTTTGGCACATCAGTCATGCTGGTGATCCTAATAAAATAGGGGATAACCAGGATTGTCTCTGGCTCTCCAGAACATCATGTCCTACTACTGTGGGAATGCTTCCCAGTAGAGAGGTGAGATTTAGGTGCAAAATCAGCCACGTACTCGCTAAGCAAGAGACAAAAGTCAGTTACCCCCGGTGGTGCTTTGGCAGGGAATTAAATTCCTGCAGCTGGATTTTGCACATGTGGGTTAAAGCAGCTGTCCAAAGGCCACTGCATCCTGCAGTGTATATACCATCCCCTCCAGTGTGCTTTCCCTGCTAGGCTCTAGTGTAAATACAGCTGCTGTCACAGGTCAGTGCTGCCTGTCAGATCTTTGTTACTGTAAAACTACAGTTGGCCAACACGAGGGTAATGGTCTCTTTCACCCGCTTGTGTGCATGTTCTCTTTCTCTCCCCCTCTCAAAAAGAAAAAAAAAAAAGAATTTGGGTGGTCTTAAGCCTATATTCATATAATTCTAAAGACCAAGAGTCAGACTAACCAGGAGGCCCTGGGAATCTTTTTAATCGACAGCTGTGCTGTCACAAAGACATTGCCTTCCTTGAACTTACAACTTAAGGCACTTTAAATAGAGGTTTCAGGAACTTCTTGAAATTGTTATTTATTTCTTGACTTTTGTCATGAAAATGCTTGTTTAGCAGAGACAGTGGATGCTCTAAAACCAGTGCACAGCTGCTTTTTCCTGGTGGTTGCTATGCCAAGGTAGCGGATGATCCAGGAGCATCTCTGATTCACTGAAATGAATTTTGAGAAGTGTGGAAAAGAAGGTGCAGCGTGACAATGTTGGGTCAGTAATGCTGGGGCAGGGCAGGCTCTGGACATAACATGGTAATTAGTTTACTTTCTCAACTATCAGCTTGGCTAAGGTTGAACTCCGGGGTCAGTTAAGCCCGGGAAAAAAATCCTTTCTAATGCTCTGCTTTTAAAAATACACCAAAGCTTTTGCACCTCTCTGAAGACCAGATTGAAACTGAAGGCTTTGAGGTTTTTTTAGAAAGTTTATATAAAAACTTCTACATTTCATGTATAAGAACTTTGTTCAGTGCATGTATTGAAAAAAACCCCACATTGTAGGGGATTATCCCTAGGAAAAACATTGAAAGCCTAGGAAATTGGAGATAATGATGTCCTGAAAAAAACCCCTCTTGACATGGTAATATGAGCAATTGCAGAATCTAAATAATCTGAACTCTACATAGGAGGTGACCCTTTATTATGATTTCTGGAGCCATCGAGCACCTTTAGTTCTAAGCAAGTCAGTGGAAACTGTGGATATGCAGTACCCTGGAACTGAGGCTCAGAAAATCTTGTTTGTTCCCCTGGGGTCACTGCTTCTTCCACAGGAGAGATTTTAGTACAGTAACTCAGCAGGGAGATCCTGGGGTTATGATGAGGTTCTCTCTTAACCTCTTTGGATTAATCTCTGTGTAGAGGTTAGGAGAGTTAAAGATTGCCAACCTGTGGGGAACAGATTTTATCACACCCCAGGGCAATCCCCAATGGGATTTGGTAGTTTCTGGCCCAGCACACGGATGGTTGGCACAGCAGAATTTAAGGGGACATCAGTTTCCGTGGACAGGTAACGTGCCTGGATTTTGGACCGGGGTATAAATATCAGAGCTTGCATTCATAATCAACTTTCCACAGTGCTTAGCTCTCAGAAATTTTAGAGAAATGACTCTGAGATGATGTTCAAAAGTCTCCATCCTCCATGCTGGGCTCTTCTGCAAATCTGTGCCCACACCAAGCAGAGTGCAGCACGGCAGGTTTCACAATCCTGTCTTTATTTGCTGGGTAATGAGCATGGAATTTTCTTTTCATTACTACATCATTCATGACCTGACGTGGTGGCTCCAAGAATCACATAACCTTATCCTGCACTCACGTTAGCATGAATGGTTTAAATCAACATTTCTGTTGGGGGAAAGTGTTGTTTGGGAAATGGGGAGCATCCAGCAGGCGCGTCTGTTGGTTTGTTTTTCCTGCTGAGTCTCTCCATGGATTCAGATACCTGTCTAAATACAGGTCCCTAACACTGGCAGTGCTGTTTTTTTGGGGTGGGCAGTGAGCTCAGATCACTGCATCTCAGGGTACAGCACCTACCTCATGTCCTGCTGGAGACTCCTGCAGCAGCGGCAGAGCTCTTGTCTGCAGACACAGTGGTACCTCATTCACAAAAGGTGAGACTTAATTCAAACCAGGATAAAGGCTCGATTTTTAGTGGGAATGAGGTTCCTAAATATATGAGAAGCTAGGCCTTATTCTGTCTCAAACGTGGAGATGCCGGGATGTTATGAGGAATGAGGCTATGAGGGAAGCAACGTTCATAGTGCAGCCATTTGAAAGGGTGGTTATTATTATTTTATGTTGTTTTTATAAAGGAGAAATAGCATTTGCAAGTGTATTCTCGTGGAGACATCAGTATACAGAAGGCATTCTATTTTGGGATATTCAGATGATAAAGATGCTTCGGATGTCTAGTGAAGTGTCAGTGTGTGACACCGGCAACTGCTGTTTGCAAGAGGAGGATAATAAAGATAACTGTCTTTTGGGTAAATCTGTCTTGGAATTTGCCTGATAAAGCTATATCACTGCACTCACATCAGGCAGTAACATTGATAGTGGTAAAATTTGATTTTCAAACACCAACCTTTGTCTACCAGCAACACGGTAAGGAAAATGGATCATTTTGATCATTCTAAATGCAATTTGTTCAGTTCTTTTCAAGCATATAATCCTGATACAATGCGGGGATTTTTGTTTGGGCATTTTTCAATTCAAACAGAACAAAAGCACAGACCACTTGGAGGTTGAATTATCACTTGCAGCTGCACTGATAAAAGAGCAAACACTAAATGCCTCCGCAGTTCTGAATGCTTTAGAAGCACCCAAGTTTCTCTAAAGCAGCTGCTTTCTTCACCGTTATCTGGTTTCTCATTGAAAGCAGTATCTGCCTCCTTCCTAGGGCATTCCTGCATCTGTCTTATGCACGTAACACAGGCACGGCTCAACAGTGGGAGAAGATCCATTTTGCAGCCTGGTATCTGTTCCCAGAGAGATGTCAGGTTATTATCATCAGGCTCCAACTTCTGGCTGAAGTGCATTCAAATCAAATTGTGGGTTGTGACTTGCTGTGTTGTCTGGGGCTGTGGGCTTTCAGTGTCTTCGTTCTGAATAGGAAATACAGAATATATCTGCACAAGTATATAATAATATACTTCTGGAAGAAGAGGCATATTGCATGGGGAAAATGAGAAACTTCCCTGCTTTCAGTGATGCTTGGAATCTGTGTCGTAGCTGTGTTTCTGGGATCCACCCGGAGTCTTGGTCTGACATCCATTAGGTGTTTTAGTATTTCCCTGTGGCCACTGCAGAGGTGGAGATAATGCACTAAAAAACGGTGTGAACTCAACCTCCTGGACTCTCTGTAGAGAAGATCTTGATGTTCAGAGAGAGTCAGAAGAGAGAGGACTCCTCAGCAATCTGGGATGCTGTGTTTTCCCAAAAGAAGCAGTAGGATCTCTGCTCTGTTCCACTCCCATTCATTTTCACCTCGCTGCTGACAGTCGCTATCTGCAGCCTGGAGGTAAGCCAACACCAGCGCCACTTTGTGAGTCAAGTGTCAGGACATGGCACGGACTGATAGTGCCTCAAATCTTCCTGGGCCCTTAGAGATAACAAAGCCAGGTGCTCTTGAGAGCCGAAGTTCAATTCCCATCACCTTCCATCCAGCCTGGAATCTCAAAAGGCCAAGCAGTGAGGCAGCACATGTTGACAAGTCAGAGGAGGGGTTTGCTCTGGACATTGACTTTCTGAGGAGTGGGAGAAGGTTGGCTGTATTCACACACTTGCTGGATACTATTCTTACATGTGTAGCTGCTTTGAAGGGCCACTTCGGGGGTATCTGGGCACTGTAACCAAGAGTTGTCACAATGAGAGCCGGAGCCAGGCTCCCTATGGATGGAAATCAGAGCTGGCAGGATGGGCTGCCCAGCCCCGGGCTGGGCCACATGCTCTGGGGACAAGCACACACACACCACCATGGAGGGGTTAATTAGCATTTAGGCTTCTCATTAACACCTATCCACACTGCTAAGGCCCTTGGCAGAGCAGGGTTGGTCCCTCGTGTCTTTGCATCAATATTGGAATTACCAATATTATTTTCACAGATATATAAAATGAATAGTCGCACCTCTGGTTTATTTGCTGAAAAATCAGACCCAGTTCAACAGAAACTGTTTGCAGTCAAACTCTGCAAACCATTTTGGCCCAACTTTCACACCCTGGAAAAAACGAGTGAAGTGAGAGCTGTCACTTCAGTGCATTTTGCACGGAAGGCTTAGGCTTTGTTCTGAAATGGGGTTCCAAGATCAGGTTCAATAAAACCTAATAAAAAAAGACATTCTAAAAGTAAAAAAGTGCCCTCAAATGGAAAAAACCACTTGCCATTTGTGAACGTAATGAAACATTTCTTTCAGTCTGAAATGCATTTTCTCCCATATTTACTTTTTGACAAGCAAACAGAAACACTTTGGTTTTAGAGTGGCCCTAAGCAACTAGAATGAGTAACACGGAGAAATACTCCTTAGATCATCCCTGCTCCAGGCTCTCGGACATCATCCATGTGTGCTGATGCTAATGGAGGAGGTTTTGAGGGGTTTTGCTTTGTGCTGAAGAAGCAAAGTTCTGTCACCCTAACTAGCTCAGTGTCACCAGCCTGGTGCTGTAAATCACCCTCAGCACTCCAAGCAGTGCTGGGACAGTGATGTGGGGGTGCCTTTTCTTCATGGCCCATTTGTTTATATTTTGCATGAGGGAGGGAGGGTGTCCTCAGCATTTTTATCAGATAATGCCACAAAGTGGGATAAATGAGGGGAAATGGAGGAAAGGAACATTTACAGCCCATCACCACAGCAGAAATTTGCCTCAGTGAAATTGAGGCCCAAGAGACACATATAAAAATAACTTAGGATATGTTTAGTTAAAATAAGACTAAATCTCAGCATTCTGGCCAAGCAAAGTGGAAGAATCAGATACTAACTGGACATCTGCAGCCAGAAATACTTTGGACGTGGACCTGTTAAATGATCAAATGCGTGTTATGTGTGGAACCTTGTTTAAATCTGAATGTTAATACCACTCAGAAGATTTACAGAAACTGTTTGATTCTTAATACCTCTTCTAAAGATATATCTCTACAGTCCAAGTGTGTTTATTGCTCAATAATAAACAGTGTCGACAGGAAACTCATACAGAGTAAACATGATCCTTATGTTTTACTTCTCTGTTTTCATATGAGGTCAATGCCCTGCTACAACTTTCTTCTCCAAATTCTTGGCAGTTCAGTTTAGATGTTTCTTCAGGGATATGTGTCATCAAAGAGTAGAAAAAGCTGAATTTAATCTACATTTCTTAGGCCTGTGAAATATTTAACTGGTAAAAAAGTCTGTAGAAACACCTTATATAAACAAACATTATTATTATTGTTATTAGAATTATTATTAGCTCTAATTTGATTCCAGTGATAGCAGTAATTCTTGTACAAACTATTTCTTCTCATATATTAAACATTATGTTGACTAAAGTTAGACAAAACTAGTTCAATAAAGTTACATAAATTTAGATGTTGGCAGTATATCTTGTTCACATCTCCCGTTGAAAATGCTTGTGATGAAAGACAACTTTTATAACTAGATCACAAACATCACTTTTCTTGCTTTTTCATTAAAAATAGAGATGTTAATCTTTCGGATTTTTGATATTTTTGTTCTACCTCTTTATCCTTTATTGATCATGGATGCAATGGAACAAGGGTGTTAAGAAGTTGTGAAGGATGAAAGAAAGTCTAGAAAACTTTAAAAAAAAGACAACAAAAAAACCTCCAAACAAAGTAAGAAAAAGCTGAAAAAGAAACCCAGAAACCCTCTCATCAGCACCAGTGATTAGACATGATTTTAACAATAAGAAAGGACAAAAAAGTAACATCCTTCCATGTTTTTAAAGACACTAAATATTTCATATAAACATTTAATTTTTATAGGAAATGCTGTTATGTGAATATTTTAAACAAAAATGAATTCCATTAGGGAATGAAAATTGCTTCAAAATCACAAGTCTCTATCTAGAATTTCTGTATGTCATGGATTGCCAACATCTTTTAGTCAGGACTTGGAAGATCAGTGTTTAAATAGGGAGCCTTGCCCTTTTGTATCATTTTATTACTAGCCAAAATATTTTTTCTTTCTGTTTTTTAATTGCAGCATTATTTTGTAGAGTCTGTGAATTCTGGAAATGAAATAAGACTCATTTCCACCCTGTGTCCAGATGGAATTTTTTGCACCCTGATGAACAGCAATATAAGTTGTAGGAACCCTTTTATACGATCGGCAGCTCGGGACCTTCATTTATGTTTCATTTTGTTGTATCTCTGAGCTTTCAGAAATGGAAGATTCCTGACTTTTTTTTTTTTTTAGAAGATGAGATAGTTTAATGTGTATCAAAATAATGATATTTATAGATTTCCGTCTTCTCAGCTTTGCAGAATTTAAGTTTGCACAGATTGTCTTAGTTGGACACCAGCAGAGCCTGTTACAAGAATCTTTTAAAGAAGAAAAACTGAAATCATGGAATCAAAGTGGTTTGGGTTGGAAGGGACTTTCAAGGTCACTCAGTTCCACCTGGCCTGCTGTGGCCAGCGACACCTCCCATTAGACCAGGCTGCTCAGAGCTCCATCCAAGCTGGCCTCGAACACTTCCAGGGATGAGGCATTAAACAGAATCCCAGGACTTTGGCTTATAAAAATCTCTGTGTAAATTTACAACAGGAGGAGGCTCTTGCCCTTTTGCTTATGTTGCGTTTAAGCTGTAGCACGCTTGTCCCAGCCTTGGGACAGGGTTTCACTGTGGGTGTGCTGTGGACCCAGCTGGAGCACATCTTCCAGCTTGGTTTGATGGGAGAGAATTCAGGTCCTGTGCCCTGAGCCTGCCTTGTGATGGGAACCAAAGCACAGCAAAGGATGATGACCGAAAGATTTCTTTCAGGAAGATACTTGCTGATTAGCATTCAAGTTTTAGCATACACCCACCCAAATTAGCTGGAAACAACAAAGAAACTTCCTTTCAATCATCTCTGTAATTAATTAGATTCCTTTCAACTGCAGACTGCTGGGTTTAGGGTAGCATTGAAACTACAGAGCTTGAGAATTGATTTTTTTTCCTGGTGTTCTCTGCTGAACTTGCTTTGAATTTAGAAGCTGATGGTCTGTCTTTTCACTGCCAAAACTCTTGACTGATTGCTGAGGGGCAAGTGGGGAGCTGAGAAGGATGAGAGGAACAACCAGACAGGAGATCTGACCCTTCCCGTGCTGAATCTGGCCTCGTGCTAAAGCTGCCCCGTGACCCCTGAGTGCTGTATGACTGAGCTTCTCCATTGCTGTGTGTGCCAGCTGAGATTCTTTAAAACTTAAACCAGCTGTATGAACCCCAAACTCAGTGATGGGAGTGAGAAAAGTGCTCTTCTCCCAAGTGACTGGGAGCTCGTGCAGCCTCTCCATGTGAGTTTTTCAGGATTGTATTTTGTGCACGTGAGAGAGATTTTCCCAGACACGAGCCTGTGATTGTGAGTTCTTACCTGGATCTACCCATTAAACTGCTGTAGCACTGCAGTTAAGTCCTTTTGTCTGTATGGGATTTTAGTAACACTTTCTTCTTCCTATTTATGAAGAGGGGCTGTCCGTGAATTTTTATCCTTCTCTTTGTTTGCTCACTTGCCAATAAATGAAGCACTAAGCTATTACAGCTCTTAAATGTTAAAAGCCAGAGTAAACTTTATTCTAATCTGTATAAAGCTGTACCTGAGGCCCTGCAGATCCGTTCCCAAGTGAGGGAAGGTCACCAGCAGACAGAAGGTGCACAGCCCTGGAGTCATGGGATCTGCTACATATTTATGTTGTAATCAGCAGCTCCGGTGGGAGCTGAGGGGGAGGGCACAGTTCCTTTAGTCCCTCTGAGTTAATGAGATATGGATGTATGTTTAGAAACACTTGTTTGTTTGTGTGCTCACATGCACCTATTAAACTCATGCACGAAACTGAAATGGTCAGAGAAGGCAAAGGCAAATTGCTGTTTCAGCAATACCAACACAGCTCCAGCACCGTTTCCCCAGTAACTGCCTCTAAAACTGGGTTTGGAGGGCTGTGGCCAGAGAGCAAGGCCAGCCCTGCTGCTAGTTTGTGCAGTGTAACTCAGGAAAAGCAGGAGGGAAGAGAAGGCAGCTTGCCTGAAATCACAGAGCCAGGGGTGGCCTGGTGCACACCTGGGGCTGCAGTGGTCACTGCACCCTGTTTGGCCTCTCATGGACACCAAGGCTGAGCTCAGCTCTCAGTATTTATCTCTTTCACTGAGAAGATGGGTTTGGAGGCAGCAGCTGCTTGTCAGCATTGGCACCTGCTGCTCACCTGTTGGGTTTTTTGCTAAAGAATGACCAATTATCCCTATATATCCATAGAAGTAGGTAGCTTGATCTATAAAACCTTGTACTGAGGGACTTCCTGAATCACTGAATTCCAGTGAAAAAAACTCCTCAGGGGACCAGTTCTGTGTCCTTTGTCATTGTCTCCCTATGGAGCAAATGCAGACTCTTCTCCACTGTCTCATTTTATTTCCAATTGGTAGATTTATTCTACAACTCTGCATCATTCCAATTTCTTTCCTGTCCTATGAGAAGCTCTGGGGATGATATCTCTCTGCCTGATCCTGCCTTTCTAGAGATCATTGGAAGTGGCATTTCCAGGACTTCTCTTGCTCCTTCTACCACCAGAACTGTGCTTTGCAGGGCCCTCTGAGTGCTTTTTCATCCTGGCATCCCTCGGGCATGACCCAGGCATCTCCTGGTTTTCTGCTGCTAGTCAAGGAGTGTTCAGCAGAGGTGGTCTTTCCTTTGAAGAAATAAAGAATTCCTTGTTGTGGATTATGGGTGTGAAATAAGGATATTAAGTGCTGGCCGCAGAATTTGCCTACCCTACCTGATTATTTCCAGCAGGGCACTGCAGCAGAGAGCACCAGCAATGTGTGGCATCACATGGAAGGTGAGGCTCTGCACTGGGCTTTAGGGGTTTGCAAAAGAAAAACAAAGGTGTTTAAGTTTACTGTGCAGTCAGTGTCACCTTTACCTTGTTTATTTTAGGTTTGCATAATTGTAAAGTTTTTGAATTGTTCACACAATTATGTGCTGGTTACCTTTAACGTATTTGCCGTTCTTTTGCATTAGACTGCATAAATATCATTACCTCTCACTGGTGCATATTTTTTTCCCCACATGAAATGCTAAAAGCATTTCTACAAAAAAGGGGCCTGGGAACACTTAGAGGCATTTATTATTCAAATCTCTTTTTAACCAAGTAATACCCGTCTGAAAAAAATCCAGCAAACCCCTCTTAACTTTTTGAAAGAACTTTATTTTTTACATCATGTACTGAATTTATGCTGGGAAAAGTGGTGACAGCTTCTGGACATCCAAGTATACAATTAGCTGATTCCTTGAGCTATCTAAGGTGAGTGCAGTTTCCAGCATGTTTTAAAATAAATGGTTTCTTCTCAAGGTTGAGCTGGTTCAAATTTGATGTATTTTGCAAAAGATTTGTGTTTTGGCATGTTTGTGCTGTTCTGCTCAGTGAGTTTATCAATATGAAAGTCTTCTGACAGAGTTAAATGAGTTGGAGGTGTTTTCACTGCCATTCTGGAGTATTTTCAGAAGTGGTGAAGCTGAAAACCCCTTCATCATTCTGTGTGAAGTACAGAGCCTTGTGCTGGAGCTCTGAGTGCTGAGGTCAGTCCCTGCCTTGTTGAAGTCAATGGTGACATTCCCATTGGCTTCAGCAGAGACGGAATTTCACCTTTTAGTTTTATAATTCCTTGAGGGAACCTTTGTGGAGGGGAGGCAGGAAAACGTGGGTTTAATGCTAGTGAAAGGACCCTGGGCTCATGTGTAGGGCTCAGCAGAGGATGGAAGCCTGGCCTGCTCAAAATGGGATGTGAGGGTAGGGCACGGGGTCAAGTTACTTCTGATGGGGCTCTCTGCTGAAGGTTATCACAGGGGAATGGCTTGAGGAAGACAGGACAGCCAAAGGTGGCGGGGGCATATTCAGAACATGAGGTTTTTGATGGAGGTGATAAGGAGAAAATAAGGGGTTATCAAACACAGAGTAGCAGAGAACCCGTAATGGTCTAAACAGGAACAGAAACTTGGAGTGGGTGTAACACTGGATAGGGCTGTGCTCATGGAGAGTTATTTTAAAAGTGCAAGGAAAACATCAAATAAGTACAGATGGAACTATAGCCCAGAGCTGTAGAAGGCAAGCTTATGGCTTGGTGCTACTGGGAGGTGTGCAGGCCGTGCTGCGGAGCCACTCCGCTTGGTGTTTAGAAATACCTGGGCTGTAATGCCCAAAATACAGAATTCTGTGCAAATCCTTTATGCCCTCTGTGACTTCCTTCTCCTTGCCAGGTGGTGCAATGTGCTGATCTCAGTATGAAGCCTTTTTATTCTCTGAAATTCAAGACTGGACTATGCAAACATATAAATGGGATTAATGAATGCAGCTCATTACCGGCTCTTGATTGAGACCACACATGATGATAATCAATCACTTTGGAGTGCTAATGGCTTTGGGTGACTGACCCCTAACCCAGTCTTTGATGGCCATCTTGTCAGGGACACTGAGCAGAGCGCTCTGGACAGCGTCCACTGCTCTGTAAAGCAGTCCAAGGAAGCCTGGCCAGATGCACGCGTTGACTGGAGGAATGATGCATGCTCCGAGGAACAAATTGCCTCCACACTCAGCTCGGTCTGCCCCTTGTGATGGAAGACCAGCTTGGGTTGTGCCAAGGAGAGTTTGATGAGGAGGTCCTGTGAAGAAAGAGATAGGAATTGCGTAAAGGAAGGGTGTTAGCGTAAAAGTCCAGCTGAATGTCCCTTGGCAGCAGGGTCTGGTGGAGGTGTTGGTGAATTCCTTCAGCTGGCACTTGCCTGGTGTCAGCCTGAGGAATGGTGGGCTGTGAATGCACTGGGTGCTGGTGGGCATGTCCTGGGGCACCTCGGTGGTGCTAGGGCTGTTTGGTGGGGGGTGCTGAGAGGGGCCGCAGGTCTGTTCAGGGTCGCTGAATGGTCAGCCTGGCTGCTTGGCAGTGCCTGGTCACACTCTCTCCATCTTCAGTTGACTCGTAGGAGCATGGCAGACATTTCCACGTTATCGTGGCACTGTACATCCTACTTAGTTACAGCAAGTCTGAAAAATACCTGTTCCCTTTAGGTTTGATAAATCTTCATGAGTGGTTTCAATTGGCTGTAATAAAAATCAAATTATTCCATGTGCTTTGTTGTCTCAGGCAATAATCTAAGATTATCTCAGTAAGATAATTTAGACAGCAGTTGGTCTGAAGCAGAATAGTGCTGGACTCTGAGAAATGGGAAAAAGAACTTTGGAGAAAGATTTGCCATGGAAACCTGTGGTGAACCTTCTCATCTAGGGAATGAGGTTGTACAGTGGCTACTCCAGGGGACTCTGGCCATGCTTCTTAGCTGAGGTTCCCTGTTTCCTGCTGAACCTTAAGCCTGACTTCTGTGCTGGTCAATTCTGCAGTAGCTGAGGGTGAGGCAGATTTCCCCTACTCCCTCCACACTGGCCCCAAAATATAGAGCCTTTTGTTTGGACTAAAAATTACAAATTCAAGTCGTTCATTTTTGAATAGCGAGATAAATTAAAGCCAGCTGGTCCTGGAATGGCTGAAACAAGTCAGGTTCCTGGAGCATTTGTATTCATGGCTGAAAGTATGGCTTGGAGGGTCCTCTGAATGCAGGTCTGCTGTCCATGCTATTGACTCCCTCTAGATCCCAAATCCAGGTGCCCTGTGATTGCAGGGGCTGGATATGTTGGCTTAAATGATTAAAATGCTGCTAGGAATGAAAAAATTATACCCAGTACAGCCTATGAACCAGTGGTCTGGAAGGATTAGGAACTAGATTTTGATAGCCTTGCTCGTGTTCACTAGTACAAAATAATTTTGGGGGGTGGAGGTTGTGACTATAATGTAGAGGGAGGCAAGAGCATGATCGATGGAAGAACTGCTCTGTCTGAATAATGGCAATTCTCCCTTTGGTCTCTCCTGTTATATTTTGACATTTTGGCTCAGTTTTAGCCCATCAGGAGATGTTCGAAAGGGGACACTGAGGTTGTGTGTCTGAGGCAGTAAGGATTGTGTTATCCTGATTAGGGCAGAACAGGAACTGGTGTGTCTGCAGATAATTATGAAGCAGTACAGAGCGTGCAGTGCAGAAAAGGCTATTCCCAAAACAACTCCATTACTTATATCTCATGGATTTTGTGCCTTTGATATTGCTTTGGCTATCTCTTACTATGGGTTTCCTTCAGCAATGGGGCTGGATGTTCAGTTTTGACAAGCGGCCAGACGTTTTCAGTTCTCTCAGAGAGGTCACTGAGAGTTGGGCTGGCTATCTGACTGCAGATCTCATGGCTCTGGGTCTTCTCAGGAGATTTCTTATTCTCTGGGTTTTCCCTTGGCCAGTTGGAACTGTTAACAGCTGCCTTTGTTTCACCACTTCTGGACCTGGACCAGATGTAGAAACAGAGGCGTGTGCGCTGCAGAACTGTCATTGTAGTGTCTGATCCACAGGGGAGTTTCAGTGAGGGAAGGATTGGAGTGTGCCAGCTTTATCGTGTAGTACCAGGCACTTTGCTAGGAGTTGCAAAAGGTGCTTCAAAGTAAGAAAACTTCAACATCTATTAATGATGAGAAAGTGGGGGACAGGTTGGACACAGGAAAAGGTTGTTCACAGTCTGCTGGTCAAAGAGAAAAGAGTTAAAATATGTGAGTAAAGCAAAGAAAATACCCCAAACTCAAACCTCTGACCTGCTTGAGAGTCTTGTCCTAAAATAAAATCAGCTGGCAAAAGACTTTAAAGTCAGTGGAGAGTAAATTCAGCAGCTTATTGTTGTGATGTGGAAATGCCAACATTTCCACTCTGTATTGTGGCTTTATCAAGTAGGTATTGTGGATTAATCAACCAGGAATATAACACAGAATATTTAAAGGGCAGAAAGTCAAGGCACAGGCTGGAATTTGAGCTTTATGTGTGGATTTCTCTTTTTTAATTTCAAGGAGGACAAAAGAGGAAAAAGCTTTAAACCGATGAAATTTTCAGCAATATCTTGTTTTACACCCAGAACTGGAATGGAAGGTGGGAATCAAGGGAGGCTTCACTGCACACACCTGTTCAAATATCATTGCAAAGATAAGGAAGATTTTGATTGTATTCTTCTGCTGCCTTGGTTTTCTGTGGAGACTGCACCGTTTTATACTTGCAGAATTATTTGAAAAGGGAATAATGGAATCAGGCAAGAATCTCTTTGTAACTGCCAAAACCTGAAAACTATTCCCAGCCTGTGGCTTGGGTGACAGATTTCAGTGGAAACAGGATTTTTCAGAAAAAAATCAGATTTAGTTATGATAAGAGTTTCACAGATATATGTCACTTCCATGAAATTGTTCTTCTGTGAAAAAAAGAAATCATTCCAATCAGGTAGATCTTGAAATCTACCAATTCAAGGAGGTTTGTGTTTCAAAATTGCCTCTTTAAAACACTTCAGTATTGAAATAAAGTAATCCCTTCAGACTGAGTTAATGTTTCTTTGGACCCAAATTAAGTCATTACAATTTTCTGCTTCGTTGGAAGTTTTTGAAAGACACTTGGATAGATCCAAACCAATGCAAAGTCAGCATCAGTTATTTACATAGTTCAGCCTCTGAAGCTGATCCTGGTCTTGTTCAAGACAACAGAAATCCTGGATCTGACGTAAGGTGATGGAAGTCCCTGAGATTTTTCTGCCACAACATACAATATTTTGAATAAGTGGGACATCTTTCCTCTTGCCAGCAGGCAAAGACACAAAGTGGAATAGCAGATCTTCCAGCTTATTGGGGATGTCTTTGCTTTATTTCCCAGGATTAATGAATCTTTATCTGTCTCCATGGTTCTGATGGATTTTCTGATCCTCACCAACATTTCCCATTCAAAGCTCACTGCCATGATGCTGAAAGTGCCAGGATTGTGTTTGTACCCTCCCCGTGTTTATGTTCTTAATTGGGGCCCAGCCAGCAGAGGCTTAAATTTGCAGTTACAACCCTTATGGGAGAGCAAATTCATAACCCCCTTTTGCCTCGATGCAGTGTCTGCTGTGGTGCTTGGAGGGTCTGCTGGGGCCTTCTGGAAGCAGTGACATTCCGTAGGGAGCAATCATGGATACTTGCAATTTCTGCCTTACTTGTCTTGCCAGTAAATGTCATTAAGGCTTTTTTATGAAACAAGTTTAATTAATTCCCCTGAATTTAATGGGCACATTGCAGTAGTCTGTCACCCATTTACAGCATTAGTTTCTGAATGTACACAGCCCTTTTAAAAGATGAGAGCTGGCTTTGCTACATCAAGTTGTCATTACATTTAACTAGGTCTTTAATTATAACCAGATGGATGAATTATTTTAATCGCTGCTATATATCTTAACAGTAGTTTGTACATTGACACAAAGTTGAGAACATCAAACAGAAATTAACTGCTAGAGCAGGAAAGCTGCCAACCTCTAAGGGAAGCAGTTGATCAGAACCTGTCATCTTAAAAGGCTCAAAGAATGCAAAACAAACAGTCAGGATTAGTATACTAAATATGGCTTATCAGCCCCACTCTCTTCTCTGATAATCCATCTATATCATTTATTTTAATACTTTGCTGTGCATATCTCAGAGTCTGTAATTAGAGAGCTCCAGGTATTTGCTTCTTCCTGCCTTTGAAATTGTTTGCTTTGAGGCTCTTCAGAGAAAACGATACAATTATTACACGACCATTTGATGCACAGTACAAAAGAATTTCCACATAGAACTGTCCCTTTGTGTGTAACAATCAACTGGAGTTCCTACTGGCACCTCCAGGGATTCCTGCCTTTCAGAGCAGCCTGATGGAAACTGAGGAAAGAGCTTCCAGGTTGGGAGTGGGAAAGCTTTTCCAGGCCATGTGTATAAAATAACTTGCTTACACTGAGTCCTGCACTGAGGGCGCAGTGTTGAACCCTGAGCTTCCAGCCTGGGAATGCAGGAGAGTATCCCTCATCCAGCTGGGAAAAAGCTTAGATCTTTTTTCCTGTCATTACCCCCTCTTTTCTGCTTCTCAGCCTGGGGCTGCCGTCTGCCAGTCACTAAATCTGGAGTGTAGGGTCCAGAAGTAAAGACTGGGAATGGTGTTTGCCTGGATTTGGTACTGGAGCAGACAGAAGGGATGTGCTGTGGTCCATGATCCCATGCACCAATGCCAGTTCCTGGGACAGAGCTCTCTGATGCTGCATTTCTGCATCTCCCCTCTTACTGTGGGGAAGGAATTAGGAAAGGGCTTCAGGAAGTCTCAGTACTGTCACTTTGTGAACAAACCATCCAAAGGGAGTGGAATTGAACTGACACCAAGTGATTTTGTTAGAAACACCCAGGGTGATTTTGTCTGTTTGATGTCTGATTATACAGCAATTACTTTCTAGTTATGGTGTTGATTTGAATGAGATTATTGTGCTCTTGATCGAGTGCGAGTGCTGTGATAAAACCCACTGCATTTGTTTGTTTTCTTGCCAAGTAGTGATGATGTATGAAGTGGGATTATATTGTCTTTTAAGAATGTTTTGTATTTATCAGTTATGGGCTAACTACGGCCTTTATTGTTTAACACAGGGAGCAGGTAGCTGTGAAAAACAGTGAAGTTATAATACTCCAGTTTTGTTTTCTCTTGACTTTGAATTATCTTACTCTGAGAAATAAAGCAATAATTTATACTTTGTCAAGCAATATTGTATCTGTTAAAAAACCCTCAACTACAATATGCTTTTCATTCAGCTGGATCTTTCTCTCCTGCCAGAGCCAAAATAACCCTTGCTGCAGGGTCCCACAAACATTTTTCCCCTGTAAACTTAGGAAGTTCAGAAAATGCTTGTATGCAGGACCTTCTTTAGCTGCCCATAACAGACTTGCTCTAAGACACTGGATGAATCTGTGGCAGTCAGTTCCATAGGGAATTCCAAGGACTATAAATACTTTTGGGATCTGCTGGTCAAACTCTGTGCCTAACTTCCCTGATTGGATAAGCTTGTGAGGTGGTCAGGCAGTGTAAGTTTTGCAGATAGAAATCATCGTTATATCTAAGATAGGCAAAATGGTCTTTTAACGTCACTTCCTTGTTGTTTCCAAACGTTTCCAATGTCAGGGATGGCTGTGGTGGTGTTTGGAAGGTACTGAGGCGATGCTCATTGTGCAGGTCGCTGTGACAAACCCGGCAGAGCTGGCCTGGCCGCAGCGGCAGCACATCCTGGGGCAGCCTGAGAGGAGGGCTGGAACACCCAGGCAGAATGACCAGGATGAACCTAGCAAATGTCATGTAGTTATCTAAAAATTCATCTCTCTAATGGATAGGTTAAAAAAGCCCAGAGCTGAGCATGCAGGAACTTGCATCTTTGACAAGTAACTCTTGAAAACCGAGAGCTGCTCGCCACCTGAACACTTGTCTTTCCAAAGGTATTGCAAATGTTTTCTTTCACTCAGTTCTCCTTTTTCTGCTCTGGCAGTTGGTCCGCATTTGAAAGCAGAACAGGCTGACAATTCCTAGTTTAATACCAGAACACTGAAGTAAATGTCATCTAGCAAGTGGGTATCTGAAAAGAGAGGAGACATTAATGAGCTTTTACCTTCTGCCTCCCAGAAACCAGCAGGAGAGATGAGCAGAAATTGGAATTTTCACGCAGAGCTGCATCTCAGTATTTACTTTGATATTTACTTTCACAAAATCAAAGGCTAATGCCAGCTGGGAACAGCCTCTGCATCCCACCAGGTGCACCCCTGTGCTCAGGAGGGCCACTTTCACCATCAGGTCTTTTTAGTTCCTAGTCAGAGTAAGGAGTCAAAGTGCATATACCTTTAAATCTGATGGTTTATGTCTCTGAAAGGAAAGGGAATAAAAAGGTCAGACAAAACCCCCTTTGATCCAGGAATGATGAAATATTCTTGCTCAAAGTAGAATATTGTCAACATTCTTAAATTGAGACACTTCATTAGAATCTGTTTGACAATGAAATGCATCTGCCTGCAATCCCCCAGCCCCTTATCAGAGCTCTAGTGCCAGCTGCTGATGCTTGGTTTTTCCTGGTGTGCCACACTTCTTGAGTTATGCTTCTGAAGATGTTCCTTCTCCTCTCATGGCTTGCAATCATAGCTATGCTATTTTTCTAAAATTAAACGTGTGCTCCTGCCAGTCTCTAGTGCCACTTTGATCTTTCATGACTCTTCTAAATTTGCACAGGAGCTCCACAGCCTCCTTCCTGTGTGCATCCTGGCCATTCTGAGGAATCGAGATTTGCCTAAAGACATCATTATTGTTTTAGATGGATGCTTCTGTTCAAAGCCAGAGATTTTCATAATCCATCCCTACACCTTCTGTTAGGTAAATTGTGGTGGAGGGGAAGAGAGTTGAGGAGTGAGCCCTTTATCTTCACGGGATGTTTAAGTGCCTATTGTACCCACATGCATCTCCAACAACAGGGAGTGCTGGCTTAGCTTCTGCCAGGGAGAAGTGTGGAAATGCATCAGGTGCAGGGATTTTCCTGGTCAGACTTGGAAGCTACTTTCATTTGTGATGGTATCGATGCACTTTTAGAGAAAAGCAGCTTTGAAATTCCCTTTTTTCACAGGCATTTACCCTTGTGATGAAGTGTTTTGTGGAATCACTCGCAGGGAAAAAGGAAAGCCCTGTCCTTTGTGCAGCGCTTGTGGACAGCTGCCAGTGTGTTGTAGCGGCCCAAAGGGCAGGCTCTGTGTTCACTCACCTTCAGGGTAGCCTGTGCATTTACACCTCCAGGCCTCAGCGTGCCTGTCAGATGATGATGATGATGATGATGGTTTCCTTGTGCCTTTGGTCCTGTTCCTCATTTTAGCCATTCCTGGAGCTGGCTGGATTTGCACACTCGCAAGATCCATTAAGGCGGTGGCACAAAGGAGCTCCTGCGAGCTGGGCCAAAAAAAGAAAGTCAAATAAAACCTCCATTCATGGGATGAAGGATGATGAAAGGCAGGGAGGAAAGATGACACAAAGCTGACAGCTGTGGCACACGTCTCCTCTCTTAGCCAGGAAAGCTGACAAGTAGATTGCTCGGGACAGGCACTTACAGGTTACCCTGTCAGCTACTTGAATGCCTTGTCTTTTATCTGCCACCTTCCTAGGAAAGAACAGAGAGAGCCTGTGCCCATCTGATGAGCTGGCTCATACTGGCACATCATCAGCTTTAGCAACACATGAACACAATGTAGTCCCAAAGCTCCACTTGGGTTACTGAAATCTTTCCCCTCTCTTTTCTTGTGTACATGCCTGCGTGGAGACACGTACCTGCCCAAGCAGCTGAATGCCCTTGAAAAGTCCTATTCATAGGGGTAAAATTCTCCCTTCTGTCAGAATCAGTCTATTTTTTGTCTCATAAAGCCCCGCTCCACACACTGCACAACAGTGTGACTTGGTTTGTGTAGAGTAACTCCTGCAATGCCCAGAGCTTGTTCTGGCTGATGGGGTTTCAGTCCTTTTGCCTTATTTCCGTCTCCAATGAAGACAAGAACAGTGAGGACTGTGACTTGTTTTTCCTAAAATTTGCTGAGTTTCATATAAAAGAAAGGCTTTTTGTGTCTAATCTCAGAATAAGGGAGAAAGACATAAACTTCCTTCTGCCTGTACCTAGTGCAGCAGTGTGGGGTTGGGGAAATGAGTGACCTTCTCATAAAATGCATCCTAGTGAAAACTGTCAATGCAGCTGAGCAGAACTTGCCCAAATGACACGAATCCCAGCATTTCCTAACTTCAGTTGTTGATGCTGCCATCCCACATATTGACTTAAGATGGGGTTTATGCCGAGTGTAACTTAGACACCCTAAAATTTAATTCAAACTATAACTGTCTTTTGTAACTTAGCCACACTGAAATTTCCACAGAAAGAGCATCACTCTCTTCCTACAATTTCGAGTCATTTCTGACCACGACCATGTTAGAGTTATTTGCCCTGGCAGCCCATCCTCTATCCTTATTTATAGAAATGACTTGGTGCTATCTCTGAAAAATTCAGCCAGAGGCCAACATAAAACTTGGAAATGATCAGCTTTAACAGCTGCAGCTATTCCAGCCATACCCTAAACAAGGATGTGCCAGGTAACATTACTTATTGTTACCTTTCAAATTAAAGGCTTACTCCATTTCCTATTAACGTCTGCAGTGAAGATCTCACTGCTTGTCATGCAAGCAAGTAGAGTTTTAAGATTCTGCTCAAGAAAGAGAACTTCAGTACAATTTCTTTTGAGTAGAGGCAGGATTTGGTGATGCATGAGCCCCGAGTGTTTTGCCCGAGTGCAATCTAGCAAGGCAGAGAGTGACTGCCACTGTAGGTATCATGTTAAAGTGCTGCCTAGAACCTGACTGTAAATCAGGATGTTTATCTGAACCATAGAACTAAGATAGGTCTCTGTTGACTCTCAGGATTCTACAGAAGTTAACAAAAAGAAATGCCAAGCAGCGAGTCTTTCAGAGAATGTAGTAAATTCCCTAACACATCATCCTCTCCTTTTCTTCTCCAGAACTGTGTAGTCAGTGTTTATAGAAGGCTAAACATGCTGTGTGGTACAAGAGCTTAAAGATTAATTAGTAAACAATTATGATGCACTTTGAAGAGGAGAAGGGTTGAGTGTGATTATGATAGAGATACATTTGTGGGCCATGGGCCATTCAGAGTATTGCCAGTAATTAAAGATATGTTCAGTAACTCTTAATTAGCTTGTATAAATGTATATATCTGCGGTATCATCAAGCAATTTTCTTGAGCACACAGGTTTTGTTGTTATAGATTAAGATGATTGCATACAATAGGTTTTGTGGTTCATGAAATGAATTTTAACTGCCTACGTCCTCAGTTGCTATAAATCAGTGTCACTGCAGGCCCAGGGAGCTGTGCTGCTTCACACCAGGGAAAGCTGCGTTCGCTGGGGTTTCCTGGATGTCGTGAGCTTTTATTGTCAGTAGTGGAGTGTGGTCAGGCCAAGGCTGTGTCCCTTTCCCAGAAAGGAAAAGACATTCGTTTCCCCTGGGCTCTCAGGCCTCTGTGCTTTCCAGCTGCCAGTCATACTGATGACAAATAACATTTACTCATTAAAATACTCCAAAGCAAAACAGATAATCTGTGCCTCAGGAAATCTTGGTTCCAGCTCCCTCCCTTTTATTGCCCTGCTTGAGCAACCCATTCACAGCCCAAGAAAACTGATTTGTATTTGGAATGCTTAAGCTGGTTGAGAGTACTGATAGTGACACCAAAGCTGTGATCCTTGAGGGAAACAACAGGATAAACCAGAGAAAGGGGAGTTTTATCAGAAAGTCAAGGCTCCTGCTGGCACACCTTTGAGAAGCCTGGCTTTGCTGGCTGAGCTCCATGGAGTAGGTGCAACCTGTTTAAGGAGAGAAAAGCAAGATCTGCTTGTTAAAGCATTTGGAGGAAAAATGTGAATTCCTGCCAAGGGGCAAGAATTTAGATGACCTTGGCTGCAGTAAGAATATATTGTTCCCATTCAATAGACAACAGAAACAAGGAGCTGTGCTCACTCCAATGTCAGAAAAAAAATGTTTGTGTTCAGTACATTGGAGAAATGTCCAGAAATAGTTCACCTTAGTGAAAATATTACTTCTGGAATAGTACCAAGGTCAGCAAGACCCTGACTTATCAATTCTGTTAATGTTCACATAAATTCAAGCTGTCAAACACTAACTTGTCCAGCTGAGATATTATGAAAGACTCTAATCTATGTCTCCCCTCCCTGTATTTCTTTCCTTTTTGCCCACTTTCATTCTCTCCCATTGCAATTTAGAGGTTCAGCCTGTGACAAGGTATGATTTCAAGGCTTTATGTTTTCTAGGTCTTAAATGAAGTAGAAAAGGGAGATTCTGCAATGTCTTAAAATAATACACAATTCCCAAAATGTCCTTTCAGTGTAGCCACATCTGTGAGCAGGGTATCAGTGTCTTACATGGAACTGTTGGATAACCACTGCTGTAGTGACTGTTCTGGTGGGGGTTCAGCACACGGGTTGTAATTCTCTCTCAGAGTTTGGTTCTGCAAGGGGCTGAACACCTCAGCTCTGAATTAGCAGAGCAAGGTAACACTAGTTTAAAATGTGGCCTATGCTGTGTGTAACCTGTGTAGATAGAACAAATTCTTCACAGGCTCAAAGAAAGTGAATTTGGTCAGAATAGATGGGGGGAAAGAGAGTCAGAGCAACTCTGTGGCTTTTTCCAGAGCACTGGTTTATACCTGTGCAAAGCACATCACCAGTCCAGCAGTGCTTCCTACACCCAGCTGCTCCCTGTGCCTGACAAATGCCCCTTATGCCACCAAGGGGGGAGTGGCAAAGGTGTCCCCTGTGCCTGTTCAAGCACGTTGGCACTGGCACAGGTCTGTGGACCTTGTCCCTTTGGTCTCAGTGCCAGCCCCACTGCAGAGGAGTCTTCAGCTCCCTCTTTGCAGAGACTGAACAGGGACTGCAGGACAGGAACTGCCGTGGGTAAAAATCCCTATAAAAACATAATGCACAAAGCAGTCAGGTCTGTCCTTTTCTTAAAGGTTCAAGAACTGCTTTGTCATTTATGGAAGACTCAACAAACAACTCACACTTTCCTTTGTTTCTCTGTCTCTGTTTCTTGCTGCTTTAGAACAATAACTACATATATCTCAAAGACTGATAAGGAATGAGAACCCGGGGGTACTGGTGACATTTCACAGGATGAAGTTAAGAGATAGCTGACCTAATGTGACAAGTGTCTTTTTTCAAGTCTTTGCTAATAGCAGTAACCACTTAGACTCCTTAGGTGTGTGTCAAATGCCAAGGGCAGTCAACTGAATCATGTCAAAAGGCTGCCTCTCGTGAGTGAATGGTTTCATATCAGCACAAAGTCCTGTAAATCCACCAGGTGGACTTTAATCATTTTGCTTTCAATGGATTTGCTTAGCACGAAGTGTTTGAGAGGCTAATATTTCACCCTCTGTGGCTGGGAGTATTTCAGTTCTGCTCAGTGATGCTGACTGTCCCTTTAGCTGTACAGCTTGGGTTGGTTTTCCCTTTTTGTCCTTTGAGGACTTGCCCTGCTAACAAAGCTGGGGATTCTCCTGTTGGTTTTCACACGACTTTAGTAATTCTTGACCAACACTGAATTTTGAAGCACTTTGTAGTTGAAATTCTGTTCAGAAGAGTCTGGGGGTATGAGAAGTAAATTCAAGGCAGACCAGCCAAGTTTGTGCCTGAGTATGATGCTCCACGATTGTATTGTCATTCTTTTATTTTCTGTGCTCACATTCAATTAGACAATCCTAGATCAGGCTTCCATTTTTCTTGGTGCTTTACAAACACATTACCAGGCGAGTCCAAAGAGATTCTAGTCCATTTGTGTTAATAATAAGTACATATGACAGGTGTTATTTTAGGAGCAGAAATAAACTAATGTTGAAAAAAAAAAGTGTAAAGTGAAGTTTCGGTTTGCTGTGCATTTTATACTGAAAAATGAATACAGAAAACAATAGTGAAAAGCTGGAAATACCTTAAAAAATTCTACAGGCTAAACATTAATTTGTCTCAGGTACTAATATAACTTATGGAAGATCATTTCTTTACTGCTTTTCCCTTCTCCTCTCCCAGTCCCAGTCTTTTACCTACTTTCCTCCTTGCAACTTCCCTGGAAAAGGAATGATGCTGCCTAATTCAGATAATGTCTAAAGCAGGAAAACCCTGAGTTGTTTTTGGCTGCTCCCCAGAAGAGAGCAAGTCACCAACTGTGGCAAGAAAAGGCAGTGTGAGTTCCTCTGTTGGAACACGGGTACACGTCCTTTTGTCCCAGAGGCTTTCTCCAGCAGTGGCACACACTTTGTCTGTCTGTCCCAGAGCTGGTGCTGCATCCCTGGCCTCCAGGCTGCTCTCCTTGTTCAGCTGGGCTGCAGCAGGAATTCCTGCTCCCAGCCTGTCCCAGGTTCTGATTGTGCCTCTCTGCAGGAGCTGCTGATCCCACCACAGAGGAGGACAGCGGCTCATGTGAGCAATCCCAAACCTGCCTCAATTGGCATGACCCAGTTCAGTCTGCCTTTGCTAATCTGGTTCATTTTCAATGTAGTGGACTAGGAATTGTTCCTGTGGGCTGAGCCCTTTGGGGAAATGGTGGTGGACACTGAAGAGGAAGAGATGATCCCCATCCTCTGCTGTTTTCCAAACCCACATCTCTTCACTCTACAGGTCTGCCAGGAGCTCCTTCCTACAGCTTGGGGCCATAAACATTGACAACATCAAGTGTTCTGTAGTCGCTGGAGCAGAAGGGAGCTTGAAGGGAGGGATCTGAAAACTGATAGTGGAATGGATTTCTCTTGTTTACAGTGAGTCCCTCCCGTGCTTGAGGAGCACTTTGCAGGGAGGCATGAAATGGTTCCTTTGGAGCAGTCATAAGTGGGCACAGGGCTGTTCCTTGGCCAGAGGGAGCTGGAAGTTGGATGCCAGTCTGTGATAGATGGCAGTGCAGGGAGGAACAGGCCAAGAGGGGCCTGGAAATGGAGAGGGTCTCATGCAGTGTAAAGGGACGAGTCAAGAGTTTGTCCATGCTAACTGTTTCCTTATTATTTGCTGATCTTCATGCAAATATTTGGGATTTTGGGCACTCATGAGCTAAACTTTGGGCAATGTGGGCTTTTTTAATGATCATTGCTTTTCGTCTACTCGTTTTCTTCCTTCTTTCTTTTTTCTTTTTCTCAAAGATTCATCATTAGAAAAACTTAACTACACAGACAGGAAAAAACCCCAATCCCTTCCTTTGACAAATTGGAAATCTCCAAAGACTTATAAGCCAGTATGAAAGATTGACTTAATGGAGCAGTGTATTTTTGATACAGCAAGGAGCCTCCCAATCCTCTGATTAGACTGATATAGATTTTCTAGAGATTAGCAAAATCTGAAATGCATTAAAAAAAAATCCAGTGTGACAAAACAGTTTTGACAGCATAAATGAAACCTAAAGCAATGTAAAATGTAATTACTACAGCTATCCCTGTGACCCGTCAGCATACACTGCTTTGCTCTGCCCTCAGGAGAGCTGGGCTTATTTTCCACCTATTTATTTTTCTGCATGTTTGGCAAGGATATTTTTAGTCTAATCATTTGCTTTTCTTTAGTGCCCCATTTCTGGTTCCTCTGCGTTCTAACGTGGGTTTTGGTGAAAAGATTAAAAAAATAAATAAATAAGGGATTGAAGGTTATGAGGAGGGTACAGGAAGTTCAAAGACAAACCGGAATCAATCCCTTACTGCCTTTCCATGTGCTTTGGTGGTAGGGCTGTGTGAGTGCTTTATTTAACTTGCAGAGGTCCAGGAGAAGTGCTGGGGTTTATTTACATTCCAGTGGAATGCAGGGGCCCTCGCTGGCATTAGGAATTCACGGTGCTGGGCCTGTGCATCTGCGTGGTGACAGTTCCTACTTTGGAGAAACCAAGTGACCATGAGACAGGAGAGGAGGAAGCAGGCTCCAAAGTCCCACAGACACACAGAAAGTGGAGGAGTGTTGGCCTGTGCTTTACCCTCCAAGCAGCACTGCTTCCCAACATGAGGTGTCCTGGCACCAGCCACCCCAGCATCGGGAATGCAGCCCTACCTGCCAGAGCTTGCTTCTGAAAAGCTTCCTCTGCACTGATCTATTTTTTGCCTGAAGGTAATATGGTGGAGCTACTGAATATTGTACTTCTTGTGTCATATCTGTACCTGGTTTCGAAGTGGCAGCCTTGGGGAATCGGTTTTTGGTCCTTGAATCCTTGTTTTCCTAGCCATTGCCACAGCAGGGAATGATGATGGAATCAGTCAGCAGACAGCTCCAGGTGCAAAAAAAACCCTTTAAAAAATAACCACAGGGGCAGTTCTTTGGTGTTTTGGGGAGGGATCATAGTTGGAGATGTTATCTGGCTCTCGGACAGCACCTCTCTGAGGTGTTTGTGTGGCTTCCTTTACCATGGGATCCGAGGAACCCTGTACTCATGGGTGTGCTCATCCTAGGGCTCCTGTTCACAGGGGCTGCTGCTCCTCTTGCAGGGTTTGCTCTCAAGCCTTCAGAAAGCCTCCAGCTGCTCTCGTGATTTTAGCTGGAAACTAAAACACAGGTTCCCCACATGTTCCTGACCTCCGGAAAGCTGGCAGCCCTCCAGTTTTCCTGGGCCTTGCTGCCATTTCCATCCCCACTTGAGCATAACTTTTAATTAAAGCTGCTGTTCCCCATGGCTTGGTAGTGGCACAGGCAAAATTTGGTGCTGGTAACGTACCCTGTGAGATTTTTAATGGGTTTCTTCTTCTGTCTTTTGCTCACTTTTAAGTCCTGATGGAGAGTTTTCAGGAAAGGGCACTCTCTGTGTGGGTCCATGGCTTGGACAATGGGTTTCCTGTACTGATGTCTGTAGGTTTTTGGTCATTTCTGTAAATACTTTTACTGCAACATATGCTTATAACAACTCCATCAGGAATTTAATTGATAACCCGAAGATAAAGACCCCACAGTAACTGGCAACACAAGCTGTGTTTTGCATTTATGTCTTTTCATACAGTCAGATGGTTTTATTGTCCTGGAATTTAATGCATTTTAGATTTGCTAATCTCTCTAAAATCTATACATCAGTTTAGTCAAAGGATTAAGGTTTCTTTAGTAAATCAAAAATATACTGCTCAATTAAGTCAATCTTTCACATCAGCTTATAAGCCTTTGGAGATTTTTAACCTGTAAAAGGAGATTTTTCAAGTAGGATTTACACTCTTACAACAATGCAGGAAAACAGAAAGAAATATCAAATAAATAGACATTACAATTAAGTAATGCCTGTGGAGAGAGGCATGTTTTTTTCACCAAAACATGTAATATTGGAAATGTTGATGTTACAGGTGAGGCACAACAAATTATAGGGACTCAAGAATTTTATTCCTAAAGTTTTACTAAATAGATTCAGGCTAGTGAGATCTGAGACCAAATTAACTCCAAACTTGATATGTCTGCAGAAATTTTCATTATCTATGATTTTATGTCTGATACTCTTTGAATCATCAGCAATGGTGTTAAGAGGGGGAGAAAAAACCCTCACAACTTTTGAAACATGCAGAAATCTTCAGGCTCCAGGGCACAAACTCAGTCTCTGAGTAACGGGGACTGGGCAGAAATTTTCTGTCATTGGTAGTGTTGGTGACCTGTAATTCCCCAGTCACCAGTGTCATGTGAGGATCTATGGCAGCTCATGGTTGTCAGAATATTTATTTCCCCAAACTCTTCAGATGTAGGGCAAGTTTGATTTATTGACTTTACAGGTAGAAAGCTGAGGCACAGAGCCCCATACGTTTGTGGGCACTCACTCACACACTTCAATGCTTTTGGGCAGAAGTCACACAGAATGTGCTAAAGGGAAGAACTAAACGGAGATTTTCCAAGCCCCCACATAGCACCCAGACTTCTGGACCACCCACTGCATCTTTCCTCTGGTTATAGGCTGCTCCTAAATGCACAGAGTGGCTGAAGCCAGTGGGGGTAATTCCAGGGGTGTCCACAGTCCCTCAATCCAGTGGCTGCTGTGTTCCCTGACCAGGGTCCCCTTCAGGCAGCACCGCCCCAATTCTCAGTGTCAGTGCGCACCAGCGTTGGTTTGTTGTGGTTGTGCTGCAGAACAGATAATTCCTGTTAGAAACAGCAAACTTCTGCAAGCTGCCTTTGAGCTAAGTTGTTTATGTCACACAGGCCTGGGAAGGAGAACAAAGAGCTGAGGCCAGCACATGGCAGAGTCCCTTCTCTGTGCTGTGTGCCAGCCCTGCTCGCTGGGCACGAGGTGCAGGCTGTAAGGCAGCACACAAACATCGTGCTGCTAAGTTAGACTGCAATGCCTTAGGAAAATTAATTTGCTGTGCAGCCCCTGTGTAAAAATTATTACAGGAGTTGCAATAGCAAAGGCAGTTGTTAAGGCTGAGTTCTAATCCCCACTCTCGGCTAATAACTTTTTGCTAATAACTTTTTCAAATTCTTTTTGCTCAGAAATTTTCCGCGCTTGGTGTTAGCCCTAAGGTGAAGTTTTTGGAAACTCTGAGAGGTTTTTGAATTATGACAGCATGAATAAAATATATTTTTCACCCTCATGTTTTAATGAAACTTTTGCGTTCTGAAAAGCCTCTGAAGCAAAAAACTTCAGATTTGTTTTGTAGCCCTGAGTAAAGAAAGAAAGCAGCATAATTGATGTCTGCAGAATATCCTGGGTCACGGAACTGCAAGACTTGTGGTGACTGTGTGTGGTCACAGCAAATTTAAAGATGAAGGATGACATTCTTAAAAGTATCTAATGGTTTAGGCCCATTTCAAAAGCAACATTGACATTTAGGAGATTAAATGTCATAGAATCTCATAGGATCAAGACACCTGCCTGCCTCTTGAAAGTAAAAGCCTGTTTCAATAGGGCTGGGCAAGGAGTGTTTCTTTTTTCATGAAGCATGGGGTTATTTCGATCCCCAGGCTGGCCCAGGAACCTACCAACACTACATGGAGCTCCCATGACGTGCCACACAGCTGAGCCACACAGGAGACCATGGGGGAACACTGGAAATGTGCAGTGAGGGATTTTCCCTCTCTGAAGGATGGGAGTCCTCAGCTACATCTCCTGGGGGGTCTATGTGCTTTAGGGGCTGTAGGGTGGAAGAGACTCGGTTTGAAATGTTCTGTATCCTTTCTAAAAATTGAGCCACACCGGTCCAATCTACATCTCTGAGTCAAAGGTTTGACCACTAATCTTAAATGAGACAAGTGAATAAAACAAAGCCATTTTAAGCAAACCTTTTCATGGCAAAGTGCTGCAATCTGACTCTGTGTATACTGATAAACATGGTTTGGTTTTCATTTCAGTGACGTCTCAAAGGGCTTCAGCTGAGGCATTTAAAAGACATGCAAATGTGGCATGCAGGACCTTAGTTTAGTGGTGAACTTGGCAATGCTAGGTTTACAGTTGGACTTGATGATCTTAAAGGTCTTTTCCAACCTAAAAGGTTTTATGGTTCTTTAAACTTACCTTGAACTTGTCTATTAAAGCTCTGAGATGCCTCCAACAACAGAAGGACAAAAAGTGATGCTTCAGTGCCTCCTATGGCTTTTCTATTGCTGTCGGCCAGATCTGAAAACTCTTTTCCATATTACAGGAACAATTTTGTGGCTGAGTAAATTTCCTTGCCTGCATCTTCTATTTTCTTTCACTATCATACTGTCTCTTCGTGTAAGGGCTTTTCTAGTAAAGGTCTTTTGGTGGAAGTTCTTAGAGGAGCTGAATTTCCACCAAGGAACTTGGCTCCCAAATGCAAGATGCCTTGGTCTGTTAATGGTGCCCAGGTGAAGGCTGCTGGAGTTAAAAAAATGTTTCATTTACTGGTGCCTCCATCAGAGCTGCATTGGGTGTTGATTCCTAAAACATTGTACCTTTATAATGAATGAAAGAAGTCACTGAGATGCTGCAGTTCTTAGAAATCCCTCTATGCTTTAAATAATTGAAAAATCAATGCAGGGATAGTGTGAAAGCTGAGGAGCCCAAAGTTCAGAGCAGGGATGTCTGAAATCCACGGTTTGTGTCACTGACTGAGCTGTGTGCATAGACACAGGGTGAGACCAGAAGGCATTTTCCAGTTCAGTTTTCCTTGTTAAATATAATATGTGATTTTTTTATTGTTTAATCTGTGCTTTGCAGTATACGGGATGTATAATGGGGCTGAATTAATACTGTGGCTGGAAAGTTCATTTTTGGAAATTTTTTATTACTTCTGGCCCTTTATTTATTTTAACCTGGATTTAATGACAACTTTTACATTTTCTTCATATACAGAGGAATGGAGTAGCTTGAATGTGTGCTGGAGTGCCCATCCTGGGACCAGCAGGAAGTGATTCTCCTCTTGAATCCCTCAAAACTCCCACTCCCAACTGAATTAGCCAAATGAACCTTTAACTGTATCCTTGTGTTTGTTTTCTCTCTTATGTGGCCTGATTTTTTTTTTAAATGTTTTTTTAACCAATGCCATTGTTGCTTCCTTCTCAGCAGATCTGTTCCTGTAAAATTTTAATACAGAACACCTCCCTTTCCTTGCATTTCTAGCACCCTGTATGTCCTGTTTGGGCTCTGAAATCCAGGGGATTTCAAATTTTCTTAGGACAATTTCCCCCAATACCTTTGCAATGAGTCTGGTCTGCATCATAACTGCTGTGCTAAGCAGCTAAATTGCATTACGAATTGGGAGAATAATTATCAGCCTCGGATTATGGCATTATTAACACCTTAATACTGATAACTCTCAGCAGTTCACAAGACCATCAAATGTTTTCTTTTTAATACTGTCACAGATTTTTCAGCGAGCGCTGGAGATAACTTGACAGCCCCATAGAGTTTGATGTATGTGTCTGGAGAGGGGGAAGAAAAAAAAAAGTGGAGACCCTCCAGTCAAACCAATGTCTTTAATGGCTTCCCTAGATTAAAATAATCCCTATGGGAAATCCACTATGACAACAGTTCTTATACAGATTTTCCGATTTTCCAGTCACTGCTTCTGTGCCACAACCATTCTTTGAAACTGTTTATGTTAGTGAAAGGCCACATTCTCAGAGCCTTTTTTTTTCTTTTTAAAGAATGTGTTTTAACTCCATTAAGAAGAGCTTGAAGTTCTCACTTTCTTCCTCGGGCATTAGTGTGCCTATTAGTCCTGCATCTTCTGGATGTTTGACAACGTGAAGAAATGTAGGGGTCAGTTCTGACTCTTGTATTAAAGGTCATCCGAGTGTTTGCACTTCGGTACAGTATTTATAACATGGGTGAGTTCAGCCCCTGGGGGGATTGAAGAATTAGGCTGCTTGACAGAAGGCTGGGCAGCAACAGTGCTAAAACACGTTGCTGGTGTTGATTTAAAACCAAAATGAGAGAACAGATCTGCAGTCCTGGAGTCAGGCACACTTATTCCTATTTAGATGTAGCTGCAGTACAAATCTAGCCCTGAACAGGCTCTTTTCAAAAACAAGACCTGAAGCCAGACTCTTAACATGGGGAACTTTTTTAAGAGCCCAAGTTAATTCAGCACTTTCTTGGCAGAGGAAAAAGTTGTAATTTTTGATAATGACAGGAATTTAAAGCTACTGAGGAAGTTTGAAACTGCTGGATGGGAGAGGAAATCCATGAGAGAGCGCAGAGGACTGGAGTATTTCTGTGGGTGACCACTGAGACCCAAGATCATCTGTTTGTAGCACTGTTGTACTTAACCTTTGTACCTCTGCTTCAGGTTATACGCTCAGCCAGAGAGCTGTGAACATGAAGGAGGTCAGGCTATTGTTTGTGTCCCTGCCACTAAAATTCTGTTGGAACACATTGCTATGGGCACAGGTCAGAGATTATCAAATTTAAAACGAAGCTTAGACTTTTCCTGCTCCCCACCAGTTGTGTGGGGCTTTTGGCTGCTAGGTAGATGTGTAAGAAGCAGCTTCTCCTGATCCCAAGTCCGTTTGGTGGTGCAGGAATCCGGCTGATCCCTTTGTGTTCCAGCCCTGAGTGTCTGTGCAATGAGGAGCCCTGCAGCACTCTGCAGGATTTCTGGATGTCCATTGTTATTGCAGCACCCTCCACTGGCTCCTCTGCCTGCTTTGCCTCTCTGAAAGATCGCTCCTTGTGTGTGTCATGTGAAAAGCATCCATTTATTCTCAGTTTAGACGGGTGGCTCAGGAACCATGCAGATGTTAGTGTTATATTGAGGTTAGCTAGAAAAATGCAATAAAGCCCATTTTGCTAAAAGTAATAATGACTCAAGGCCCAAATTTGTGATCAAAGGCTGTGTAGTATGAGATACTTTAGATATTTATTAAAAAAAGTTAGTTCAGCCTGAAGGAAGAGAGAGGTGGTGAAGAAGAGTGCAGTGGAGAATGATGGAATAGAATCATAGAATGGTTTGGGTTGGAAGGGACGTCAAAGATCATCTTGTTCCAACCCCCTGCCATTATCCCAGGCTGCTCCAAACTGCATCCAGCCTGGCCTTGGACACATCCAGGGGTAGGGAACCCACAACTTCTCTCGGGAACCTGAAATTCCAGTGTCTCTTAGTTGTGTGTCACTCTTGTAGCCAAATGCCTTTTTGGGTTAGTGATTTCTTTTTGCTGTGGTGATGGATAAGTGAAATCAAACCACCTTCAAGGGGTTAAGCTGCAGTTTGTTGTGAAGCTTTGGAAGGAGAAAGTCGAAGTTAGCACAGTTTCAATCAGGGTCAGCCCTTGGTGTGGTGACCTTTCTGCTCTGACCACCACCAGCTGAAAGTTCAACTGCATTGACAGGACCTCAGGGCTGTTTACACGATAGGCTATAAAAACAGTGTTGCTCCAGTGAATTTTCACACTTCCATTTGTTTTAAGAGTCAGAAAAAAATAAATCAGCATTTCATAAATTCTTTTTCTCACAGACAGGTCTGCCTGAATGAAACAAGCAGTCCCACAACTTTATTTTAAGCTGCTTTTCCTGTTTCCCACACATTGCAGTCAGCAACCTTTGCCCAGGGCAGGATGACCGTTGATTAATATGGGATACCCGAGTCCTGCCTGTAGTGGTAGGGATGCTCCAGCAAATAGGATGTTTGTTCCACTTGCAGGCCAAGGAAAAAGGAATTTCTGGAATGTTCTGGATAAAAAATAACTGTTTCTTTTGGCAGTCTCGCTTGGACAGTCCTTGAGCTGTTGTGTGGTGGTTCTATTTACACCAGGAAAATCCAAGCAAACAGGCTTCCCTGGGCTATCAGGATGGCTTAAGTTTCCAACATATTTTTTCTGCGTATCAAAAGTTTGGATCTTTGCCATGTAATCATTTTACAGAACCGTGAGTGGAAAGCACTCCAGTTGTGGTCACTCTGTTTTCTAAGTTCTCCAACTCCTGCTTTTCCAGGAATGGCCAGCACAGCCTCCTATCAAATAAATACCTCTAAAATTGTGCTTTCTTGATTTAATTCTCTACAAAAAACTGCCCCTCCTGAGCCGTTTTTAGTGTGTTCATTTAATCCTGGTCCCCTGTACAAATAGACAGCAAGGCCAAGGCTCTATGCCACAATGGCAGCCATGGGAAATGTGGCAGAAAACATGTTAATTGTTTTTTGAAACAGGCACTCTTTGGTAGCATATATGGGGATATTGTAGTTCCAGGAATCTTCTCCAAGCTTTGTTTACCAGGGAAATAGCAAAGGAGTTGTTCACGTTGCCCATAAACAGGTTTCCGGCGCTCCAGACGGATGTTTGTTCGCTCTGTTTACATCATGGGGAAAACAAAAATGAAAGTCTGAGATGTAAATCCACAGATTTACATCCCTCTTGCTGTGTTCAGACCTGGGCAGCTGGATGGGAAAGCACAGCAATGCTTTGGACCTGTGCCTGGCTCTTCCCAGCTCTGCTGTCCAGCCAGGATGACCTTGGCTGAGCCGTGCTCCTCTGTGCCTCCATTTCCACGTGTGTGAAAAGTCAGTCTGTCATGATCCTATTGGCTTTTTGTTTCTTCTTTTCAAAGTATTTTGACCCCTGCTGCTGAAAAGAGCCAGACGCTCCTCTCCATGATTTACCCAGGTGCATGGGATAAAAGCAGGCTGCCTCGGAGGAACAGGCTCCTTTCTTTGGAGAGCACGGTGTTGCTGGAGGTACATGACTGTCTGAAGTGTTTACATCCTGGGCTTCTAAAGTAATATCTGTAGGCCATCACTTTGGGTTGAAAATTGATTTTATTAGGTGAAAATGAAAATGAACTGAAGAAATGAACTGCAAGCCACATTGCTGGGCTTACAAAACACGTTACCCAGCCTGATGTGCCCGGATGCAATGAATACGCAGAGACCACCTACTTTGAACACTCCTCTGATTTTCCAGTTTCTTTAAAGTCTAATAATATTGGCGATGCAGGATGAAAGCAATTGTGAAAAGTGAAAAAGTCCTTGTTTGCCTATCCTGTCATCTGGGGTCTGTTTCACTGAAGCTGAAAATGAAGGTAACTTGCCTTAATGCTGTAGGACAGCTTTTAGTCTAATTGAACCATGCATCGGCCAGAACCCGGTATTGAGCCTTCAATCTCGGGTTAATCCCTTTTATTGGCTTGGGTGCAGGTTATCATCCCTTCTTATCAAACAAGGACCCCTTTCTTCTCGCTCAGGATCAGAACTAAAAGCCAGTTGAGAAAGAAATGACAAATTCAAAGCTTTAAGCTTCCCCCCCTTCCCCAAAACCCACCCTGTGGACCCACGAGGTGTTGTGCGACCCACACACTTCAGCTGGGAGGCTCGGGTGCATTTTTGTTGCTAGGAAGCTCCCTCCCCTTTCAGCTGTGATTTTTTGGAGCTGCAGCTTCAAAGTGTGTGGACTTGGTTCAATTGTTTTGCCCAGCATTCTCCGAGCAGGATGTCAGATTAAATTTATGGGCAGTGCTCAGTATTTGAACACCTGCTTCAGCCTCCTCTGCTGGCACAGCTCTGAGCAGAGGTATGTCAAAGTCACCAACAGCCCGTGTGGAATGTGGGTCACTAATTTTTTTTTAAGGAAAATAAAGAGGTCTTCGGGGAAAAAAAAATGATAAACAGTTATTTTGTATGAGGGAGCTGGTCAGGCTCCTGGGTCACAATTGTCCTTTCTGACCTTAAACTCTGCTTAAACTAACATGAGCAAAAATCCCCCCCCCATTTATTAGCAAACTGTTTTACCACGGTTGCAGGTCAAATTACCAAAAAGCAAAGAAAAGGTTATACTCTGCATATTTAAATTACAGGCAAAGATTTTAAAGTTAAATAATATGAAATCCCTGACAAAAATTATCCTAGGTATACTTCCAGTTTATCCTATACTGGGTTTTGAGAATTACTTCTCAAAATTACTTATTCTGGCGTGGTATTGTTTAAAATTAGTATCAAACTACCAAAAAAATCCCACTTTTTTTCCCCCTGCATACTCAGTGCCTTGCTCATTTGAAACGGCTTCTACAGTACAAGCAATATTTTAACAGGTTTTATGACAATGGACAGGAGGAGAAATTAGGCTTATTAAAGGTGTAGTAGGGGATAAAATAAAATAAGATCTTTATGAAGGCCTGGAACCTCGATGCTTCCACAGTAGGGTTTCTTGCATTTTCCTATGAAACATCTGGTGTGTGGGCCTCAGAAACAGGATCCTGAACGAACTGAACCACGGGTCTGATCCCGTTTGGCATTTCAGTTCCCCCTTGCACAGCCCAAAGTCCAGCAGCCAACAGCAACTGGAGGTGTGTGAGAAGTGTACGACCCAGCAAGCTTTTGATGCCCCTGGAAGAATCCACGGCTTTGTTTCTGGGATGTTCAGCCAAATTCTCCGCATCCTCTGCTGTCTTGCCTTGAGAATGCTTTCCCTGCAGGCCCCCAAAAGGAAAGGCTGTGACATCCTGAAAAACTTTCTTTCCCTCCATATTGTTCTTTGGGAAAAGCGTAGCGTGGCTGGGATGGTTTTTTCATACAAAGCAGCCCAGTGCCTGCTGGCCTGGGTATCCAAAATATAGTTTTATTGTTGTGGAAAGGCCTTAATGAGGAAGAAAAAAACCCTATTTAATAAAGTGCATCAAGTGCCCTTGGGAAAAATTAGCACACAATGACTTCTTGTGCTGCCAATTGAAACGGCAGATTGGAGTAGTGATAGGCTTTACAGGAAATATTAAAAAAGCACAGATGGCTCAAGTTTACATGTTTACAGTGGAGCTGGAACAGCAGCTAAAACCTTCCAGTATAGTATAATTTACTAGAAGGTCACAGACCCGGCGGTTAGGAGTGAACCTGAAGACTATTGTAAACACACTGTTAGGATTTGTAGAGGTTTAATCCCGGCATTTTTCGTTCCTTTCTGCAGTATTAGAAGCAATTGGCTGCAGCATTAGTGAAAAGAGATACTTAAAGCATGGAAAAATGTGACATTCCATTGGTGAGCGTGGAGCTGAGCCCTTGCAGGGAGCTGGAAGGGGGTTATGCAATTGCTACTGTTACTATGTAATTAGAGGCTCTTTGGCACTAATCTATGGTTCGGCTCACAACGTGATTAAAACAAAAAATACTGAAAAATGTAAGTAGAAACAAGCTGCTTCAGCAATCACAAGAGTATCTGCTGTGCCCCCAGAGCCCTGCTTCACAGCTCTGAGGGAGGCTGGCCAGGGAAGGATACCCTGGGGAGCTGGGTTTACGGCCTTGTCCTGCCACCAGCTTCCTAGATGGCCTCAGTCAAGCAGCCAGGATGGCTTCTTGTTTAAGTGACTAAAGAAATGTTAATCTATTAAAAAAACTGTTTTATTTTGTTGTTTTATTAAGTTTGTTGCATCTCTGGTGGGATCTGGTAGAAACGTGAGCACAGCAGAGAGCAGGGCACTCTGCAGGGATTCTTCTAACTCCCTGGGCAGACTTTTCATCCTCTAACCGTGACAAATGTCACTTCTTGCCTTCTTCCTTCTGTATGTTCAGACTGTCAGATCTTCAGGATACAAACTGTAACATTCCAAACTCAAAATGGATTTAAGAAGATGTGTTTCAGGCCGCAGTGTAAAATGATAAGATGGGATCACCAAATGGACTAACTGCCTTTAGTGACAGGTGTCCTTTGATGATGTGTTTTGTTCCCTACGGAAATCAGCTTGGTCAATCAGCTTAATGACATTTTAATGTGGAACCATGGCCTGCCTCCCCTGCAGTTTGAGCTATTTTGTGTCCTTAAAACGATCCCTCGCCCATAGAAACAGGACAAGCAGCTAATCTGGCCCAGACGCTGAGAGTAAATCTGAAGCAACAAAAAGCCCTAAACAAAAGTATAACAAAATCTGGCTCTTGTATTTCCCAGTTTTCAAAGCACTGGGGAAAACAGTTCAGTATTGTTATGCCCTTCCAACAGATGGACTGATTGAAGCATGAAGAGGTGAAGTAGTTTGCCAGAAAAGTGATAAAGTTTGGATTCAGAGATAGGTGTCTTGATTTCCCTGTCCAGTGTTCTGTCCTTTGGAGCAGAATCACTGGCTTGTGCTCTGTGTAGCCTTTGCATTTTCACGGTATGGTGGCTCACCTTGTGCAATTAAATGCCACTGATTCAAATGACATCATTCCAGTTGCTGTCAGCCCAGGAGCAGCTTTCTTATTGTTGTTTTTTTTTTTCTTGCACATGTACATGCAAATGTGAACGGCGTTATTTTCATTTAACAAGCTCCTGTGATATCGTTGGAATCGCTTGGAAGTTAAATCATGTTAAATTAAAACTGGCAGCTGCCGCCGCCTCATCACAATCAGCAGTACAATAGGTGCCTTATTAACTGAATATTTACTTTGCAGACATTTATCTCCCTCATCAGAAAGTTGACTTCACCTGGGAATGTTAAAATAGGTGAGTTGAAGCTGGAGTTCTCGGCTAATCTGGTGCTGATCTAGATGGCAATATCTCCATGTGAATTTTACCAAATGAAACTCGCATGACTCACCCCAGAAAAATCTCAACCAATAACATGAGCTCATTAAACACAAATCAATCACCACAGCAACTAAAATCACAGCATGGCAAGGAGTACTTCAAAAAAAGGGAAATTTGGGTGAAAGTGCCCACCATACCCAGCTTTCCAAGCTGAGCCCAGTGCTGGTGATGGTTAGGCACTAGAGAAGATGGTGAGGACACAGCCCATGCCAAGTGTAGAGATTTTCTGAAAAATCCGTATTTTGTTCACTACACAATCTTTTCCAGCCCCTTGCAGCAGAAGTCGTTTCAGGGGCCAGAAGCCTGGGAGCAAGCCTTGCAATTTAACATCCGGTGGCATACTAAACCTCTCTACTTCTCCACTGGAGATGGGGCATGCCTGGAATTCTGTGTCAAGGGCTGAGGTCCACATGAAGAGACAAGTGGGGTGCAACACGTGGTTGCCCTCACCCAGGTCGGAAGTAGGAAGTCCAGTTCCAGGGCCCTTGAGGTCAAGAGGCAAACACCCTCTGATTACTGCAGCAAGAGCAGGAACCTGTGATGGTGCTGGACACAGAAGGGAGACGTTTGGGTTGAGCTCAGAGCTGCTTTGGCCTCATGCATCCTTTCTGTGTCTGCCCTCTGCTTATTCCGGGAATTCTGCCAACCAAAATTCCCTGCTCGCTGTGGGAGTAGGTTTTAAACATCTCAGCCTAATCTAGGGGTGTAGTTTGCCACCATTTCTAATGGCTTTCTATGAATCCCATGTTCAGGAGACATTTCAAGCTGAGTAGCTTGCAGTTGAATGGGACTTGCTCTCTGAATGATCCCTTTGCCAGTGAGAATGATCGGGCAGGCACTGGAGAATGCCATGAGCCAAAGCCAAGGGCTTGCTGAGTCAGCATCGTCAGCTCTGGCGATTTTCATAGAATCACTGCGTGGTTTGGGTTGGAATGGACCTTAAAGATCATCTCATTCAACCGCCTGATATGGGCAGGGACACCTTCCACTGTCCCAGGTTGCTCCAAGTCCCATCCATCCTGGTCTTGAACACTTACATGGATAAGGAATCCACAACTTGTCTGGGCAACCTGTGCCAGGGACTCACCACTCTCACAGGGAAAAATTTCTTCCTAATATCTAATCTAAACCTACTCTCATTTTGTCCACTGTGTGTTTTTCACAATTCAATGACATTTGAGTTTGAGTTGATCTGCATGGGATTTATTTGATTTCTGTTTGTGGGTGTATGTGGGGGAGAAGCAGCTCAATGACCTGCTGTGATTCTCCTACTCACTTCCCTGTGGGGGGAGAAAGGTGGTGTCCCCTGGGAGACAGTTCTCCTCACCAAGGTCTCCCTGTGTGTCCGAGACCCATTTCCTAGTTAGTTACCAGTGGCTGTTGTTCACAATATGCCTGAGGTTGGAGAGCTTCCTCACTGATGGATGCGATCCTCATGGCTGAAGGAATACAGAGACAGGATTTATGTTGCAAAACTCACAGGGAATGACAGATCTATCAATTGCAATGGGATCCAGACTGGATCATGCTGAGGCCACTGCTGAGTGGTTATGAATCAATGTGTGTGACAATATCCCAGTTTTGCAGAGCTGCAGTTAAATGACATGCACACACATCCGTATTTTAATACACAGGCACACTTATGTAAGCCCATAACCCTCTTTTCCTGGTAGCAGCAGCTTTAGTTTATAGAAAGAAGCTGAATAGACAGACCCTGTCCATCTCTAGATCCGTATGTTTACATGGGCCAGAGTTCTCCGTGATGTAAATCAGTGATAGCCATTAAATTCAGTGATGGATATGAGCTGAGGCTGGACTGTTTCTATTTACAGCACAAGCCCTGCTGTGTTTTATGTTTTGATAAGAACCTAAAATAAATTACAGGGGGGAAAATAGTTGAAGTTGCTCAGCAGAGAGAACTTCTTAGGCAGAAAATACCCATGTTAAAAGCGCTTTAATTCCTGACAAGAAAGTGTAACAGGGAAGCACAGGGATTTGGAACTGACCTCAGCAAATTCAAATGAGAAGTAGAATTTTGTGAAAATATAATGTTGGTTAGAGGGAGATAAAACAAACTGTCAAGGCGAAGAGTGGGTTCTCCATGTGAAACAGTTTCTTCTTCAGAAATGAATTACAGTTTTCTGGAAAATACTCTCAAGCCAAACGTAAGTTAGTGGCATACACATAGAAAACTTGACCTGTGTTAAACATGAAATCAACACTAAACATTCTAAATCATCTCTTCTGGCCCCTAATCTGGCCTATGAAATCCTACTGTGTGTTTACATAAATCCTGGCACAATGAGTTCCTGGCCTCAGCTGTGACTTCGTGGTATAGTAATTATTAATAACAGAAATACACTGTCATGAATTTGGAAAGTGAAAATTTGTCTCCACATATAAGAATGAAAAAAGAATTCTTGTTGTTAGTTGTAGGTATGAATTCGAAAGGAGGTTTTTAGCCTGCTTTATACACCGGTGAACAAGCCACTTCAGAAACAAAGGACACTTCAATTCAGTGTAATTTTGGAAGTGAGAGAAGAGAAATCCATTTGTGGCCAGAAACTTGTAACCAGTCTTTTCTCACAAGGATTTAATACAGTTTAAAAAAACCCTCCCTCATTTCAAATTAGACTTCCAATCAATGTCCTCAAGTTGTCCCCATGTGGACAAGTCTGCGATCATGGTACTTCTGCTTGTGCTTTCCAGAGTCTCCAAACCAGAGCTGTTTCCTCATCTCTTTCTGGTGATGATAACTCTGTCCTTTATCTCCAGATGACTCTTACACTAAATGCAGAATACATTAAATTGGATCCCTCTTGGTTTGGATGAAATTTATTACTTCAGGGCTTAACATTTCATCTTGGCTTATGATTAGGAGGATGAATGCTGATAGAATGTTGTCTTCATTCTCCAGGAATGCCGGAGAGGTAAATACAATGTCTTGCTGAGCACAGTTTAGACCACACCAGTTGTTGGTGCTACTTCGTGTGTGTATCTTTTTAGAGAAAGAAATCTACTGTCGGAAGCACCCTTGTTAAATTAGGGGCATGGCAAAGGGACGGTGGCACAGGGTGGGTAAAAATCTTGGCACTGCATGGTCTGCACCTTTGGAATTTATTGCAGATTTTCTCCAGCGTGGAATTAGTGTTTGCAGGCATAGCTTGGATGATTTAAGGTTTTTATATTGGTGTTTCAAGTTTAAATTCTCTTTCTGTCACAAACTTCCTGCGTGAAATAAGAAATGTTAATCCTGCCCAAATCCTGTTAAAATTCAGGAGAAACTGGCTGTCACATCTATGGATACTGTTACCTGCTTTGGCCAGAGAAAATGGTCTCCCACCATGTGTGCAGTGCCTAAAAGGTGAGAGTATAAAGAGAGGGACTCTGAGGTGACCTGCACCTTACAGCTCTTTGTGCTTGTGGTTTCCACTAAAGAGAGTATCAGACTAAAATCCATGTGAATAAATGCATTGTGTCAGGAAAGGAGAGGCTTTTGGTTTTCCCTTTTATTGAGCTAAGGCAAACTCCATATTGGCTTTGGAGAAATCACATTGGGAACAGAATTGTCCCAGTGGTTACAAACAGGTGACACTGGTGGGCTGCCATAGCTGTGAACTTCTGAGCGCTTTCTAAAGCAGTGCAGTGCCTTCAGCTTTCAGAAGGAAATTCTGCTGCTTGTGTTTCCTGCAAAGATGTTGAAACATCACCTTGAATATTCAGCAAATACCACCTGTTATTCCAGCTCCCAGTTTGTCCTGCATTATATTGCCTTGATGGATTATATTTCACTACTTCCTTTAGAAGAAGTCATATTAACTTCCCTCAAGAGACTGGAAAATTCAAGAATAAAATTCCTCCGAGACTGTTTAATGCAAAGGCACCATCTGTGGCTCACAAAATTCACCAACTGGGAATGCACAGCTGGGGGACTCCCCTGGATGGACATCACTGCCTGTGCACCCTGGCTGTGTGACTGCTCTCCAGGTACCTGCCAGTGGCCAGAGACAGAATCGGGGGTTGGAGGGACTTGTGAGGGGACTTGCTGCTCTGTTCCCATGTTGGTCTCTGCTTCCACCTCCATGTTTAGTTTGAGGATACACCTGTGGTGCTCTGTTTCCCTGTAAATGCCTCTATATAGGGATGATGATGTGGTTACAGGCGTTACTTTAATGCTCTCCCCCTGCAGTCCCCACTGAGGTCCCTACAGGTGCTGTACAAGTCTCTTCAGCAGCAGCCTTGCAGCCAAAGGGTGGGGTTTTTGCCTTCGTCTGAAGATTGGAGAGGAGAAGAGCTTGCACCACTAAATCCCTGAGACACTCATAAATCTCTCTTTCCCAATAGACAAGGCAGATGTACAGTGGGAAATGAAAACAAATGAAAAGAGGAGAGAAGGGATTTGCCTACTGTCACAAAGCAGTTCTTGGCACAGCCAAGCATGGGATTCAGGGTGTTTTTTAGCCTTTTTCCTGTGCAGTGGACAATTCCTCCACTCTACCACTATCCTTTTATGGAAATGCTCTTGTAAAACCAAATTATTTAAAAGCTTTAATTCAAATACTGCTTCTCTCCAAGCACCAGGTGATGACTCAGAATAGTAAGCTGTCATTTCCATCCCTAAATCCTGCATGTTCTGGCAGTTCCAATATGAAAGACAATAGCTTGGGACAAGTAGTTACAGTGATTCCCATTCTTGACCACTTTTCATCACTTTGGTGATCAGAGATGCTCTCTTTAACCCTGGCTCAGCCTCTGAATATTCCCTGCTCTTTATAACAGCATTTAGAGCTGCTGAAGCTGCTTTGAAGGCATGATTGAGTTAAATTACCTATAAATCCTACTTGACACAGTATCTATTTCAAGGTAGGGAAATATACACTTAACGAAATCGTTCAGAATCATTAGCTGGTGCTGGGAGAGAGGAAGTATTTCAATCAAAGCTTACAACCATTTTGTCTTACATTAGCTTTTGACAAGACCCCAAGGGCCCAACTTTTGTCTTTTTAGTGTCAGAGACATCACACAGGACTCAGAAGTCAGGATGAAAAATTCACCTATAAGAAAGATTTCTCAGAAATCATTGATGCAGTTGAATAGATGGAATTGGAGACATTTAGTACAGGTAAGTAGTGGCCGGATGTGTAGCTCCAGGGAGGAAGATCTTAGTCAGTATATGTTGCCCGTACATAAAGTAAACAGAATGTAGTTTTATCAGGAATTTGTAAGAGTTACCAGCTCTCAGTCATTGTGTCCTGATGTGTATTTAGAAGCCTACAACATGTATTTTTACTGTTAGTTCATGAATAGTTTAAGGCCATTGGATACTCTGCTCTGACCTTCTAAACAGCAACAGGGAATCATTCTCCCCAGGTGACTGTGTGATGAAACCACTAACTCCTCTTGAAAAGTGAGCATATTTTAAAAAGAACTGCGGTTTGTAAAGATATAATCAGTGAGTTTGCCAACAAATCACAGTTTCTAGGTGCAGGATTCTGGGGTCAGCACCTTTGTTTTGGTATATTGTACCGTGCTGAGCCCTCTGGTGGTGCTCAGCAAAAACACCCCACGGTGCAGAGGCTGTAGGAATCACCCAAACTCCTCGCTGGTGTAATGACCTTGAGGCTGTTCAGGATGCAGCAGGAATGAATTGTCTCTCTTTGATGGAAGTGAGTAACCAGCCTTCTTGTGTGCCTGGAAGCACCTGGGTGTGCTGCTTCTGTCTGACTCAAACAATAGCTTGGGCACAGCAAAGCTGTGCTGAGGGAGAGGAGACAGACCCATTGTTTCCCTTCTCTTAATCTTCCTTGTTTAGTACATTTTAAAAACACCTTTGAAGAACATTGCAGTTATCACACAGCTGTCATGAAGCTGCTCTGAAATTCCTTCTTAGCCCTGAGTATTCCATCTGCTCTCATTGCTTCACTTTAGGAGTGTGAATGACCAAAGCAGATAAACTTGCCCTTCTTTTTGGTAGGATACGGCTAAAAAACCCCGTATGTGGTGCTGTCTGGGGATAGTTTCCTATGCCTTTCTTATGGTGCAGGACCAATTTAAGCATGACTGCTATGGATCAGTATGTACCAGTATCAATGTGTGAGCTGCAATGAAGTCTGAACATGCTGCTGCTGATAGACTTGTTTGCCATGGAGAAAACTGGAAAGAAGGAAGTTGGAAGCAGGGAAACAATAGGCTGGGGAATGCTGATGATTGAGAAGAGATGATAAAAACTTACATCAATGTTTCTTGCGTGCAACATTATGTTGAGTTTGCAGATTTGGAAGTTTTGCTGATCATAATATTGCACCCTTCTGTCAAACAAGGGCAGAAGATTTGTCTTAATCTTTGCTACCTACAGCACCAAGCAGTGGGGTCTGGTCCCTGCTCATTCTCTGCAGTGCCCAGAGCTCCTCCATTGATTTATTAACAACTGTCAGTAAAACCTTTCTCTTCTCAGTGCCACATTTGATTGTAGTTACTAAGAATTTGGATTATGTGCCAGGCAAGCTATTGATGTAAGACACCCCTGTGCACCTGTCCACTTAGAAGGCTGATCTTATATCGGTCTTTACTTCAGGAAGTGGCTGCTACTAACAATTTATTGGGTGCTGACAGTCTGTTCTTCCCTGTCCAAAATACCTCCTCCCTCCAAAGACTGCGTACTGAGTAAGGCAGACAGTGCCCTATAAATCATCATCAAATACAGCCATGCTGCGGTGATTCAATATGTGATTCATTTAAGGTTGGAGGGGAGGAGGAGAGATGGGAAAAGATGGGATAAAAGCACGCTTCCTGAAGAATGCAAAGTGTAGATCACAGATTATTTTCAATTAGATTTGCTGGCGAGGCTTATGCATGCAGGCAGGAACTGGTCGTCATGTGAACTGTCTGCTTTATTCACTGGAGCAATGCTTAGATGTCCTTCTCAGGAGCTACTTAAAAAGCAGGTCTGTTTATCTGTAAAGGGAAAAATTATACATGTTGCTCTGCTTTTCAGCCCTAAGGTTATGTCTCTTCTCACCAAGTTCTTGCTAAGCATTTGTTCTTGAATCAAAAGATACTTTCAATTGATGAAAGCAATTAAATGATTTGACAGTGGCTGTCTTTGTTAGGCCTGTCTTTAAGGATTTTGGTGCCTCAGAAATTCTACACTGAAGGTTTCTGATGTGTGTCAAAGAACTTGATTTAAACTCCGATTCTGGGGCAGGGTGTGTTTGTAATGACACAGGAAAGGAAGTCTGTCTTTCAGTTCTGCTGTCTGAAGAGGTGTTCAGAAGATTCCACAGCTTTTGTCAGAGTTGCTTTCTTGTGTGAATGACTTAAAGGTTCAAAGAGCTGGTTACACAGACCTACGTCTGAGCGCCTGCCCTCCCTCGGGAGCGTCAGCCCAGCCTCTGCCCATGGCGACTGAGTGATCCCCCTGGGAAGTACAGGAGTGCATGGGACCCCTGTGAAAGAACTTGCATAGCACAGGAAGTGCAAGGCTCCAAGTTTGACCCCAAGTTGTGTCCTAGGAATATTTTAACCCAAAGGTGTCCGGTTCTGGACAGATGTGGAAACAAGGAACAATGTTATCAAAGCCTGGGGGCTGTTCTGCTGTGGAAAGCTCTGTTTTCCCACAGGGTAGGAGTCCTTTGCACACTGTGCTGCCATTTACTGGAGGTAAAGTCTTTTAGGAGCATCAGCATGATTTGGGAGTCTCTAGGCTGACTGACATATGAAAATGAATATTACTGCTCTTGCTCCTCTGATGGACACTGTTGTCCCGAGACAGCCGGACCTGACCTACTTGGAATTGCCACCTTTTCCAGCCTGACATGTTCAAGCTTACCTGTAGTCTGCTTTCTTGGCTCTTTTCTATGTGTCAGCCTTACAGTCAAGGGTCATGGTACCTTTGCTCTCTGCCAGCTTCTGTCTGAGGCCCGCACTCATCCCCTTGCTAGTCTGTGGGACATTGGGGATTGTCACATAACAATGTCCCCATGGCAGCTGCTGGCCCATTGATCATGCAGATTGATGGGAACGGCAGCTCATCTGGATCCCACTGGCGCTCTGTGCGAGGCCCTCAGCCCCCTCTCCCTTCTGTGCAATCACCAGGGAGCGGATTCCTGCACCTCCAGGGCTATGGCCGAGCTACAATTCTAGAGTCCAGAAATTCCCCTCTGTGTTTTGGCCATGCAAGTGCTGTGCAGGTGATCTGTTCAGCATACCTGGATGGACAGGTGGAGCTTGTCCACAGGCTCTGCCAAGGTGGGAATTTGCATCTGTGCTTTGGTTTGGATGGTGCTTGAGCTTTCAAAGGGAATCTTTTTACTACTACACAACAGTTCACATCACAGAGTAGTCCTGGACTGCTTTTGGATAAGCCATGACATCTGCACATAAAGCTCTAAACATCGACAGGCATCTTGTTCATGGGTTAGGTTTAGAGCTAGAGTAGACCTCAACGCTTTATTTTCCTAGATCCTCTTGTATCACTCCACAGTATCTGCTGATGTCAGTGGAGGCTTAGGCTGGTCTCAAGGACGGCTTTGGGCTGCAGTAATCCGCCTAAACCTTAAGCCTAAGGTTCTTTTTAAAATAGGGTCTGTTTTCAGATGTACTCCAAAGCAATGTTGCCTGCCATAAACTGTGAGAAATCTTCACAAAATTAGATTGTAAAAAGATAAAAATCAAGAACTTCCAAATTCTCCTTGCTAAATCAGGATACAGAACTGAATGACTCAGAAAGACGGGATTCAGCCCTCCCCTCTCTTGCACCATGTGTGGTATTTCACAGCAGCATGTCCATGGTGGTTCTCAGGTTACCAAATTGCAGTGGTAGCACCTGCCCCGGGCTTGGGGCATACAACAGGTACGTTCCTGCAGGGCCAGGGGAATCTCAGCTGCTTTCAGGGAAGCTTTTCCTCGGGGACAGCACATCAAAACATTGCCTTAACCACAGGCACCATTTTGGGCTGGCAGGTTCCTCTCTCCTTGAGAGGGCAGCAAGGCTTTAGGGAGGGCACCTGTCCCCTGAACATGACACCCGTGCACAGAACAAGGGTCATCTTAGCCCGTCTTTCACAAATAGGTGAATGCCCAGCGCCCCAAACTCAGTCATCTCTGGAGTGGAGGGAGCTGAGGTTATTCCATCAGGGAATTCCCTGCAGCACTGTGGGCAACCTGTGCAAAACAAACTGGCTGCCTTTGTGGCTGTGGGTGGGCAGGTCTTTTCTATGTGTATTGTCCAAAGACTTGCAGCAAGGGAGCGGGCTCCTTCAAATTCCAGGCACCAAGAACAACTCTGAAATGGATAGTTTTCATCTGTGAGTCACTGGCACATGTCAGCTTGGGTTCCTGTCCCATCCCCAGAAGCTTCCTGGTAGGGAATTCTAGCAACCTGCCGAGTATTGCAGCAAACCAGGGAAAGGTCAGGCACTGCTTGTGTTCTTCACCTACACATGCAACGTGTAGCAACAGATCCCCGCTGGAAGTAGGAGCCTTGTGAATTCTCAGCGCTTGATATACTTGTCCATACACATTTATTCTCACTAGACTTGGGATTATGGTGTAATTAGGATTTATTAGAAGGTAAATGAACTTCTTAACAGAAAATAGTTTAAACTGATGAGGGTTTTGTATAAACACACATGTGCATGCACAGAGGTTTCTATAAGGTAATTACCCAAGCTCTTGCTGTAGAAGCCGATATGAGTATCTTTTCTAGTGAATCAGACAAAGGAATGGATTATTTTTCTTTTTATTAATCAAAATATATTTCCAGTCAAATTGATTTGAGTGTCACTGGTTATGAGTATCAAGATAAGAGCTGTTAGAAAACCAGGCGTTCTGTCTGCAGCCCGAGCCTCAAGATGCGCTTTGTGGACCATCCCTTAGTCTTGTGAAGAACTGTTGAGGTGGTGAGGCTGCTGGAGCAGCCCATCTGTAGCTCCAGGAGCACGAGGTAGGCTGTGTTTTGGAGCACTCCTGATGTTAGTACTACTTAAATGACTTTAAAAAATCCTGAGGTATCCCTGCAAAGTGAGGTAGGCTGTGTGTACAGGAGGTGGGACAGGTTTGGAAGCATTCCATGCTCTTATCCTTCTGCATAACCACTCCTGACTCGTGATGTGGGTTTGCCCTTCAGCACACAGTGAACCAGCAGGTCAAATCAGACCATTCCCATTGCTTTACCAGCCCATCCCATAGACCTTTTGCATGTGGGAACAGGAGGGCAGATGGTTTGGGATGGGAGGAGGGGTGGGTCAGTGAGAATGGCTGCTTGCATGTGTTCTACACAAGAGAAATGCTTCTCCTAGGCATGGACGGGGGCGGAAAGAAGGCAGGAAGGAAGGAAGGAAGGTAGGAAGGCAGGAAGGAAGGCAGGAAGGAAGGAAGGAAGGCAGGAAGGAAGGCAGGAAGGAAGGAAGGAAGGCAGGAAGGCAGGAAGGCAGGAAGGGAGGAAGGCAGGAAGGAAGGCAGGAAGGAAGGAAGGAAGGCAGGAAGGAAGGAAGACAGGCAGGCAGGAAGGCAGGAAGGAAGGAAGGAAGGAAAGAAGGAAGGTAAGAAGGCAGGAAGGAAGGCAGGAAGGAAGGAGGGAAGGAAGGCAGGAAGGAAGGAACTCGCTGTTCCTCTAATAGATGAAGGAGTGTGCAGGACTGTTCCTGGGCCGGGAGCGTGACTGCCCGTGCCGGTGAAGTGCTGGAACAGTCCCTGGCGAGGTTTTGGCTGCACCGCCCAGCGCTGCCCCGGGTCGTTCTGGAGCAGGGTCTGGCAGCAGCCGTGTTCCCAGGGCTGTCCCCAGGGGCTGTTTGCATCCAGCCTCCCTGTTTTGAAGGGTAAGGGTGTTTACTGGCGGAGACTGCCGCCGTTCCCTGCCAGCTGGCCTCCGTGCCCAGGAATGTTCCCAGGCACACTTCATTTACTTGTATAGATATAAGCTAATGTTACCAGCTATCATCTGTCCCTGAATCTCACAGCACGGGGCTGGACTGGCTGGGTGCTGCACACAAAGCTTTTGCAGCAGTGCCTTCTGCTGCACGGGGTGTTACGGCTCGTGTTGTGCACGTTTGAGACTGGGTCAGGTTGTCTTCACTGACAACCCCAAAACCACCAGCAGCTTTGTCCCAGACATGTTCCTGCTGTAAGGGCTCCAAGCAATGCTGCTTTTGGGACTTCAGCAATGAACCCACCCTTTATGGTCATGCCTTTCAGTTCATCAGCAGTTCAGGTTGCCTTGCTGCGTGTTCTTATTTGCTTCTCATTAACATTAAGTTTATTTTGGAATTGTTGCTTTCGAAAGCAGGAATTCCAACCCAAATGAACTGAGTGGAAAATTCAGAGGTTCTGTATGGATAGGATTTTGCTGCAATTTCCTATCATAGAATCACAAAATGGTTTGGGTTGGAAGGGACCTTAAAGATCATCTAATTCCAACTCCATTGCCATGGGCAGGGACACCTTCCACTATCCCAGGTTGCTCAGAGCCCCATCCAGCCTGGCCTTGGACACTTCCAGGGATGGGGCAGCCACAGCTTCTCTGGGCAGCCTGTGTCAGTGCCTCACCATCCTCACAGTAAAGAATTTCTTCCTAATATCCCTAGTCCCTTTCAGTGTGAAGCCATTCCCCTTTGTCCAGTCACTTCAGGCCCTTGTAAAAAGGCTCTCTCCATCTTTCCTGTAGGGTCCCTTCAGGTACTTGAAGGCCACAGTTAGGTGACCCAAAGCCTTCTCTTCTCCAGACTGAATAATCCCATTCCTCTCAGCCTTTCCTCATCAGAGAGGGGCTCCATCCCTCTAATCATCCTGGTGGCCTCCTCAGGACTCTCTCCAACAGAGATGATATCCATCAACCAACTCCCTGTGTTCCTGGTTATTTTATTTTAGATTTTCTTGTCGTCTTTCTAGTTATTTTCTTGCAATATCTCTCAGCCTTCCGAATCCCATTGTATGATTTTCCTCTTCCTTCTTTGCTGTTCACGGTTCTTTTCCTCTCCTCATCCCCAATCCATATCTTTCTGTAAAAAATCTTGGAACTTTTTTTGCTATAGTTACTGAAACTGTATTTGCAGAAGTTTAGGGCATCATAGATCACAAAAAATAACAGGTGTAGTGGAAAAATAGAATTTTTGCATGACAGCATCTCCTTTTGGATCAATAGCAGTGAGCCATATGTCAGGGTGTCTAGATGGGTATGATTTCTTCATTAGTGATCTGCAGGAAAATAGAATATATTTTAGGATTGTCATCTGCATTCTATTCAAAGACCAGAGGGATGCTTCAAAGTCATGACTTACAGTAAGCTGTTAGTCATAGCTGAGACAGTCACCATTTTCTGATGTGGGAGTGATGCTGATATTTTGTATATTCTTTATTAGGTGTCCATAATTACGCCTTACTGTTGACCTCTGTCTCTGAGCCAAGGCAAACCAGATATTTTGGCTTATTTCAGTACAGTTGTTGGATTTCATTTTTAATTTTTGTAATCTGCACAGTGATATCACCTGCAGATAATGTTGGGGCAGCCTCTTCCCTCAAATGTGGTGGGTTATTTTGGGTAGTTGGAAATAATCACCAAGTCTTGTGTTCTCAGAAGAACTGCTCAGCTTGGTGCAGGTGACTGAGTGCAAATAACAGACTTGGAGTGATTTTGCAGGAAATAAAGGAGCAGGGAGCCCTCCATGGTCTTTAATACTGTTATTTATATAAATGTTGAGAGATTGTGGGTTTGAAGGCAAAGCTGCTGCCTGATTTCTCCCTGGGAGCTGAACATCTGAAATGCTTATGGTATTAAAATCCCCGATTGCTCCTTCTGAGCAAGTTTCACTTGGATACAAAGTAGCAGTAGTTCAGAACTGTTGCATTGCCCTCGCTTTAAATTCAGATGTTATATGTCCCACCATAACATATATACAAATATGTCCATTTTGATCCAGTTTTCCAGCCTGATGTGGTGGATACAGTTCCTCAGTAAAGACAGAAGCAGTTTCAAAACATGCTGCAATGCACATCTCTTGTATCTCCTGAAGAGATGCATTTTATTCTCCTCTGGACCATCAGCTCCACAGCCAAATTAGCCACCTCTTTGAGGAGAAAAGACCAACGGCCTGAAGGAAAGTTTTATGGTTTAATGAAGCAGTAAGAAAACAAATACTAAGTTCTTAATGAAAGAAATGAAAATGAAAAGCACACAGTAGTCAGTTCTTTATGATCCATGAATTCCTTTCTCTTGCCCTGCAGAAAGCACATGTGTTCTGCAGTAGTTGGGCTGAGCCTGTTGGCAGATCTTCCATTCAATGTAATGGCTCAGGATCAGGGATTTGGGAAGGAAACTGGGAATAGAAGAAGTAGATGAGATCTGCTGAGACATAGATCCAGCCGTCTGCTATCTGCACATAAAATCACTTCCAACTTTTCAAACCTCCGTCTCTGATGGATGTCTTTGTCCTCACAGCCCCCCTTGGCCAGCTTTTCTAGTGACTCACCTTCTCCTTTTTTGCCCAGACTGATTCACTGTAGATGTTGCTTTGCTTGAGTCAAAGCTGTTCTTGGCTCACATGGATCTCTTTCCTGCTGGGCATCCCTCTGACCTACACGGCAACAGAGCAACATTCCCTCTGCCTTTCACTGTCACCCATCACAGCCAAGCCCTCTGTCACCTGCTTGTGCTGGCCTGCCCCAGAATTCCTACTTAGTACGGACACTGGAAGCCACATAGGGTAACACCAATGTCAGTAACACTCTGGAGGCCATCCCAGCACACTCCGGTGGTGACAGCAAATGTGGCGTGAGCTGTGGTGTCTCACAAATATCAAACCAAACACTGACTACATAGTTCTGGAGATGGCTTTTTGTGTTCAGCATCAACATTTCTTCAAGGCAGAATCCATCGGTTTCTGTGGGCAAATTCATCATAGAACACAACAGGATCATGAACACCAAAGGCTTTTAGAGAGAACTGTAATGTGAATAACTCTCATTACAGCAGCACTTTCAAAATAATAATTTCCAAATGATTTTATAGTTTTGCTACATAAGTCACACGGAACCCAGGTAGGCTCAAATCAAAGTATTTCGGCCTTAGTACGTTTGAGCTAAGGCTTTATTGATGGAAATTTTCATGGAACACGTTTTCTCATGGAAATTTAATTTTCTCCATTTAAAGCTGTATTTCTTGCAGATGAAGTGAGTGTGCTTGTTCATTGTGAAGATAACAATACAGCCAATGAATTGCATATGCCTGAGTAAACTCTAAACACACAAGCCTAACATGGAATATAAATCTAAATGTCTTGCACATGCTATGCAAATTCAGGAGTCTTCAATAGGGCCCTGTTTCACCAAGGAGCTGATTCCAGAAAAGTTTGAAAAAGCAGTGGAATAACTTTAACATTATTAACCCACATAAAGACTCCTGAATATAGTACAAAATCACTCATGTTGATATTGGCTCCCCCCTGGAAAGAAAAAGAGATCAAAGTTTTTTTTTCCCCTGAAAATATTAGCCTTGAGTTTGTTTTCAGATCTTTAATGTAAAATTGCATTTACTTTCTATGTTTTCAAGACTGAGGCATTATTGTTACTCCAGTTCAGTAGGCTTTTTATAATCAGTTCGTATACTCACGTTTATTTAGCTCTTTCTGAGCGGCAAGAAGATTTTCCCCACAAAAATGGAGGGTCTTTTCAAAGGTGGAAATACCATAAAGAATTTTACTTTTATGATTATTCATAGATTTGTTTATAAGGTTAGAGCCCCACAAAGTATTCAGAAGCAGTTTAATGGGTAAGTTGACACTGGCTTGACATAAATTGCTGCATCCTGATATGTTGTTCATTTTCTGTTCTAGCATATTGTACTTTTTAGTGCATTGTAGTATCGGGTTACTCAAACAAGATGAGAATGCTCATTTCAACAAGAGTAGAACTAAAGCTGGGGGTTTTTGAAGAACATTGCACATTGTCTTTTATTGTTACAATTTCAAAATGGTGCCTGTGTATTCTTGTCAAAATACAGAGAATTATAATGCGTCTTAATGGGGTGTATTTGTTTAATATCTGCAGAGAAAAACCCAAAGTAACCCTCTCTAATGCATCTTGAGTTTCTGCTTTATATCTTTGTTCATCAGGGACCACCCTGACTCTGGGACTTCGTACTAAAACCCTACCAGTCAATGCACTGTTTCACTCCCAGTGAAGCAATGGGGTAAGGGTTTTTTTCACACCCCTTACATGGGGTGAGGGGGTGTGAAAAAACCCTTTTCCATTCCAATTTTTCAATCTAGAATTTCTACCTCCTCCACCTCCCAGGAATGACAATACATTGGTCATAAACTGCTGGCGCTGCAGAAATCCGGGTACCCCAGGTCCTGGGTGACACCAGCAATTCTGTTCACTCTGCTGAGAAGAAATGCTGTAAATTATCCTGGTTCCCCAGAGTCCTGAGAGACAGCTGGAAAACCACTGGATGGTCCATTCTTCACAAGGCTTGAGAACAGAGGGGAAGCAGCTTTGTCCCACCTTTGGCTCCTTTTTCCTGCTTAGAAGAACCAAAATAACTGATGTGGAGGGAATGGTGAGAGCCAGGATGGCTTCTCTCTGTCCTTCAAAATTAGGACCCTCTCCTGCTGTCCTGGTGTTAGAGGGGAGGTCTTGCCTGAGTGAGGAATACAGCCCCAAATGAGTTCCTTACTGGAGGATGTTAATTGCTGTTGAGAATATTTACAAACGGTCTTATTTAATGAAGTGATTTGTTGATCCTAAGAAACTGCTTTATCTCATCAAGTCCACAGCACAGGAAATCTAATGTGAAGGTTTGGTCCCAGCAAAGTATGCTTGAATCACACTTTGGAAAAAAAGGAATAATGGAATGTTAAATTAGTAATGGCTTTTGCAGCTTGTTTGCAGTTTGATCTTTCTATGCCATAAAAATTACTTCAGTATTTAATTTCTGGGGCTTAATTTGTGCCTTTGCTTGGGCTATTTTTTAAAGAATTTCTTCTGCTTGGAAGAGTTTGTTTCCTACAACAGAAGAATAGTATTACAATAGATGGTTTGCATTTGGCTGCCAGAAGCCCCAGCTGTTGGCAGGAGGATATTCTGCACAAGTGTGTAAATAATGTTAAGGCTGTCAGGTTTCCTTGAAGCTTCATGAAAACACAGCTTACCTCTCCGAAGCCTCCAGTCCAGGAATGTGATTCTCTGTGTGCTACCTTGACTTTGATAGGTCTGTTCACACACTCCAGTCAGGGAAATGCTCACGTGCTTAGCTGGATCAGTCATGCAGCTGTGTCTGCTGTGGGCTGCAGCTCCTGTAAACCTGCTCAAACAGTCTTTACATGAAGCCTCTTGGCATCACTGTGGATACGGACACGGGAACCTGGAGCTTGGCGTGTGGTGCCAAGGCCTGGGCAGCCTGTGCTGAGCATTGGCCACACATCTCAGCCTCCAGCCAGCTCGGTGAGGTTATGTCGGCACAAGCTGTGGGCGCAGCTTCCAGGTGCACTCAGAGAGCTGGGAGCACATAAGGACACTGGTGGGACAGTCACTTTGTACCCCGTTGCGGGGTAACAGACCTTATCAGGCCCACAGAGGGGCAGAGGAAGAGTTCCACCTGCTGACAAGGTGCTGGTGTCTCTGTGCATTTGTCTCCTGTTTCAGACATGCCTGGATTTCTCCACACGTGAGCTCGTTAGGATGCATACCTCATCTTATGAAAGGGAAGCTGATGTGTGGAGAAGTGAAATGATTTGCCGGGGTCAGGAATGGTAGAGCTGAAGGCTGAATCCAAGTCTCTTGAAACCATGCCAGTACCTCAACCACAAGGCCACCATTCCTTTGGAGAATATTTTCCTTTGACTCTAGCAGCTTTTGCAGTTGGCTGGCTTTGTAGAGCAAGATCCAAGGCTGACTGAAGTCAGTGGGAGTCCACTTACTGATTTCCAGCAGGCTTTGGATCAGTCCCATTAGGTGCATTTGTCCTATACTCTAGAAAGAACATGCTCCCTTTACCTGTCCCAGTTGTGTGTTAGGGAAGCTGTAGGGCTGGAGATTAGGGTTGTTTGTTTTACTCTTTGAAAACAGTGGTAGAAACCAAGGATATTGCTCTCATCTCCCCACTGGAAATTTCTGCTCCCTCAGAGCACAGCTACATAAACAGCTGATTTGGCATTTAGCACAGGGGAAGGAATGGAAATGCCTGGCAGGGTGGTGGGAATGAGTTATTGGAGGTGATGGGGGAAGGGCCAGAACCTTGGAGCAGAGCTGCTGGTGGTGGAAGAAGCTGTGCTGGATGCTGAATCCACTGTTTCTGTGGCTGAAGCCTCTTTGAAGAGATGGGAACTATCAGATATGGGTGGGAAGGAATCTCTTCAACTGCTAATAAAATGTTATAACCAGTGTGATCGCTGATCACCCAGTTAACCAACAGCTGTAAGTGAAGATTTCCTTTAGTTCCCCAGGGTCAGCACCATCCTTTGCCATTGCCCCAGACTGCAAAAATGTTGGATGAGAATTCGCTGCTGATTTTACATCCCCATATTTCCCCACCTGAGCTCATACCAAATTTTCTTAGCAGACTTGTCTCTGCCTGTGAGGAAGTCGATCCTGTTCTTTATGAAAGCAGTGCCTTCTGTAGCATGGTTTCCTGAGGTTTCCTCTGTGAGGGAGGGAGAAGGCTGAACAGAGCTGAACACAAACCTGATGTGCACCAAAACCCACCAAAACTTCAGCTGTATTTCTGTTGACTCTATTTGGCTTTTGTTCTCACCCAAAGACCATTGAAACAGGCAGTTAGACGAGGCTGTCTACTGCAACTGCAGAACAGTCATTAACTTTATTTTAAATTATATACATAGCCTAAAACGAAAATGTGTTCCTGGCAGGTTTTCTGCCTGTTTGTTGATCCTGCTGAGGACCAACCGGATTCATCCCAGTTTGCATTGGATTCTTAGTTAATTGTTCAAGTTGGAGACCTAATTCCTCTGTGGGCGTGGGAGCCCTCAGTAATCAGTGGAGAAAAAATAGTTACTTCCCGAAAGCAATTCAGAAGTTTAGATGGGATGTAAGTACCTAAAGTCTTCAGTCATTTCTACTGAGTGTAAAGAGAGTTCGGGATAGGGAAACTCCTAATTTAAGCAGTTTAGCAAAGTGCCTGAAGTTAGATGAGATGGATTTGTGTGCTGGTGACCAGTGATTTCTCATGGACCTCACTAGACTTTCATGGAGGTGCTTAACTACAGATATGTTGTTTAATAAGGAAAAGAGAAACCTGTGGGAAAACAAAGAATATCAACAATCACACATACTTACATCTGGCAATAAAGTTTTTGGAAAAAAAAGTCAGTACAGCAGCTTGTTGCCTTTGCAACTTAATGCTAATAAAATGTTCAACATGAAGTTTCTATTTTTAAAATAGCAGTTGAAAGAAATGCACGAGATTAATAAGAAGCTAAATTGAAACCATGTTGGTTCATAGGTAACACTGAGAAACACCGAGTTAATGGGGAGGGCTGTGTGTGCGCTCCAGTTTGGGCCACTGCTTGTTTGGTTTTTATTTTGTCTTTCTTAGAAAGCAGAAGGGGGTAGAAATACCAGCCTGTTAAATCTCTTATTTCCTTTTTTAGGCTGTTGTTTAGTCAAGTGTATTAAGCATCCTGAAACAGCAGCTTATGGTAAGTTAAGACATCATCTACCACACCAATACATAGGGAGTTGCTGATATAAACTGTTCTCCAGCAGAAGTGGACAACAGGTCTGCCCATAGAAAAGCCTTAAACACAAACAAGGACATATGTAGCAGTCATGTTGAAAAATGAGGTTTGAGTATTGAGCTATTGGCCTGGAAGGCAGAAACCATCTGACACAGGTGTCCAAGAGAGTTGCACATCTCTCTGTCTCTGTTGTTGGAGCAGATGCAGCAGAGAATAAGCAATTCTTGTCCAGCTAAAAAGCAGGAGAGAGGAGCTGCACCTCCAGGGAAGTGTGTACAAATGCAGATAGAATTTTGTTCCAAGGTGGCCACAGTCTCATGTTAATAACCACAGCTGCCAGCCCAGAGGATTTGATGAATTCAAGTTCTTGATATTAAATTAAAAAAAGGATATTGAGCAGGGAAGTAGAGTGCTGGTAGGTTGGACCCTGAAGAAGAGCTTTGGTTTCGTTGGCACTGTTGTGACCATTTACAGGATGTCAAAATCTGTCCCACTGACTGCAGTGGATTTAGGATGATACATGCCAGCAGCACAACAGCCCCAACACATGGCTTTTATTTTCTCCCAGATTATTAATTTTGTTTTAAAGTCTAAAAGGAGCGGTCTGGGTGGCAGTAACAGAAGAATGAGCACTGGAGGACCTTGTTAGTAGCCCAAAGGAGAATATGCAGATAGTGGCTTGGTTCATGAATCGTTGGCAGCAGCAGTGAATGTTACCAGCAGGCCCTGCATGGAGCTGTGTGTGGAATAACCTGCTGTAAATAAATGGCACACAATGTCCAGAGAATATTTACATAAGGGAGACGTCTGTAAAATATTAAAGGAATAAATGTAGAAAAGAACTAAGAACTCATTGGAACTGAATGACAAGATAAAAGCCAGGAGAGTTTCTGCCCCAAGGCACTCTCAGTCAGCACCAGCAGTGGCCTCAGTCTCCCTCCATGCCAATATGACCTCCACACATGTTTCCCAAACCCAGGTTTCTGGCTATTCCTCTGGGGATGTTTGATTTTCAGTTGAACCCTGCATGTCTCATAACAAGCTCTGGGTCTGTTTTGTGGTCATGGCTTGCGTTCTGTGAATCTTATTTCTTAGATGATGGAGATTGGGATAGAGTCAGTGGTGAGAACCTTGGGAAAGGCCACAGATATATGGGGAGGGATCTGCCAGTGTTTAACAACAGAACATGAAAATCTTTCCAGTTCACTGCTATGATTGCTCTGATTTTATATGTGAACAAGTTACATAGGTTGCAAAGCTTCAATAACTTAAGCTCTGCAAAACATCCACATGAATGACAGGAACACAGATGCAAACTGCCCAATGGCAGCATTGTGAAGTAAATCTTTTTTTTCTCTGGCCAGAGCTGTCCAGTATTAAAGAAAAATAAACAAAAACCTCACAATTTTGAATGTTAGAGGAAGAAACCCCAATTTTTTCTCATTCAGCAGATACCCTATTTTCACAGACACTGACCTATTTACTCAAGCACCTTGGGGTCTCAAAGTTATTGTTTAGGTGTTACATGTTATTGGTAAATTGGTTGGAAAGTAGAACTTTCTCTATTAAAACAAAATTTGAAGTTTCAAAATGAGTATGCACACCCCAACGGGAGATCAGGCACTCACTAAGATCAGAGTGAGTTGGGCACTTGCTGTGTAGGGAATATTCTGAGAAGTTTTACTTTGGAATCGTCAAAACATTTTGATTCTGAAATTTGAAAATATGACGTTTGATAGCAGTGATTTTCTATTATCATATCGTAAAGTGTAACAGTGTAATGCTCACTGGGGTGTAGCAGTCTGCACACATGGTATGTATTAACATTTGTTTTCATGTAACCTATGTATGAGTTGAAACAATGAAATACAGTGATATGGTGAGAATAAAACATATGAGTCAAGATTAACTTGGAAAGTTAAAACATTGAGCTGTAAAACAATTTGGTTTCACAAAAAATGGTCTTTATTATGTAAAAACTACTACATCAAACTGCTCCTAGCTTTCAACCAAGTTTCATTATTATAAGTGAAACCAGCGATGCCCAACAATTTCCATTGTGGCAGCCTCTAATGCTGTTAAACTTTTACCATGCGTGCTGAAATCATCCACACTGAGGGCTGCTGCAGGCTGGGTTCCCTTGGAAATGATCAGCAGAAATGCTTCAGCCGTTTCTGAGGCTGAGCACAGGGAAGAATACATTATTTTGCTTACATTAAAACACTACAGCTGTTCCAGAGAAAAGTATTAAAAAGGGTACTGGGATGGTTTTTTTGCCTCCCAAGCATCTGCCCTGGTTTAGCCAAGGTGTGAACTTGTGTCATGTTCACACATTCTCTATGTAGCTCAGCAGCTCTGTCAGCTCAAGGAGGGATTGGGGGAACCAGGGACTTGCGTCTGGTTTTTTTATTTCACATCTGCTGCTCAAATACATAGGCAAGGTTTGGAAGAAACAGTAGCTTCAAGTACTTTGTGTTCTTGATTGATCTAATTAGGTAATCGTGCCTTTCTACTAAGGGAAAACCAGCTGATCTGCAGAAAAGTCAGTTTGGTACGTGGAACATCTGCTGTTCTTCCTCTTCTGCCTTCAACCTCAAGTCCACGTTTCGAGGCAGGCGCAGTGAGACGATGCTCTCCTCCGTGCCAAAGCAGAGCCCGCGGTGCCAGAGATCTAATCAGGTGGTGACACCAAGGACTGGCAGAGATGCTTGTGAACATGGAAAAAGTAGTTCTCCTGGCTCTCCCAGACAAGTGGCTGGCCAGAAGCGAGGTTTCAATTACAAGCGGGGCTAAAGTATGTTTGTGTTAATGACAAATCCATCAGCTGAGGTGCAGATACTCCAAGAATACATGTGATGGGATTATGTGTGTGTTGCTAATTCATTTGACATAGCTGCTCACTTGAGTTTGGTTAATTAAGATAGATGATCCCTTTTGGCTGGGAAGTGGCATCACTGAACCCAAATTTCTGCTAGAAGTGTAAGATGCTGTGTTTCCTGGGCTGCCAGGTGTCAGGAGTCACCTCAGAGCACCGGCTGGGGTCTGTGAAGGAAGGGTGGGCGGCAAGGTGCAGGTTGTCACTGCTAACATGGAACGGGGTGGGTTGTCAACCCTGCCCCATGAAAATCTTCAGGACCCATTTGTGAAGGATTTCTCATCGTTTTGGAACAGCAGCGCTGCTGTTCCCTGTCCGGCTCTGGGTGCCTGGGCATCGGTCTTCTTGTGAGGAGAGGAGGGGGTTCTCCGAAGCTGTGAGGAGAGATGGGGGGCTCCTCCCTGGGGCTGTGAGGAGGAGGGGGGAGCTCCGAGGCTGTGAGGAGAGGAAGGGGCTGCCCTGGACTGCGAGGAGCAGAAGGGGTTCCTCGGGTTGTGAGGAGAGATGTGGGGCTCCTGAGGCTATGAGGGGCTCCCTGAGGCTGTGAGGGGAGAAGGGGGCTGCGCGGGCCTTGAGGAGACGCAGGAACGCCCTGAGGCTGTGAGGGGAGGAAGGGACTGCCCGGGACCTGACGGGAGAAGGGGCTCCCTGAGGCTGTGAGAAGAGGGAGCTCTCTGAAGAGTGTGAGGAGAGACTGGGGGCCCCTCCCTGAGCCTGTGAGGAGAGGAAGGGGCTGCTTTGAGCCTGTGAGGAGAGAAGGCGGCTGCCCGAGCTGTGAGGGGAAGCAGGGGCGGTTCCCGCCGGGCACAGCCGGCTCCACCCCAGAGCTCACCTGAGTGCAGCATATGCACTGAACTAACAATATCTGAAGGACTTCTGAGGAATTCTTGCATTTTTTTGCAAATTATTGAAATTCCCTCTTTCGTTGCGGTAATAATATTTTGTTTGGTTTATTTCTATTAAAATTTTTTACTTAAACAGGCATCAGTAGTCAGATACTCGCTGTGAGTTCTTTTTCCCAAAACCTAATTTCTTCCATCCAGAGTGTCTTGTGGGAATCTCAGTGCCATCCAAGCACAAGCTCCTGTCTATAATTCAGCTTCCTGAAGGAAGGACAAGCTCAGCTCTCATTTGTTTGCACACATCAAGGTTAACTTTCTCCTTTGGGCTCCTACATTGTCCCAAGGGACCTGCCACTCCTGCCCAGGCTCTGCATGTGGCATGGAATGTAACCTGGTGTCCAGGGCAGGCTGCTAATTACATTTAATTTTATTGTGTTTAGGAGGAGACAGATATCCAGCCTTTCCTTGCTTATAAGTATGGATCTGAAGAAAGGCAGATAAGGTGTGCTGACAGATGGGATGGCCCGATGGCAAACTGCCCATCAGGTGAGTAAAACCTGCGACTGATGAGCCCCATGAAAGGGTGACTGTTACTAGAACAATACATGTGGATAGATAAAACTGTATATCTACATATATATTACACACACACGTATATGCATTTGTTTCTATGTGGTGTTAACAGCATCAGTTCCAAAAGGGGTTTAGAAAAGAAGAAAATGTGTGTTTTATATTATTCCTGTGTATACACTTTCTTACCTAATACATTCATCATTTCATCTGGGGCCCTCTTAAAGAAGTTACTAATGTATAAGCAGTGCAACTTACAAAAAACCAATAGGAATCTAAATAGTGTCTTGCAATGCCTAATTTTGGTGATAAGTTAAAAACCCCTGTACTTTGCGGCTCAGAAATGATCTGTTATTTTACAAGAAATGAACTATTATTTTACAATTAAAAAAAATATAAGCAAGGGTCTGCTCTTAGCTGTAAATACTGCAAAAATTATTTTGAGTTTGAAAATGGTAAGCTGTGGTTAGTTGCAAATTGCTACAGCTCCATAGCTTTGAAAGGGGGAACAGCTGATTTATATCAGTTGAAAATCTCTCTTTGAGTTCTTGACGTTTTATTCAGAATTCTTGGATCACGGTACATTAGAAATCACTGTGGTAGATTTACCATAAATATTCAGGTTCTGCAGTACATTATTCCTTGAATAATCCCATTAATTTCAGAGCCTTAAAAGTACTCAAGAGGACAGATTCCCCTGGAAAGAGGAAATGCTGATCAGCCTTGAACTATGGTTATGGGGAGTATCACCACAGCCTGCTTTCCAGTGTGGTGATGAACTGAGCTGCTGTAGTGCCAGCTCTGCTCCTTGTTCTGTGTGCTGTTGTTTGCCAATGGTGTTGGGTTCAATACAGCACCTCTTGGAATGGGTAGGAGCCTTTCCATTGACTTCATCAGGCACGGGGTGTTAGGGATCTTGAATGAGATCAAATGGCAGCTATTAATGTAGCCTGGCCTTTTTCCAGCTTTAGTTATTGCCTGTGGTGCTTATACAACCTGCTTGGTACATAATTTTCTCTCATTTCATAAAACAGAGAATGACTCAGAGCCATGCTATGGCACTTGGTATTGTTTGTATATTGTCACTTATCTTTGTTTTCAAAGGAGCTAACTCCAACAGCCATCCAGTTACTGACCCTTTCTGTATGAGTTTGTGTGCCCAAAGGCTGCCTGTTACCTTTATATGACTGACCAAAATTATTAGGAAAGTTCAAATCCTTGTTCATACTCTCTTAAAATGCCCATTTTTCAAAACTGGGACAGATGTTTGGTGCTGTTGGAAGGAAAATCCCACAAAACCTGGAACAACGGTTAAGTCCAGTTTTGGTGCTGATGATGGTTCAGAAATGGAGCTGGTTGAAATATTTCCAATTTTAAGATGCTGACGGTCTTTTTAAATACAAATTTTGGGCAAAGGAAAAAAGTAATAAAGGAAATAACTGCAAAAAATATTTCTGTTAAGCAGTTGACACATTTCTGCACTTGTAAGATTTGAAGAGGGGAGGCACAGTTGATTGGGAGCAGCCAAGTGTCACAGGCACACGAGTTTGGTATTGTAGATGCTGAGTGGGTTTCTGCACTGGTGACTGAAGAAGGCAAGATGTCCACCATCTGGAGTTTGGTTGCTCTCATCACACCAGGACTTTGCTCCCATTTCTCTCCATTTCCGCCAGCAGTTTGTGCTGCTTGCTGAGTTTTTTCCCTCAGGTTATTCGAGGGAAACAGGTGTTTCCCAGGAAGCCTCAGTGCTCACAGCTCTAATCACTGTCTCTGGCAAATGGATCCTTTGTTCTGTCTGGAGGATTAATAGTTAGGTTAAGGTGCTTAAAAAAATAAACAGTGAGTGCAAACAGTGGGAAGGAGTAAAGCTGCGTGTGGCTGATGAGCGAGGTGATGTCATTATTTAGCAGAGGTGATACAGTAGTCAGAGATGCCATGAGGGGAAGGCTCCTTTGAAGGAAACAGGGGAGTTGTGAGGCAAACCACAGAGGAGATGTTAGTGGCCAATGGAAAAAGGTCATTGGGTTTGAAGCCTTGGAGCTCAGGTGCAGTGCAAGAGAATAGGGGCTCATTGTTAAGGTGAGGATCAGCGCTCCCTTTTGTTCCTTCCCCTGCCCCCCTCCTTCTCTGGCACTTCAATAATAATATCTTGTCACTCCTAAGACATGCTGGCACAGATTATGTTCACTGATGGATGTTCGGTCAATGGACGTACTAAAATGGTTTGTTTCTGTTGATGTATGTCTTTGTAGGCTGCTCTAATGGGAGTGTAAATAAATGAACCCTTCAGCAGGGATTTCTTTCACTGCAGTCCAGTTTAACCTCTGAGTGCCTTGCTGCCAGGAGTCACTCCAAATGCTTTACTCTACCTTACAATGCTTCTGCCTTTTTCTGGAGTTTCATGTGTTCCATTTGCTGTCCAAGTGCACAGGCAATTTGCTATATGTGGATGCAATCAATTTTTTATAATGAGCATTTAGTAAAACAAGGCTGAGAAATTAGGATGGGCAGTCAAGAAAGGTAAGGTCCGAATGTCCACTAAGACAATTCAAAAGAGTTCTCATTATTTCCCTGGGAACTCTGGAGGTGATGACAAGCTCTTGAGATTAATTTCTTTAAAGTTGTGTGCAAGACCTGGTTAGTATGAGGTTGTGGGTCGTAGAACTGGAACTTTTTTCCTGTGGTCAGTTCTCACAAGTACATAAATACTACAGTGGTACTTTTCTTCAAGACAGTGGAACTCAAAGGCATCTTTAAAAAATACTCAGAACGAGTGTATTATAGTGATAAACCAAAAATAGCTTTTACAGAGAAGATAGGCCCTAATGTATTTATTCTCCAGAGATTTTTTTCACCGTGGGTATATGGGAATGAGAGTTTTGAAAGGAGGTCAGCATAGTTGTCACAGCTCCGTTCTAGACTTTGAAGTGCTCATGCTTGGCACAGTTTGCCTATACTGGAAGTGCCATGTTCCATTATCCTCTATTTAAAGAACCATTTAACGATCACTGACCAAACCCCATTTCTTCAAGTCTCCATTTAAAAAGGCTTCTCCAGAGAAACTTGTACACCAGCAGTAAAGAGCTTCTGGTGGAGATGGAAATGGAAGATAACAGGCCTAGTGCTGTCAGGGCAATTTCAGTTGTTATTTGGAAAAACTACAAAACTGGTTGCAGTTTTCATTCCATTCCTGTGACAAATCAGTCATGGAATACAATATGCTTGTACAGAGGGAGAATGTCACACAGCTACAGAAATGCTCACCAAGTGCAGAGATCTGATATGATCCATGTAACCTCCTAACAAGTTGTGTGTTGGGACAACATTCTGTCATGACATATATCTGCAGCAAAGACAATTAAAAGCAGCCTTCTCCCACTTCAGCCTCTGGCATGTGGGAGATGCAAATGCCAGATTTTGCCAGGAGACCCAACTATTGACAGAGATCATCCCTTCCTGAAATGCTTTTGCTAATTCTTGTCTATTCTGTCTGGAGTTTTCAATGCAAATGTACTCACTGAAGGAGAAAATCCTCTTTTTCAAATATGCTATTTATTTTTCAGCCTGTGTGTTTGCTGACCCTGCTAATAAAGTGCTATTTAAAAGCTCCATTCTAGAATGGGGAACATTGTCCTTCCACCCCTTCTCTTATGTGTTTATTGTAGTGAAAATGTAAGGACTTTATTGGAAGGTTGGCCATGAGGACACTGGAACAGAGCATCCAGTATCTCCATATCATTCCTTCATTATTTATGGTTGCAGCATAGTAACATGCAGCACCAGATGTGAGTAGGAAGAAGGAGGGGTGCAAAAGAGAACTTCAAATGACTGTGATGAATAGTTGAAAGTGAACAGAGGGGCTTTTAAGGCTCCTTTAAAGAAAGCCTAATGCTCTGCTTCCCTAAGCAGCAGGCTACTGATGATGGAAAAGTCACAGACATACCTGCAGAGATTTGGGAAGCTCTTGTTTCAGTAGGTCTTTATGGCAGCTAAAAAAATAGAATTCCTGTGCTCCTGCCAACTAGGTTGGTGTGTCCAGCTTTCTTTTCTCCTTTCAATTTTGCTCTGTAAGGACAATGTGCAATGACTTGGACAATGCTGAAATCCAAATTGTGTCTATCCTTATTTAGCCACCCCTCCCAAGACCAGATCCCACTTGTGTCCCGTACTTTTCCATACTTGAGCAGTGCCATCTCGAGGACTGCTGTTTCCTGGCTGCATTTCTGGTTCTGATGGTGGCATAAAATGCCAGGCCCTGTAAGTCCTGAATCTTCTTTGCCTGATTAAAACAAGTGGTGGCATTCGTTTTGACAGGCACAACCTGCAGTTCCCTAATGGCACCCTGGAAATCCAATATTAGTATATCAGGAATGTTAGTAAATTATCAGGAATATTAGTAAATCAGGAATGAAGAGCTTTCTTTCCTCTTCCTGCATCGCTCTGTTTTATAACAAGCTTTCTAAAATATTCTGAATTCAGACTAAAAATTACTGGCTTTTCCAACCAACAGACTTCTGGATTAATTTTTTATTTCCTTTTTTGGTAACATGATTTGAAAAATACAGCAAAAATGTCACAGATGCAAAGGGATTTTTAAGGAATTCTTGACACTTTTAAGTGAGTCTGTTGTTTGAGCACAGCTAAAATTGTTTAGAGTGGAATCAAACAGCCTTTGCGTACTCGGGGCTCTCTGCGATCACGTCTCCGAGGGGGGTGCAATGTGTGGATGCCAACGTTCAGCTGACACTGAACTACTGCTTCGTGCTGTCCCCCCATGGGCTTTTTCCCTTGTGCCACTTCCACTGCCTCCATGGTGGTGGGTGTGCCTCAGGATGAGCCGCGAGCGTGGGTGAATCGTGGAGGTGAGGGGGAAGGGGATCAGTGGGCGCCTGTGGGTGTTACAGCGTGCGGGCAGCAAGGCACGTAACACATGGTGGGTACAACCACCCCGAGCAGCAGCACTGCCTTAACGGAGCGTTTCCTTGGCTTGTGCTGTTTGCACTGATAGAAACGTGCCCTCAAAGAGCTTCAGCTCCTGAGTTACACAGTCCTTGTGAGGGTGAACTCATTGCCAGAGCAGGCCACACCTCTTCACACAGGCCTTTAGAAAAGGGTAAAGCAAATAAGCGCCGTGGTGCCGAAATCAGAGCGATGGCTGATGGAGCCCCGATGGGGAGAACAGCCAAACAGCCTGAATGGAATGTCAGTAAGCATGGAAGTTAAAAATACACATCTCAGACCTTGAGGACACTCTGGGGACTAAGAAGCTATATTGATACTAGACTTCAAAAGTTCCAAATAAACAGCAGGATTTTCTCAATGCACAGAAGTACATACTTGTGATGTCAGGGCAATGTTATTTCTGCACTGCAAATCTCAAGGCAGATGCCTTAAAAGCCAGTCCAGATAAATTACAACTTATTTAATTTACATTTATAATTGCTCGTATTTTATTTTTGTGTATCTTAGAAACTTAGTTTTAGATTCATACGGTGAATCCCAAATTTACATCTTTCTGAAGATACCATTACTCTCTTTAGGGGAGAGAGCATGGCTTGTGTGAGAGGGAGTGATCTTTCAGAGCATTAGCATTCATTCTATGCTAGATGACCTTGGACAAGTAAAGTAGGAGTGATTACATTGATTTGCTTTGGGACACACTTATCCACAGATGAAAAATGCCAGAGAAGAGTGAGCCTGTAAAGCCAGACATTTCCTGAATGCTCCTCATTCTAATGTTTGGAAGACCAACATGTCCTTTGTTCCAGTGCAGGTGGCTTCCCAGTTCTCAAGCGCCAGGTAGGCTTTTTTCCTTTACTATAGCCAAATGAGAACTGTAGATGGCATTGCTTGGATGGAAATTGCTGAAAATAGCTGTAATTCTGTTTTTTTCATCTGTGTTACACCCAAGAGTTGCTTTTGTGGATGTATTTTAACTCACTTAGATTTGTCCAGGACAACTTGGAAAGACTGTAGTGTACAGAGAAATATTTTATATTTGTGTCCTTTTGGTCTAATAGCAAAGCTCAGATAGAACCAAAGGCATGACAAACACCATAAAAGAAAATCAAATGTATAGATTTTTTTAATAGTAGACAGAGCATGTGGAATACTTTTCCGTGATATAAAATCCTTGAATAAGGGTTGTAGGCTGAATTTATCAATGACTGTAGCCCATGTGTAGATCAGTGGTAAATTATAAAACTGCTCTCAGAGGTAAAAACCCCAAGCACTGATCTAGAGGAAACTGAAGAGCTTGTTGTGTATTTATGATAAATGCCAGCCTCCTAACAGGGAGCCAAATCACGTGTGTATTTACGAATTTGTGAGAGTGACTGCTGCTGGAAGAACAACCACACTCATGGCAGTACAGTTCAGGCATAGGTTGATCTGAATTAAAATAGCAATCTGCATGGCTTCATGCAAAAGCTTCATTCTGAGAACACAACACTCCTGTTCTACACATGCAGGGAGCAACATTCTCCTTGTGTGATTGTTTCAGTGTAAAAGGGAGCAGCCATGTCTAAGGGAGAAGCAGGACAAGACCACTTCAGTGCATTACATTTTAGAGGACACCTCAGTCCCCAGAGCATGAAGAAAAATGCCCTGTATAACCTGATGCGCATTTTTAATACAACCAAACTCTTTGCATGAGGACAAAGCCCCGAAATATTGCTGAGCTTTTCCGTATGCTTCCCACCCTGCAAACTCCCTTAGTTAATGTCATCTTTGTGTTCAGTAGGATGTGAGGGCTCTGAAGTGCTCTGTAGCACTAAGGGGAGCTGCTTCTAGGGCAGGATTTGAGCTCTATTATTGAGAACTCCTCGGAGGGCTGGGCACTACAAAGTGGGACACTTGAAAGCCAGGTGCTGGGGAGAGGGAAAGTACTGCATGAGCAAGAAGTGAGATTATAAATTAGAGCTCAGCTCAGCACGTTTGGAGCCACATAAATAGCTTAGGGGTTTGTAAAAGAACACCCTCAAGGATTCAGAATTACAGCCAAAGAGGAGGGAAAACATAATGCTTTAGTACCGCGTGATTTATGCACCAAATAAGTTTGAATTAGTCACTAATTTGAAGTGGGTTTGGAAAGATTAATAACCCTTACCCAGCACTTATTGTACGATAATCAGCCATAAATCTTCTTTGAGCAAAACGGGAAGTAGCCAAATCCTTTCTCTCTGGAGATGGGCAGTGCTTGTGCTGTTGTTCAGGGGCTGCCCACTTTGAATTCTGGTTTTCTCCTTGGGGTGAGGCTATGGGTTGCTCATAGCAACTTGGGCACTTCCGGTTGGCTCAGAAGATACGTGCTGCAGATGGGCCTGGAAAGGGATGGGATTACTGTGTGGAACTGGGAATTTGCCTGGCTCATACCATTAGCAGTGTACAATTCACTCATTGGAATGGGCACTTTTGCCCAGAGAGGGCATAGAAAAGGTGTGAAAATGCTGTAGGTTGCAAACTCTACGTTGTTGCTGTTCATGGTCTGACTATTTTGGTCCTGAAAGACTTTTAAGATCTTTTTCCTACTTGTTGTGGTTGTTTGAAGTGGAAAACTTTCCATTAAGGCTAAAAATCCCGTTCTAGTTGATGCTTTGCCCATTTGTATTTGTGCCAAAACCAGTATGACTTTTGATTTCTTCTGAGCATCTGTCAGCTGGTGACCCACCACACCTTCTCTTGTGTGGCCTATATAAACCAGTGCTGACCGAAGCTTCAAAGAGTGACTTCCCTCCCTGTAGGACTCTACCTCACACTTACTTCCAATAAACTGCCATCCTCTCAATTTTCCACAAGCAACATGTAATTGAGCAGTAACCTCAGTGTATGAAAATCTGTGTGGCAGATGAAAAAAACATCATTAGACCAGAGGCAGCTGGAGTGCAGTCATGGAGTGTAAGGAGCTCAGCTCCCATAGAATCTCTTTCATGGATATTTGGAGTTTAGGAGAAAAAAACTGTTTGATGGAGGTGAAATTCTTATCAACCTGGGAAAGAGGGAGAGCTGTTTGAGGAAAGAAATTGTTGAAGAGATCTGGCTAGATCAGCCAAGTGTGAACCCCCTGTAATTCCACCTGGATAGCCAAATTTGCTTAGGTTGTTGAGGGCGATGTGTCCCAGAAGATGCACTGTCCAGAAGACACAGGAACTCCTCTGCATGGCAGAACAGGCTGCTGCTGTGTCATAAAAAGGTATCTTTTGTTTCATGCTGCCTTTATTATTTTAAATGAGTGTTTGGCATTGTTTTACTACCTGAACTTACTCAGCTGATGTTTACAGCAGCTTTTTGCTGCTAACTTGATGAACAAGATGTAGTTGTTCTGCATAAAACCTCCTGGTGGGCTGAAGCACAAGTCTGTGATGGACCTACACTCAGCACTTGTTCTACAAGTCCGTACTTAGAAATGTCCAAGCCTTCCCTTCCCTGAGAGTGCGCCAAGGATGTTGTGGTTGCTGGGAAGCCACGAGTGGGGATTAGAAGTGATACCTGCTCTTTTCTCCTTAGCTGAGCAGGCCTAGAGAGCCAAAATAGTTCCTAAACCAAGAGTCTCGTGTGTGATACCACAACTGTTGTCCAGAGAAGTTGTTCCATGTGGCTGTTTTCCCTTTTCCAATGTGGGAACATTGCCTGCTTGCTTTCAAGAGGACCTTGGAACAAGCTGGAATATCCACATGAAAATCAACTGAGAATCCTCTTAGTTTAGGCTTACCTTTTCCAAGTTGACATGGAAGCACTTGCAAAGCTGATCGGTGAATCTTTTCAAGACTAGGCTCCTGGCAATACTTTTGGGAATAATGATTGTGGAACCAGAACCATAAAAGGCATTAAAATACTCTTCCTAAGCACACTTCCCCTGTGCACATCTGTGGAATGTGATTTTGAAATGCCTTAAATTCGCACTCACACAGAAATCTGTCACCGTTCCCTGTGACCTTGATCAGGAGCATTTCTCTTAATGCCTGTTATGCTTCCAGATAAGCAGAGCACCTCCCATTGACCCAGGCAGGTCATTATCCTCTTGCCCTTTATCAGGAATCCTTCAGCCAATTAATCACACAGTGCTCTGCAATCTTGAGGCTCAATTATGCCTGGACAAGTGTTGCTCAGCTGTTCCTCCTGCTACAGATGTGACATATCCTGAGATTAGCTCCGATTCACAGAAGTCACTGATTCCATATCAGGCGCTAAGAAAAGCGGGGCCATCTGGGAGGGAAGTGACACCATCTTGGAAGCATTTTATCACAAAGTAAGTGGAGATGTCTAAAAAATCCTGCTTGCCACCACCACATCACAGCAAGTCCTTCTCACTGGCGGTTGCCTCTCAGCCTGAGACAATTTACCAGTATTTTCTAGATGGAGATGTCAGCAGACTAATAAACTGTTAGTAGTGCACCGATGACAGACAGTAGCTAGTTCTCCTTTGGGACAATAGATAGCTTAACTTGGAATCCCTGTGAAAAACCATTTTCTCCTCTTTTGTGAAAACCTGTTTCATGCACATCAAATAGCTTCTGGTTTTATTTTTATTTTCCTATTGTTACCATTTGCTTGGGATACTCCATCATGGATGTGTGTGTGATATAGTTTGGTGGCATTTTTGATTAGTCTAAAAATTCTGCCTTAGATTTTTATTTTTTTTTTCAGTTGTTTGTTCAGTTTTATTTTCAGTAGCTGTGGCTTAATTGTTTTAGAGGGCCTGGGTCAGAGTACATTATGTGGCCCCCAGAAGTACTATGGGGCGCCCACTGAAACTATGAGCAAGATGTGCCTAATCTTGGCAGTGTGATTCTGTGTTTGTGAGGTTGTTCTTTGTAACCATTTTCAGCTGCGCAGAAGCTCAGGCAAACATTTAGTAGAGATGCTTGCAACTCTATAAAATTGTGTTATCCTCTTAAAAAAACGGCCTTCTGATTTCTATAAGCAGACCTTGTTAAAAAAATTCTGAGTTCTGAGTATTTATTGGGATTCCTCCTGCTTTTATTTTTAAAAAGCTCTTTTTTGAACAAGATAAGCAGATATTGAATATGTAATTGTTTACTATAGGAAATCGTAAGCTCTGCAGAGTAACTACCCTTTATCACTTTCAGGCTTCAAATAAATTCTCTTAGAAACCCCTATAGAATGAAGGCATTTGCATTTCCTCTGTGGATGGTGCCATAGAGAGTCAGGGAGCAGATAGGATCTGCTTCTGCACCTTGCCCCTGGCTGGGGGCTCTTTGCATGCTGGTGTGAATGCAGGATACACAGGCAAGTTAAATAGGATTTGGGGCTGTGGAAGAACAACTGGATTGAACTGGGGCTGAGGCAGCTGTGAGCACACAGCAGGACTGTGTGTTAGCTCACAGGGCTGAGCTGGAAAACTTGTCTTAAAACATCCAGATACTCTGCCTCTCGTTTTCTGCAGACAGAGCCACTGCTGTAACTTCTCACATTGGGATCTCAATTTGCAGTCTAGAGCAAGCCTGTGTGAGGGTCAGATACTGCACCAAGCAGAACCACGAGAGCCTTTTTTTGTAACAAGTTACTGCTCACCAGTCAAGGGAAAAGTGAACTGTGTTATGCGAGGCTGGCGCAGCTAAAAACCATTTTGAATGGCCTTCATAAGTCAGATTCTCACACAGAAGTTCTCACTGACTGGTAGGTTCAGGTTGTGAAAGAGTCCAACTGTGCTAAGACACTGAAAAAGGATTTTTTCTTCTGAAGGTGCCTTACAACCTAGATGTAGGGCTACAGGAGTCTGATGTGATAGATTTGTTGCTGAAAAGGTTATATTTGCATCTTCTTATCAACAAGATACAGAAAATGAGACTGTGTAAATGTGTGTGTAGAAAGGGTACTTCACTTGTTGCATTTTATTTCAATTCTCAAAATGATGAGGTAATATTTGGGCTTGGCTGATTGTTCAACAGCAAATACTGCAGATGAATCTATTTTTTATGACACAGCTATTATGATTTATAATACTTCTATTATTTTGGCTGTCCACACAGAGCAGAATATATACTGCCTCTGTTTCTGCAGCTCAGAGCACTCCAACCACCTCCCTCCTGCCTTTCAAAAATAATTAAAAGGGAACCTTAAACTCAAACACATCTCAAAAAAACTCAAATAGAGGTGGTCTCATCTTTAAGATGAAAAAGGGGATTAGAACTGGAGGGAACTGAAGTTATTTTGGTGTTTTATAAATAATCTTCCAATTTCCTATCACTTGCCACTTCATCTCTTGTGGGGTTAGTGCTGGATTCTGCTACCCCTTTTTGTCCAGACTTTCTGCTTTCTGTGTAGATCAACCACAGGAGTGGAAAAGAAGCAGGAAAGATGAAAGGAGCTACAGACTCCTAAAGAAGGCATAGGAAATTTCTAGGGGTGTAGGTAGGAGCAGGGTGTGCAGTTCAGCTGGGGGAAGTTAATTTGCCATCTAGTCCCCATAGGAACCAGGCAGAGCTAAGAACAGAGCAGGTAGGACATCTGGCTTCTGATGAGGAAGGTAAAGGACACAATTGTTGTATCAAATCCCAAATTTTTCAACCTCTTTGGCTAGGAGTTAAAATATTTAGCATGTAATCTGAAAGGGGCTTATGTAGTGCTATTTCTCCAGTGTTGGATCTCCAGTGCTGTATCTGTTGCTCTGCTTGGGGTCTTGGCAAAATGAAGAAATGCTGAATAAAGTTTATTTCCTCTGCGGCCAGATTTTATCAGTGTAAAAGCATGTCCTTTTATTTTATTACCGTATGTTCTAAAAGGATCCCTTCCTGCTTGGAAAAAGTTACATGTTTTTCTTGTTTTCTATGTATTTCGCTAGTTTTAAAATACAACTTTACTTACAGTCTTGGCTGGAAAAACACCAACACCAACTATCTTTTACAGGTGGGGATGTGGAGGTGTAGAAATATCAAGTGAACTGTCCAGGATCATCCTGTAGATCAGGATGCAAACCCCATGTTTCTCTGCATAGCCCAGGAAGCATCACCTTTTTTGGGGACACTTAAAATTTTGTTGAATTGGCCAAGGGAAATATTTGTGTTCAGACTCATGTTATCTAACAGGTGTGACTGGATGTGATTTAGCACAGGGTCTTTACTGAGTTAGGAAAAGAAAGACAAACCATGTGGTATCTGGTAAGTAAACTGCAATAGGGTGAAAATATTTCATTCAAACATAAAAACAAAACTGAGAGCCTGACCTTAGAATGAGTTATGGTGGTAAAACACTACCATTGGTAGTGGAGGTGAGATGAGATGGGGCCCTAAACCCAGAGTGCCTACTAATGTGTCTGTCAGTTTAAGGAATATTGAATCCTGTAAGTGGTCCTGTAAATATCCGTACTGTTTTCTTCTGTAAAAACTTCTTATTCCTAAGTCCTGCTTCTCTTTCCCTTTTTTCCCCTGAAAAATTATGGGCTCTGTTGGTGGTGATTGTACTTTGCCTTTCCCAAGTTCCATGGTTCCGGATGGATGTGGTGCGGATTTCACGAGATTTTAGATTAAGGTCCTGTGAGCAGATGCCAGATGTGTGTAAGCACTGCTGTATGCTTTTCTCCTCCTCTCATTTATTACCTTGCAGCATCTGAATACAGAGGAAATTAGAGATTCAGATTTGTACTTCTCAAAGAAAAAAAAAAAAGGAAAAAGAGTGAAAGAAAAAAGAAAAAGAAAGGGGGAAGGATCCCACCAAAATTGCTTTGTGATTCACTGTGGGGTCGTGACCCCGTCCCGCTGAGACTTCTGTTCCAAAGTAGTAACTTGGTAGCTGGAGTTTTTTAAAGTGGTTGTTGATTGGCTTAGCTGTAAGAAAATCACATTTCCCTGAAACTCTTAGGGATACTTTAAATGGGTGGATTATCCAGCTGCCTGATTAGAAGTTTGGGTTATGTAAACACGGAGTGTTTAGGTTTAGGCTTTTCAGTTGAAGTCCAGGCAGCTGTTTGCACTTAACTCCATCAAGAAGCCCAGTTAATCAAAGAGCAGGAAGGATTTTTTACCTTCTTAAACCTGTGTCATTATTTCTGCTGTCCAAACCCTTTGGAGTTCGGCTTGTTGCAATGTAGAACAAGGTATTTTGGATGTTCTGCTGAGGAAACAGGAAAGAATGGATGGGGTTTTGGTTAGTGAGATGTGGTGCCTTGTGGATTTCTCCCTTTTGCTGTGACATGGTCATTTTTCCATTAGTCGCTGCTGAAGTCAAACTTGACTTTTTGAGTCTTGGAGAGCTGCTCAGAACAGAAGATGGAGGCAGATCCACCTCAAGGCTCTGGCTCTGTCCTACACATGTGGCAAATCCAACCATGAGGATATGTGGAACCTGTTTACACTGGATTTATTTTAGGGCATTCTTGACAGTGTGAATAGATATCAGATGAACCAACTAGCTTAACACTTCAGGATCCAAGCAATGAAAGAGTCTTTGTGTAGCAAAGAAACAGAGTCTTTCTTCTCCAGGAAAAGAAAAAAAAAAGGAAATAAGGAAAAAAAAATCTAAAAAGTTTGGTTTATTTTTCTCTATTCTGTTTTAACCACTACCATTTTGGAAATTTAAAATTTCAGGAGAAGAAAACCCCTCAAAACTTTGTAAAGCAGTTTCTCCCTGTGGTTCTCTCTTTACATTCCTCTGCTGGTTGTTGCAATTATAAGTTTGTTAATTGTTGATTTGTATTTCTGACATTTTTATTAATTTTCTAAATCTAGAGGTAGCTAGATGCAAACAGGAAGCACTTTAATGTGCATCTCTACAGTTTGCATACTTGTGACTAGCTGAAATTAATTTCTGATTACTCGATATCAGTCAGATTTGCTGCCTTGTCTGTATGCTCACAATTGTACTGTGTGCTACCAAAACCTACATATATAATATAGTACAAATTTTTAAAGTACTAAACCATGTTTAGCAATGAGAAGCAAAGCATCTTAAAAGATTTTATTTTTTCTAAAATTATCTTCTCCAAATCTTTGAAATTTCCAGCTATTACATAGTTCTAACTATTGACAATATCGCCACGGAACTCTGGTGATGCTCTTAACACACAAGTGACGCTCCTGAAGCCATCGAGGGCCCAGCTGTGATCTTTTATTTTTTCACCCAGAGAACTGTGGTTTCATAGGGCAGGCATTTCCCTACCAGTTTACTGGATAATATATCCAAGAACCATAATTCCAGCCTGAATTACTAATCAGTGTCATATTGTAATTATAGAAAATATATTCGAGAATGTTGTGGCTAAATACTGATTTGCTTTTAATCTATAAAACAAACCTTAATTTATATTTTATAATGTACATGGCTTTCCCTGTAATTAGATCTAATGCTTATGATGTTAACAAAAAAAATGCATGTCAAATAATCCTGAGGAAACCCTAGTATCTGTCACTGTATGGTGCCTGGGGACACATCTATTCCTAAAAGAACTGGAATAAAACCCACACAAATAATAAGCATATGCAAATACAATAGGCAGCAAAGAACTCTGTGAAAAATTGGTTTGTCTGTGCTGACATTTCATAGTGTCATCTGATATTGAGCTATTGATCAGTATTTGCAGACAACTTAAAGTGATCAGATGGTCCTGGCGGGAAGACCAGACAGTTAATGTTTTCCTTCCTTTTGTTCACATTACTCCGAAGGTTCATTTTCCTGTTCTGCTCTAATGTGGCAGTCGGATATCAGGCTGTGGGCATATTGACTGAAATATGAGTGAGTTTTTGTTGTTATTGTTCATACTGGTTATTTTCCAATAGATATATCTCTATTTTCCAGTAGAGACCCAGGTGTCTGGGTGGAATGTAGTATTGTCACAAGCTTTCATGTTTTGACATGTATTTAAGCCTGAGCTTTCCTGATTGCCTCTCCTGCTCAGCAAGCCTTGCCTATGGGAAGGAGCAGGCAGTGTTTCAGATCCCTCCTCCCAGGTAATTCTGGGCCATTTACCATTACCAGATGTGCAGGCCTCTGGTGTCCCTTCTGCAAAGAATAAGGTAGAATAACATTATAAGGTATCAGGGGCAAGACTACTTACAAGGGTCCAGAGTGGCAGGACAGGGGGGAATGGATTCAAACTGGAAGAGAATAGGTTTAGATTGGATATTAGGAAAAAAGTCTTCCCTGTGAGGGTGGTGAGGCACTGGAACAAGAGAAAGTATGGGTGCCCCATCCCTGGAGGTGTTCAAGGCCAGGTTGGATGTGCCTTGGAGCAGCCTGGTCTAGTGGAAGGTGTCCCTGCCCGTGGCAGGGGTCTTGGAACTAGATGATCTTTGATGTCCCCTTCCAACCCAAAGCATTCTGTGATTCTATGGCGCTGCCTGGTCTCTTAGAAATGCTTCTACCTTCCACCTGTGATTAACCCACCAGGCCACTTTATGTCACTATTGCTCCGTGTACTAAACATGTCTGAAGCAGCATTAATTGAGCAGCAGGCTAGGATGCACTTTCCAGTTTGTTACAGACTTCAACCTCGCAGAAATGGGAACTCAGAATTGTCCTTGCATGGCTCGTTTTGTTGGGAACACCCCTCTCTGTTGTTTACCAGCCAGGTGACTCTGGTTTCCAAATGCAGGAGATGCCTGGTCACTTGGGTCCCCTGGGTCATTATTTCCTTTCAGACTGTGCTCCTCTGAGGCTTTAGCTGGAAGTAGATGGGCTGAGGAATGATCTCATCTCATTCTCTCCTTGCCCTCCAAAATTTGGGACAGTTGCTTAGCAGCCACCCAGTGGGAAATGGTAGCAAGCCAGTCCTCCCTCTCTGCAGTGAGGCTGTGGCCAATAAGTAATGTCATCCTTGCCAAGATACGGGTAATAAAATCTCATGCTTGAGGGCATAAGACAATCATTGCAGAAGTCAAGCTGGAATCCCTCCCCAAACATGCTGCAGCAGTACACAGCTACCTCAGCCAACAGTGCTTGTGAGTCTCCCATAGAGCAACTTCTCTGTACAAGGAAGGGCCCCTCAGACAGTCTGTTCCTCGCTTCTACACCCTGAACCTTCCTTGTAGCTGTTCTAGTGCTTACTTGTGCACAAAAGTAAAGTAGGAAAAGCTGGGGTTTAGTCAGAACCTCACCTTAATGCCAGTCGTGCTGCGACTGTGCTGGTACCTATTTACCATGGACATGCTGGGTTTCCTCCTTCCCTTGGGAGACATGGCTACACTGAAGTGATTTCTGAAAAATTCCTGCTGTTGTGATGCAGCTGCAAGGGAGGAAGTGTGAGTTTAAACCAGCTGTGAGTGTTTTCACCTCTGTATGTTCTAGACTGTGCTTTATATCCAGGCTTGGTGGAAAAGAAATGTGTGCCAGAGAGAAAGTCTAGAGGTTTAAATCATCAGCTGATATAAATGGGCATCATTCCATTGACCTCGGTGGAATGACACTGGCCTCTGCCAGCTCAGGAGTCTCTGTGGTGGGCAGGGAAGCTGGAGAAAAGTGACTGAGTTGTGTTCATTCATTTGATTTAGCATGTGAAGTAATGGGAACATTTTCTTGAGCAGCTTGAGTCCTGAAAAGGACTCGAGCATCCGCAGCCTCTGGTTGGGAGTGTGGGCTCCCTGTGAGTGCCCTGGGAGCTGGGCATAGGAAGTGCCCAGCCTGGCCCTCCACGAAATGCCTGCTTCCATGGGCATTCAGAGGCAGGAACCCACGGGAAATAAGATGTTTTAGTGGCCTTTTGATAAAAGAAACGGATGTGAAACGGTGCTTCCCTTTTAGACAAAACACTCTGAGGTCTGGTGAGTGCTGTGTTTGCACAGTGAATCAGATTCATCACAGAATTACTGAGCAGCACCAGTGAAGGAGAAGCTATAATTATGATTCAGTGGGAAAATATACAGTGGTCAATAACCCACATAACTCCTCTGTCTGTGTATGTGGTGCAGCAGTGCAGTTCAGTATCTTGAGCTCTAATATGGAATATCTACATATTAGATTAGATTGGATTTTCCCAGTTCTCTTCCTGTAGTAATCTTAAGAGCACAGCTATGTGAACTTTGGATTTTCCTCTTCTGAAGGGGGAGGTGCTGCCATGCCCCATCTACATGACAGACTGGAGTGGGAATTGGGAATCAGTTGCTAGAGTGGAGGTTCCCAACCCAGAGAAGCTGATCTTTCTCTCATAAACATCGTTGTATTTTATGAGCTGATTCACCTGCCACATCCATTGATTTTGCTCAATTTTTGGGATAAGTACCTGTATCAATGGTAAAATTGTTTGGACTAATTAAACTAAAATAATTAGGATTATGCAAAGATTATGCTTCTTTTTTTTTACACTACAAATATTGAATCCTTATATTGTCCAGCACTGATCACAGGCGGGGGGTATAATAGATGTATATTTATAAATATATATATTTACACATTTGTCAAGAGCCCTTGATAAACTAACTGAAAGGAAATAAAAAGGATCTTTAACAGACCACTTTTAACAGAAATGTCAATCATCCATGTTCATAGAAGTAAACCAAACCCAAAAGATTTTAAGTTGTCTTTTCCTCCCAGGAGTTACATTATCTGTGTTCCAATACTTCTCCAGTAATTAGAGATAACTCTAGCACTCAGTAAGCTAATATTGGAGAAAAGAAAATCACACAAATCTAAAACCAACTCAAAGCAGATATGAAACAAGTAAGAGTATTATTACCACAACTTGCAAATAATCTCTTAGATTTAAAACAAAACAATTCTGAGTCCAGTTCTTCCTAATTGGCAGTAAAAAAAAGTTTACCAACTTTTCCCCCCACTTCTGCAGTGTTTATTTTTTCCCTGTAATGTGAAATCTGACAGGTAGGTCACACCCCAGCCTTCAGTTGAGGGTTTTTACCTCTTGGATGCCGTAAGGCACAAGTTTGTGTGGATCTAGGAGGAGTTGAGAGTAACAAGAATTATTTATACCTACATGGTGTTCTGCCTCACGAACTGCTACAGCGCAAAAGCCAGTGAGACACAGTGGCACAGCATAACAAGTTTTATTTGCCACTCAGAGTGACCACCATTGCAGAAAATACCCCAATTTCCTGGTCATTTCATTAAGGGCTAGAAAAGTGACCTCTGTTTACTCTTTTCTTTATCCTTCAGTTCTTTAGGATGGTGAATCCATTTCTATTAAAATCAAACTCCACAGAGCAGACTGGGAAGTTTAGTGGAGCTGAAAGTGCCTCTACTCCCACTTATAAATAGCAATATCTGTGCAGCAGTTATCAGGGGCTCTAAGGGAATGGGCCATGTTGTGAAAGTTTGGTTAGAGAAGTGTGGCCCAGCATTTTCTTACAGGCACTACCTGTTTCTGTTAAATACCATTCTAGTGTTTCAAACTCAAGAAGTAAAGGATTGGGGTACTACAAGATGCTCAACCCCTGAAATCTCCCAGAGTTAAGGTGACCAGGTATTTTCATTATCCAGTTGTTCAACCTGCCTAGTCCTTCCAGGCTCTTCTCTTTAGCTGTAGAAAAAAAGAAACACGGCTCTTTTTTTTAGTAGTTATTTTTCAGTCAATTCACCCACACCAATAAACCCAAGAAAGCTGATTCAGTGTCAAGTGTCCACCCCATTTTGCCAAGGTACACAGTGCCATGTATTTACTCTAGGGGAGCCTGCTAATAGTGAATAATTCCATCCCCTCATTTTACCCATGGCAAGAGTAAGAAGATAACCAGCTGTTAGAGGAGCTGTGGAGAGGGAGGTAGGCCAGGGTGCTCAGGATATAAAGATACGTGTGTTAGTGCAGGGGAGTAACCAGCTCTTTGCACTGCTTGCTACCTTGCGTTTTCAGCACCAGAGCTTGGCCCTGACTGCTTCCAAGTCTGACAGCCAATTCCTGACCTTTCACTCTCTTATGATCACTGTTGGTTTGTGCAAGAAACTCAGTCTCCTTCCTTGTCCCCAAATTTTAAGCAAATACTGTTGTTAGTATGATTGCAGTATTGGCTTCTAGGAACCAAGAAAAATCTCACATCACCACTGTGTACAATTACATCATCTCAACATCGCAGCTGCCAACTCTCACTCTTTGCTGGAGAGTCATTATTTTTGCTTTAAAGAGATGGACTGACCTCATGAGCTTCTGAAGAAAGCCCACAGCTGACTGCCTGCCATACCGACAGAATAAAGTGGTCAGATGGGACTTGGGCTGATTAATGCTTCAATACAGAAGCACCTGTGCTCATGGCAAGAGATCAGGTCCTCTCCACTGGAGCAGATCCTAAATCTGAGCTACTCTTCTCTGTCCTTTTGAAAGTGGTAGGCTGAGAATGGAAAAGAATAACTGTTGTTCACAGCTAATCTGGAATGTGTTGGGATTTAAGAAAAAAAGGAAATCTGGCATCAGTTCAAGTTTCATTTTTAACTGAAACAAATCTAAAGGTAATTGAAAACAAGAGCATGCATAGAAATTGCAAATCTGATTCTTATTTACACTGCAGACTCTTTGCACCTCTCCAGCAATGTGAAAGGTCTTGGAGCATGGTTCAGTTATTTTTACACTTTCATGAAGGGCCTGTTTATTGACATGGAGCTCAGAAATATTTATACGAGTGCAGGGTTTGCCTTTCAGAGCAGTGGAAAGTCAGCACTGTGTGACTCCTGGGCACTGTGGTTTGGCTTATTTGGGGTATCCAGTTGGATTGTTGAGGGGAAAATTAGAGTCTGGACAATGGGTGGGTCAGAGGTTCAGTGATGAAATGGGAAGTGCCTCATCAGTGGGTCATTTGTGTGAATCAAGTAGGCTTTGGTTATTGGCTGGAAGCGAAGTGGCCTTTCGAGTCCAGGTAAAAGCAAATGGTCTCTGGGCTGTGTCATTGGCCAGATGATCTCATCGCAACTGGCAGCATTTGACAGCCCCACCCTTGTTTGATGCTGTAGCTCTCACTGAGCAACCTAAAGGTGCTACGAGATAATGAAGTACCCTCGTGTCCTGATGGGAGAAGATCTGCAGGTCAAGGTACTCAGCATCCCGAGTGGGACAGTGCATGGAAAAGTTTCCTTTGCTGTTGCCTTTTCTACGCCCATTCCAAGGACAAGCAGACACCATCAGGCTCCTGGATGACTGAATGCTGCCTACTGAAAGCTCTGAATTGGCTTAACCTTTACTAAAGGAATGGTAGAAAATGGAGAGGCAAAATGAGGAAGTGAAGGAGTGGTCTGGGAGAAACACAGTCATCATGAAGCCAGCAGGAAAATAAGGGCTTGATTATGTAGCTCCAAGAGGGCCCTGCCAACCTGCAGTGCGAGGGCAAGAAACTGAGCTGGTGACAGCCCTTTCCTGGGGCAGTGACACCCTGTGTAAGGGAGGTGCTTTCTGCATGGGGCTGAGCATGGGGAGTTTCCTTCTCCTGCTGTGCCAGTCCTGCTCTGCAGCCCAGACTGTGGTTCTGCCATGCCCCAGGTTCCCTCAGTCACTGAGTGGGACACAAATAGTTCTTCAGTGTTCAGGTTATAACAGAATAAACCAGGCCTGCATCTGCCATACATTTCTCTTTTCATGTTTTATCAGTTGTCATGGGCTTTCTTAATGCATGAACTCCAGGGCTTACAGGAGAATTTACTTTCCAGTTTTAGATGATTGTAGAGAAAACCTGGAAAACACCAGATGTTTTAAAATTTACTCAGAATGAAATAAAAAGACACAAAGTCAATGTCTTAAAAAGTCCAGAGCACTATTTGAGGAATGTTGGAGTGGACAAAAGATGGAGATGTTCAGATTGTTGCCAAAGCAAAGTACTTGACACCGTTATGCAACATCTAACATAGCAGAGCCTTGCTCAAGAGTTTTTTCACATTTTCACTTCACTTTTCTACTGCAGCACCAATATTTGAGTACATGCAGCACAGAGGAGGTCAAAAGCAAGAACAAGTTCATACCTTCTGGCCAAGCCAAGAATGTTTTCAAGTTCTGCCCCTCCCCAAAGGAGCCAAACCACTAGCAAATCATAGCTTCAAAAATGTTTGACTAAAGCAACAGTTTTATGAATCAATATTAAAAATAGACTTCAAGAATTGGACTTTAAAATAATTAATCCTGCTGCCCCGAATTTCCTGTCACTCTTGGATGTTGTATTAAATTTTGATATGAAAGGTATTTTCCTGAATTGGAATTTGTCCTTAAATTACTTATGAACAATGAACTCTTTCAAGAAAAATAACTGCTTCCTTATCACAAGAATTAATGCTGTGGTTTTTTAAGTGAGTTTCCATAGCTTATCAAATCCTTTCGTTCCTCTTAGTTGGAAGGGAACTGAAAAATGTCTATCAGTTAATTCTCTTCAATTTCATGATTTTAAATCAGGTAATATTCCACATTTTACTTTGCTCAAAGTGGCTACAGGCCACTATTCATTGTTGTTCTCCCTTGTAATATCTTTCGCCCAGAGAAACTCAATCTCTTTTTTTCACTCATTTTACAGCTGCTTTGACTAAGGAACCATGTTAACACCAGGCCATTTGTACCTATGCTGTTTTGCAGCCAGTTTGGCTCTGCAGGATCCCAGTGTGGTTGTGGCGTGACTGTGTTTGCCACTGAAGCACTGCCACCTGTGGGTGAATCCCAGCCCTGATTCCCCACGGCAGGGGGAGCGGGAAGGGATGATTCCGAGAGAGTGATAAAAATGTCAGTTCTGCACCATTTCAAAGCTCAGTCATGCTTACTTAGGAGTTTCATGTTAGTTTTGTGTGCAAAAGGGACATTTCAACCCCTTGGCCCTCAGGCTGGTGCTGCTTTAGTGTTAATTCGATTAGTTCAAGCTATAGCTAATAAAAGAGTAGTGTAGCAGACTGGCCAGATGGAAGGTGCAACCAGTGGCCTTGGCTTCTGGCATGCCTTGAAGGTCAGAGCTCGAGGGCCTTTTTGTACGGACACGGTACCTTGCAGGTGTTCCTGGTGGTGCCGTGCAGAGGACAGAGCTTGGATCTGGGACCTCATCACAGGAGCACCAGGTAATTTCTGCAGTGGTGGTAAGAAGAGAAATGGTTCCTGGACACTTGATCCAAACCCAATGGCAATCAACAGGACTTTGAAGCTTTTCTTTGGTGAGCTCTGGAAGTTCTCCAAAGCCCTGACTCCCAAATAACAGTAAATTTCCTGAGTTCAAACCTGCCCCAGAGCTTAATCACATAAACCATTTGATCCCACAAGAAATCTGGGGGTGTGGTGTAAGATGCAGAACTGCGCTGCTTGGCACTGGTGGTGCTGAAGACATATCCCAGAGCATGATCCGTGTTCACTGCTGGAAGAAGCGTGAGTGGATTTCAAAGGCTCTTCCTATCAGGATTCAGAGAGGAGGATGAGCAAGGGATGAGTGTGAAACAGGCAGAGCTTTCGTGGATGGGAGACATCAGTGTATAGAACTCAAGGAACAGCACTGGTCATGCTGAGTCTTGCTTTTAAAGGCACGTAGTTTTATTTGTGAGGTCACAGTTTCCTGTTGATGGACAGAATGGCTGATTAGAGGAATAAGAAAATATGATGAGGAGTCACCTAATTTTGAAGATGTCTGTATTTAAACCCCGTAAAATCCTTGAGAGTGTCAATGACTGCAAGAAAATCACCATGTGACGTTTAGGTGAGCTGCACAATTTGTAGTTCAGGTAATCATTTAAGCACAATTTTATTGGCTTCAGGAACTGCAAGAATATACCCAAAAGTAGTTGTTTTTTCTATTGGGGCTAACAGCTGTGAATCGTAGCAACTGTGTCATTATATATTGTTCATTATTTTTGAGACCCTGAGAAATACAGGTATGTCATCAGAGTGAATATGTGTGGTTCCATACAATAATATGTTCTTTGTACTTCCATTTATGAAAAAAAATCTTGGTTTTCCTTAATACTGTTGAAGTATGTGCCTGAATAAGATGTCATTTGTAAAGCTGAAAGCAGATATCTACAGCAAGTATTTAAAAAGAAAAATTGGACTTCCTAATTTGTATAAAAGGGAAACCCATTAAAAGGGTACAAAGGATAATGCTCAGATTATTTTTCAAACAATGGACAACTTGCATAATCCCATTATGAACAGTATACATTTCACAGCCCATCTGGCAGACAATAAACATTGGGTTTCTGTGGGCTTGAAACGCTGGGTATTGTACTGCCAAAAAGAAAAGCTCTGCACATATGGCATTGGGTGGAAAAGCAGTCAGAGCATGTCTCACCCCAAACATCCATTATGTTTGTTAGTTTTATGCTTTCTGCAAAATAATGTGTATTTAGTAACTGCTAAGCAGACCTATGTGAGTACTCAGCATTGAGTACCTGCTGCTGAAGTGGCAGGATCTTGCCGTGCTGGACTGCCACAAAGGCACTGTATAGAACATCAGGCTAATGAATTTGCTCTTCCTGGAGTTGTTTGAGCACTCCTAAAGAGATTTTCTTTGGAAGAGCCAGTCAGTCAAGGGAAATGCAGAAGCTGGAGTCATCAGAATATGGCTCCTTAAGTTGTGGAATGTTTCGATGTCCTTAAAAACACAGTGCAGTGCAGTGTTGCTGTTAGATCTCAGTTTAACCACTGGAAGTCTTGTGTATCAAATTATTGAATGGTGCCATCTTCCAAGAGCTCGGGGCTGTAACCTACTGGAAGTTCAGCATTAGTTCACATCACCCGAGGATGTGACACAAGGTAACTGTCCACACCTGGAATTTGGCCTCCCAAAACATCTGGATGGTGTTAGAGACAGGCTTTGCTGTGATGTGAGGAATGGAAGGTGTGACCCCTTCCAGGATCCGTTATGTGTAGTCAGTGCTGGTACATGTGAGTATCAGGCTTCATTTCAGATCTTTCTGGACCCCTATTACTTATGCCACCAGGTGTCAAGTTCCAGCTTCAGTGTGAGGAAAGAGGAAGCATCTGCAAACATGTTATTTCCACACCTTGGAGAGTTGGAAAACCTGGGGCTTAGCTGAAGAGTTCATCAAAGTAGCAAGCAAACTGAGTGTTGTCATGTTGATGGGCTTTTTTTTCCATATCTTGACTCATTCAACTCCTGGGGGTGTGTGACAACCAGCAGAACAGACAGTGCCAAAAAGAAACACATTTCTACACTCAGCTGCCTTTACGTTATGATTAACATTGCCTGTTGTGGCATCACTGCAGTAAGATCAGATTACTTGGTTTTACCAATTCCATACTTGTACTCATAGTGGAAGAAGTAAATTTGAAGTGGATTAAAACCCCCTGTCTTTTGCTCCCTTCTGATTCAATTCTCTTTAAATATATATGAGTGCTGCAGCCCCACAGTAGCTGAGCCTTCATGATTGCAGCACCGTGGCATTCCTCTGAGGCAGAGAATTACCACTCCATTTTGTAGCTGGAGAGCTGAGACAGAGCAAGGTTCTCTGTGACCTGTTCAGAATTACACAGGTACCCTGAGACAGAATCAAACCCCACATTTACATCTCCCAGCTCCTGTTTCACTCATTGACTCGGCTCTCCTGAGGTGCCCTTCCTTTTCTACCCATCTGCGCGATGCTAGGAGGGCTTCCTGTGGCAAACAAAAGCTAATGAAGCTCAGTAGCTGCATGTGGGTATTATTTGCTTGAGGTGAGAGGAGAGTTTTCCAAGCATCTGAAACTGGCACACTGATGAAAACAAGCAAGATTATTTTATGACTAGGAAAGTATTTAAATCTTTGCTTTAGTGGAGGAGTTTCAAAGGATTGTCATGAAAGAGTAGGAAGCATGGTTTCCTGCTTCTGTAATTTTGTTGTTCTTTATAGTTGATTAGAAGTTGAAGAGAGATCTGAGAAGCTCATTGGAGCTTCCTCTTTGTGGAGATCCACAGCTGATTGCTTGTAGGACATCCATTTGCAGCTGTGTTCTCAGCAATGTTGCTGTTGGGAAGCTGATAGGCTTTTGTCATATTTAACTTTCTGAAAAACTCAAGTGTCACTTTGCAAGCTCTGCAATGTTCAAACTCTCTTTTATCATGGCACCTTTGATCTGCAGTTTGTGCCTTCAGCGCAGTCAGGTTGGGCTTTTAGTACTTGTACTTTATGTTTTCTGTGTCCCATGCAAAACCCTGACGTGAGCTTGGTACTTTCATCAACATAGATGACAGCGACAGACCTTGGAGCAAGATTGGAATATGGGCTTTGGGTTGATTTGGGATAGTCACACTTTGGGTAGAAGTTAAGTCATTCCAGCCTGGCTTGTCCTTCTCTGTCTCTTTACAACTCTTCATCTAAAAGAGAGGGCAATTCCCCGGAGACTCCCTGGGTGAGAGCTGTGTGGTGATGTAGGATCATTAGGATGCACTTGCTTTGTAGTGTGGCTGCTCACATCTAGACCCAACTAAGTCAGGTCCTGCTCACCAGAGGTAGTGAGGATATATCCTAAACTCCCATCTTCAGCAGAAGCTTGAGTCTGTGCTCCTGGAAATACAAAGGTAGCTCATATTTGAGAAAAATCCATCTCATTTCAGTAAGTCAACAGGCGGGAAAAATCTTCCATAGACACTTACATGAAAAACAGAGGGATTTTTACTGTTCAAGATCAACGATGTCTTTGATTGCAAGCCCGAGCATTAGAAGTCATAAGCAGCTACCAGAGTCCCATATTAAACACTGAGCAGCTGACAGTGTCCCTCAGATGTCAGTGTATCCAGAGGACATTAATTCTGCCTCTAGACTGTGAAAAAGCACCTCCCTTTTCCTCAGTATTTGAATTGTTTTGTACAAAAATATGCAAAAGGCTGTTTTCTCTAGTTTGTTGATAAATCCATTTTTCTTCATGTCAAAAGACAGAAAATGAGGATGACAAATGCTGCCTCCCGGGAGCTCATATGCAAATGCCTTCCCATTTGATTTGGGGAGAGTTTCACGTACGGAAAAGCTGCTGAGTGCACAGCTCCTGTTAGCTCAGGAAAGGTAGCAGCCTTTAAACAGAATTAAGGGAAGTGGCCTTAAAAGACAGTATGTGGTCTTGTGACTGGAGAAAAGCAACTGATTTTTCTAAATTGTTCTTTTAATTCAAATCCACTGAAGAAATGGAGTGGCTCTCACTGACATTTTTCTTTGAATCTAGTCCACATGAATGAGGGCAGCTTTATTGTGCAAGAGTGTCCTGGCTGTACAAATCACATATGCAAAAAGAGCCCTTCTGCTTTGCATCTTCCAAAGGGCTGAGACATCAGGTTGTCTGGTCCCAGCTAGCAGGGGCAGTCCCGCAGGAGCTGCTCGTCAGCCGGATGTCCTTGCTCTGCCAGTAGCCACTAATCTGACTTTGGGTGTTCTCCTGCAGTATTCCCCAAGAGTCATCGTGGTTAGCAATGATTTCCACAAAAGGAGAAATCCTAGGATCTAGAACAGTGGCTTTCAACTTGCCACCCACGTATCCCGGGGAAGAGGCTGTTTGAAGCTGACAAAACTCCCTTGCGAGAAGATCTTCACTCTGGGCTCGCTGCTGCCAGATGTTTCATGAGTCCCTTGCCTTGCTGCATCTGCTGCTCCTCATGCATACAGACTGAGTTCTGCAGGCAGGGACTGCCCTTTGCTGCAGCTTGTACAGCGCCCTGGTCCTGCCTAGTCCCCCTAGGGCCCACCACAGTATAAATCACTTTAGCTGTAACTGATGGGAATGATTCTGGGTGAGGATGCACAAACAACCAGCAGAATCCAGCTGGCTCCTTTACACACATGTGTGTTCTCCAGAGCGGTAGAAATTAAGCAATTGAAGCTGCAGATGCTTATGAAGACTTTGATTACCCACAGGAAGCAGTAGATCTATAGAATAAATCAGTGTGGTAATTTCTTTTCAGACTAAAAGGGATATTGAAGTCAGGAACAAACTTGCAGTTGTTGGGAATATTCTGTGAATGGGTAAGTGGTGTTGTTTTTGGCACTAGTTACAGACATCTTAGGATGGTAACTGCAGGATCACTGATAATACTCAGGCAGCATTTCTGCTCATTACTAGCAGGGATTTGGATCACTGCTCTCTTCTCAAAAAGTGATTATTCCAAACAACAGAAGATTTTGAAATATGTCACTTCAGCATGCTGTGTTTATCTTAGGAAACAGTATGTTTGATCATTCTACTTAAAATAGCAGTGACTTGTTCAGCAACATGTGGTTCAAAGGTTGACTGTACTGCAAGTGGCACCTTTTTTAATACAGCCTTTGAGATTTCGCCGTGGCTGGTAGGAAACTGGGAAAGCACAAGTAGGAGGTGACTAAAGCAACAGATAACTTAAAAAGGCCATAGACTTTAGTTGGAAATGGTGCAGCTGGCAGGTACATGTTGTACCTTATTGGTGTTTTCAGCCCTGCCTGAGGTCTGCCTGGCATTAGTTTCAAACTCCAACCGTGTCATCATGGTGGGGGATCTGATATGCAAGAACAATGTTTAAAAAGGCACCTTCCTTTTATTTTTTTGAAGTGACTTAGAGATGCAGGTATTTCAGTCTGATTGGCAAGATGTAGAGTCTTATGCAAAGGAGATCAGACTTTTTTTGAGAGGTGTTTTTTCAAAAGAATGAGACATTTACTTGAAGTTAAAATCTTTTGGAATAATGAGTAAGTTTGGATGTTGGGGCTTTTTAAAGTTATTTTTTTAAAAGAAAACTCAGTTATGCCAGCTATAAACATTACAATTGATTTGTTGAGGATGGGGGAGAAGATGGGAGGGCATTTGAGTCCTATTTTTCATTTGGTTTTGGGATTGGCTTAAGGGCTGAGTGTGCTGAAGGTGTTGCTTGAAGTATATCAAGAAAATTAATCTAGGCCAGAGGGAGCTGTTCTTCATCTAGTTCTTCTGGTCAGGCGCTTCTCAAATGCCTTTGCTCACCTGGCAGAGTGAGGATTGAGCTTGGATCACGGCCCTACCATTAAAGAGACAATCTCCTGATGCATGGCTGCTACACACGTTTGGAGTCACGAGTCCCCTCCGTGCCTCTCCTGCTCATAGTTCAGGCTGGGACACTTTGTTCCTTTCAGGTTTTGGTTTTTTTTTCCCCAAGAGAGGAATCAGTTTGTTTTGGGTTTTTATATGGCTCATTCTTGGTGCAATGGAGGGGTTTGTGCCTGCAGAACAGCACTGACAGCTTGGTACCTGCAATCATTTGGTGACCTTTTGCTTCCCTTTTGGCGTGTGTACGCTTGCAGAAAATTCGGTTTGAAATAAAATGCATCTCACTGCTAAGCATTTGAGTTATTTAGTAAACATTTTTCCACATGTGCCTAAAGGCAAGCCTGAACAATACAGTGCAAAACAGGGCCTTCTTTGTTTCTTATTAAAACATATTAAGCCGAGCTCTATTCTGGGCTTTACCACTTTTCCGTTTTACTTGATTAAAAAATCTTTGGAAGGAATCATGCCACATTATGCACTGTTCTGGTTCTCCCTTTGGAGAGGCTGCACTAATAGTGTTCCTCTTTTGGAGGGATCAGGATTTTTAATGCTCTAGCCCACACAGTGTATCAGAGGAGATCCAGTATCTTCTTCCACAGGTCAGCAGGGGAATCTGGACAAGCCTGTGCTTTGCTGTTGCCTTTACTATTGCCTGGGGTTCAGAGTCTTTTTGTGCGTCCTCCAAAAATGAGACATGCAAATTTACTGGTCCAGTCTGGTCATTTATCTTGTGGAGCTTTCCCAGCTCAGTCATCAAAGTGTTTTTGTACTGAAAAACCCCCACACTTTCCACTGTCATGCCTGGGAACTAAAATCCCGTAAGTGTTCGACATCAAAGGTTTTGAGGTACAATTGACTTTCCTACCCTTCTTAGAGTACCTTCATATTCCACTGGCTATAAATAATTCCTTCTGCCCAATCCTGTGAAGATTATCACCTCATTCTCTTAATTTCATGTCGCCAACATACCCCACAAATACTAATTACTGTTTCTTAAATAGATGGCCACACTGGGTACATGTTAAATTCAACTTCCGGCATTTTTTCTTTTAGTTTGCATTTAGTTATGCCTCAGAGGTGGACATGACTCCAAGTGCTGCTGGCCAAGGGTGCATGATATAGTGGACCTTTATCCAATTGCTTTTCTGCTTATCACATGCTGTTACTGACTCATGTCTAGCATGAACACGGAGTAAGGAAAAGAATTGTAACCATAGTGAAGAAAAAAAGAAAAGATTAATAACCAGAAAATGTAAGGTGAAAGACCAGAATATTTCTGTTTGGGAAAGCTGCCATAGGACCTGGATTTAAACTTCTTTCTTTAAGCTTCTTTAAACCTGGCTTCTATTTGGACTGATCCTCTGTGGTCTCCTCCCTTAGAGATGATAGATATATGACATTTGAAATGTAATTCATTTAAGGAGTTTGGCTTAGATGAACACCAAAGAACAAAATCCAACTCCCATGGAACATTGCAAAGGCATGCAAAAATGTCTTTGTGCATGGCTGGAATACTTAAATATTTTGAACAATCAGTTTCTTCAGGGAAAAAAAAAGGATCCTTTTCATGCAGAATGGGCACTTTTCAGAAGAATTGTGTTACGAAAAACCCATTCTCCATCAAAACATCTGAGATTCATTTCCAGACCACTATTTATAATGATAGCTAATTTGATTCATATTTTCCTTTTTCTCTTCACAAGTTGTGTGTGAAAAGATGGTGATTTTCACATATGGCTTTACATTTCAGCTATGCTTGTCAAACAGTCTTTGCCTATAGATCATTAACTGCCAGTTTGTTGAAAAGATTCAAGATCCAAAATTTAATTGGTGTTGAGTTGCTGTGACATGGTATAGATGGTGGTATTTTCAGAATAGCTGGTTAATCTACCTTTATTGCTACTGAAGTCAGAAACGATGTCTAGAAGGGAAGATGAGGCTGCCTTGGAGACAAAGGTACAGTTTCTGCCAGCAAATATTAAAAGATTGGAGGTGTTCAGAGCAGTAGTAAATAGTAGGGCCTGGCTTTCAAAAGATCTCAACACCAAGCTCACTTCAGAAAAGCAGTGATGAGTTCTGCCCTCCCTGGTGAGAATACTGGGTGGTGAAGAATGGTTGGGTGTTCTTGGCATATTTGAACATCTGGGCATTGCATTGATGTACCAGCCAGGGATCAGGGTGCACGTGAGAATGTGTCCTCCAGTGTGGATGGTGAACTATTTCAAAACCAGTCTTCTGGTGCTTATTGCTGGCAGTGTTCACAGGACTGGGGTTTTCAAAGAGCACCTCTAGAACTCGGAGGCACAAATTCAATTGAAAAAGTATAGCCCATGTTCCTCATTCGCTGAGGAATATTTATGTAAATGCAGTCTGGAGCAGTCAATATCTGTAAACACCTGGCCCTAAGATACCTTTGCAATTTGTACCCTAAATGACTTGGGAGAGAGCAAGTGCCACTGATTTTGGCGAGGGAGATGTTGGCACTTATGGAACAGTACATACAGAGTTCTGGAGTTCTCTTGGGCATGTCCAGCCCAACACATGCATGGCGAGATGCAAGGACAGGGCTTTCCCACACCACCTTCATGGCCAGAACCAGGTAGGTGTTTACCTCCGGCCATGGGAGTTCCCTCAGTTAAATCTTGCTCCACGTTCAGCTGATGATGGAGTTGGGATGAGGGGTTCCAGGGACAGCTGCCCAGTACCACTGACCCCTGGCACAGAGGGCAGCTCTAAGCACAGGATATGGGGAGGCTGCTGTGTGTCCCTTGTGCCACCCAGCCCAGTGGGTGATCACCCTGCCAAGGCACAGCTTGTGCCTATCCACTGAGAGAGATCCTGGGCACTTTCCCCGTGAAAACGAGGGCCTGGCAAAGTCAGGATCTGGGAATGCCTGTCTGACTAGTAGAATTAGGACTGACTCCAGAAGGGGGTTTTTGCTCTTAACTTCCTCTTGAAAATGGGACTTTGACTCCTAAGTCAGTAAAGAGCTTTTAAAAACATGAGCTTTAACCCTTTTGAAAATCCCAGCCTTGATTCCCATCACCAGTAATTTACATTGGTACCATGTGAATGAAATTAGCCCAGTATGTTTTCTGGCATTACTTGCTTACTTGGGAAGTCTGGCTATCTAGTCCTTCTGTGTCTGAATTCCCTTTTATTATTGTCTCCAAGCCATCTGGGGCAAATGGGGTTTAATCCTATGCAGACCTTTGGAGTTGGGGCTTTTTTTTCCTTCTTTTTTTTTCTCTCTCTGGTTGTTTTTTGGGTTTTTTTTACTATCAGACCTGAGGCATTTGGCTCACAGCCCAGGGTGAATAAAGAGCAATAAGGAGGAGAGAGGAGGAGTCTGACTGAGGTGAGAAAACCTGAGAGAATGATGAGGCAAAGGACAGAAAGTTGGCTGCCGTTGTGGTGGAGGAGTAGTGACAATATACAGAGGGTGTGATGGCACAGACTGAAAGTTGTGTTCTATCCTGGGATTTGGTGGAGGAGAAGGAAAAGCCAGAGTATATTAAGCCACAGGTTCTGGTGAGGTCTGACTATCCCTGCGCAGAAATAACTGGATAATGTGCTACCCTCTCTTTTTGCATTGTTATGAGGATGATGCAGGCTGACTTAACAAGGAGGTAGAAATTAGTGAGGGGGAACATAGGAAAAGAAAGGAATAGGCAAATGTAGAAGAAGAAGAAAGGATATGCTGCTAGGCTGAACAAGGAAAGAGATAAACATGAAGGTAGAGGAAAGTGTCACAACAGCAGAAAATTTAAGTGGAATGTAATTTCCTTAATATTCCAACCTTTCCCATGTGGAGGAAAACCCCAGCATTTGCAGAGAGAGCTGATGAAACCCCCGATTGTGTGGCTGAGCCCTTTCCTTGCAAAGGGAGCTGAAAGATAGGGACTTGAGATACCAATCTTTTTATTTAGGATTTATACTTCAGGATCTTTTTTAAGGAGAAGGAGTAGATTTTCAGAGCTGCTTGTGGTCTAGAAGGGGAATAAATTGAGGCATAATTAGGGACAAGAAGAAAGGGTGAAGGCTTTCCTATAGTTTTTGTCACCTGAACATGGTGGAAAAAAATAGGGCTGATAGGTCTTTCCATAGAAAAAAATGCAGATGTGTTGTTGATTTAGATTTTTTAACCTGACCTAGATAATTCAGATTAAACCAGGTAAACCAGGGCAATTTGAGAGCCATCACTGTTATTTTAGCTGGAATTGTCCAGCCCAATTAAAAGGACGTATTTGTAGCCTTGCCCTGTGCCAGACAGCTGTAGCCGTGTCGGTGTTGGCTCTGGTAAGAACCTCTGTGCAGTCACCATGGGAGGCTTTGGCTGTGCTGGAAGCCCTGAGCTCTTGTGCCTGGCTGTGCTGCCCCAGGAGCAGAGAACTGGGAGACTGCTGGACTTGCCCAGGATCAGACAGGGAGTTTTGCACAGACAGGGACTGAGTGGAGCCCTCTTGAACTACAGCCCAGCACATGGGATTGGATGAGCACAGACTTAATGTTGGGTTTCTGTTGAGAGTATGCACAATTATGAACACTGAGCTTCTTTCCCAGGAGCATTCCACAGTACTAATCTTAAATGTACCATTTCCACCAATATTCCAGCCAGAAAATTAATTTGATAAAATGTTCGTTGAAAGCAAATACGGAAAGGGGGCTGGCACACGGCTGAAGCAAATGAATGTTAAGGATTCAAATGAATATTAAATCTCTTTTGCAATAGTACATTCCTGTCTCTAATTATGGTTCTGGGTGAGTAGACGACTGTAAAGACACTCCTGGAAGGTGTACATCCAGCAATCAGTGTGATAGCAGCCTTGCAGCTCCAAGTGGGTGGATGACTTGAGCACTATGGTAATGACATGTGGAGCCTTCCCTATCTTGGAGACAAATTCCGACTGAGCTCCCATCAATAGTGGGGTGAGCATTACTGCCTGTGGAGAAGCTCTGCAACACAGAGACATCCAGAGGCTGGGGGCTGTCGGGACATGCTGGGCACAGCTCTGCCAGGTCCAGGAGCAGCCCAAGGGGCCAGGCCTGAGCAATTGGAGTCTGTGGGCTAAGGAATCCTGCAGGGATACGGGCATGGATGGGAACTGCAGTGAGAACGAGGTGATCACACATTCAAACCAATTCCAGAGTTCTCTTGGTTGTGTTCAGTTAAGGCCAGATGTGCCCTTTTAGGTACCTGAAGCAAACAGAAGATTTTGAGCTAAAATCCAAAAAGAAGCGTTTTGAGATGTAATGGCCTGTGTACACAGGAGCAGCCAGAGTGATCTGAGGCCTGTGGGAAGCCTGCCTGGGATGGGCTGGCCTGCCTGCACCTACTGTAGTAGAGCTGTGCTAGCTCCCAGCAGCTGGGCTCCGGTGCTGTGTCCGCAGGTTCCTGCCCAGCACTCAGAGCCAGCTGCTTGGTATGGGGGGCAATTTGTCAGGAAAACAGCCTCCACCCTATTTTTTTCCTTTTCTCTGTTGTCTCTTGCTCCTTTGATATTCATCTAAATGGCCTTTTCTTTTACAATGGGTGGATTTGGTTTTATCTTCCTCATACCATTACTTTTCTTCAGCCTCTTTCACTTTCCCCTCCTTGCTTCCCTGCTGTCCCCACTCCTTTCGTTCCCTTCCTCCACAGTTTATGCCAGTAGATGGTGGTATTCAGCAAGTTCTAGGAGTGCCAGCGTCGCTCCCTTTGTCACTTGCTGGCTGTCCAGCTCGGCAGCAGGGAGAGCTGCTCATGTGCCAGGGTTTGTCTGTGCCTGGGTGACTGTCACAGCGGTGACCTGCATGAACAAGAAGCACAAGTTCTGCTGAATTACTCTTTATTTTCCTGCTTGTTAAGTCTGTGAAAGAGCTGTCAGATTGACAAAGAGCCATAAACGTCACCTGGGTCATCAATTATTTGTTGTGATGTATGGGATTTGGGAGAACTTTGTGTACACATTTCTGTGGAGTTACTCAACCAGCTGGCAGAGGCTGTGTTGGTTTTGTAGCCTGCTGTTTGACAAAAAAATAGGGCTGGAAATCACAGAATCCTAGAATAGCTTGGATTGGAAAGGACCTCAAAGATCATCTAGTTCCAACCCCTTCTACTGTCCCAGGTTGCTCAGAGCTCCATCCAACCTGGCCTTGAATACTTCCAGGGATGGGACATTCACAACTTCTCTGGGCAACCTGGCCGGAGCCTCACCACCCTCACAGGGAACCATTTCTCCCTATTATCTAATCTAGACCTACCCTCTTTCATCTGTAAGCCATTCACCCTTGTCTTGTCACTCCAGGCGCTGGTAAGTCTCTCTCCATGTTTCTTGTAGGCTCCCAGCAGGGACTGGAAGGCCACAGTTAGGTAATTCTGAAGCCTTCTCTTCTCCAGCTGGAACAAACCCACTTCTCTCAGCCTTTCCTGACAGGAGAGGTGCTCCATCCATGTCCTTCCTGTGCTGAGGACTCCAGAGCGGGATGCAGCACTGCAGGCGGGGTCTCACCAGAGCAGAGGGGCAGAATCCCCTCCCTTGGCCTGCTGCTCAGGCTGCTTTGGATGCAGCTCAGGGAATGAGGGAACATGTTTCTGGATAAGATTATCACTGGTTGCAGGTCTTGGGTCTGGATGCCCAACACAGCGTAATTGGATTATAAAACCTCAGACCCCTTAAAGCTCTCTTGTGTCAGGCACCAAAGAATTTAAGTTCTTGGTGCTTTAGCAAGTGAGTTCTCAGCAAGCCTCACCTCTGCTTAAGGGCAGGATTTGCAGCAGGAGGTTGGCTAAGGGTTTTCCTCTTGTCATGGAAGGTGTAACGGGACTGCACCTGCTTTGCACCCTGTGTGATGCCACCAGGGAAGAGCCTTATTCCAATAGGAGAGCTCGCTGCTCTGCAGGTGAAGCTGTGGGAAGCATTCTCCTCCACACCTGCACGTGTTTTATTAATTAATGTGATGTCCATATTCCTCCTTGGAAGTGATTTTTATACCAGGACCCTCATGCTTACTTGAGTCAATGGAAGGCCACACAGAAGTTACAGAAATTGGACAGAAATTCTGTCCAAGGATTAAAGCAAAGATATTCAAATTTGGGGGTGGGTGTAGAGTGCCCTTCTGAAAAAGGATGAGCATCAGCACAAACAGCACGTGTGCTGTCAGTTCTTGTTCTGCTCTGTGATGCTTCCTGTAAGATCTAACCAGAACTGGCCAAAGCTTTTTTAGAAAAAGAAATGCTCTGAGTGTGAAACTCTTCTTGCCTTGCTTCTAACATCTCTCTATAGTTCTCATTTGTGGTCTTTCCATCCCAAGCCACTTTTGGGGAGGCTTGAGTGGGAATAGCATTTATTCTTTCTCTGTGTTTGGAATTTGAACTCCCTTCCTATGGAGAGCTTGACTCCAGCAGCAGATCTGAAACAAATTTGCTGTTTACTATGGAGAGTATAATTAGTTAAGAGTAGCCAGAAAATAAGAACTAAAATGTTGAAGTGTGATGCTTTGCTTAAGCTGGAAAATTACTGATTCATCTATAGGAAAACCCATGGAGCAGTCTGAAGTAGTGTGCCGGGTTGGGAGTCTCTTTTAAAAGATTTTGCAGGTCTCTGGTATTCAAGAGTTGCTTAGAACTTGCTTCCTACAACAAGCTGTTTTAAACAGTTTTACCTGAGAAACAAATACTTTGCTGATCTAAAGCAAGAGTCACTTGACGTTAGAAACCTTAAACATAAACCTCAGAGAGACCTTGTGTCTTGCTGCAGGAATTGCTGCAGTTTCAATGCCCCAGCCTGTCACTGAGAATACCCTTACCTCTCGGCAGTGATGTACCTCAGCAAGGCATCTTGTCCCAGGAAGTGTCTCTCTTCCTTTTTCAGTTGCAGCACCCTATTGTTTCTTGTTCTAGCAAGGAGTGTTTCATAGCCAATGTGTCTCCTTCCCATTCTTTCTCCCCTTTGTCATTCCCTGGGGCTTAACCAGCCTGGTTGATAAACGTTCATCAGCATGCTGTGGATTACCTCATCTGAAGATAAGAACTCAATACACAATTACAATTCTATTTCCAAATACCAGTTGGCCAGGCTGTAATGCCTTTCCTCTTCCTAGGAGAAGAATATTTGATCTGAGCTCCAGAGTGAAGTCCAATGGATTTTAATTCACTATTATTATTTCAGTACTTCCCTTCTTTAATTTTCATCTAGTTTTTATGGATATATTCCAAAGATTGCTGTCCCGCATCTGAAGTTCTCTCAATAAAAAAATCTTGTTCTCCAAGATCCTGAGATGAATGATATCCATGTCTCCTAAATATTAGCAATGTTACTAATGTTGCTTTGTCTCCACATGTATTAGCAGGAGTGCCTTAGCCTTTTCCATGTGGAAAAGTACAATTCAAACATCCCTTGCTCTACTATTTTTGATGTATGTTTTATCCAAATTTCTTTTGTGAGGAGGTTGCAACAAGAATCAAAAGCAAGAACTATTATAAAGGGGAATTTCAACATCTGAAATAGTGTTTCATTTTTTTATTCAAAGATACTTTTTCATCCACAATCACAGTGTTTAGTTTGGGATTTTCATTGAAACTGAGTTTTCAATGAAAACTCGAGAATTTTGCCGACAGTTGAATTGTGTTAGTTGAAGACGCCAAATTCCTTCAACAGAAGTCTTGCCCAGTTCTAATCAGCAATGCTGGAAAAAGCTCTCAGATCCTGCAGAAGTCCCCTTCCATCAATGAAAAGACATAATCAGCTCTGGACTTACTTCCCTTCATGTAAGCCTGGCCCACATTGCTGCTGCTCTCCCAAATGATCCTGCTGACAGCAAACCCTCCTCAGTGTGGGGCCGAAATTGCCAGCGCTTTGTAACGTGTTTGTATCGGCAACATCTGCAGGCTTGGGGTTCATTTCCAGAGAAACATCTCAGGCCAACTGAGAAACATTTCACTAATCCTAAATCTAGTTCTTCTTTGCAGGAGAGAGCTGTAGCATGGTAGGACCCATTTCTGACCTGTTTGCCCACTGAAATGCTGCTCTCCACCCTGCTGGAACCAGCTGACCCCATGGGGTCACACGTGTGATGGACACTGGTCCTCTCCCTTGTTCTCAGCCCTGGGCTCAGTGGGGTTGCCCATGTAAATAATAACAGGCTTTAATGGGGTGTTAATGTTAGGATTCCTGGCTAATTGCCAGGGAGACACTTGATTGACTTTACCGTGTAAAGTACAGCTCTCTTCAGCCACTAGCACTGCCAACTGCTCTTGCTAACCCAAAGCATTCAGAAGCCATGAGTCAAGCTTCTCAAATCACACCACTGGTTAAAAATGATGAGATTTTGTAAATAACACCTTCTGGGGGTTTATTTGACTGAGGATTGTTCTGGTTCATGTTTCTTTACTTCATTATCTGCAGCTGGGGGAATTAGAGTCTTATTATTTTGGGTTTTCTTTCTAATAGCAGCTCTGATCATTGCCCCTGATATTGTCACACGCACCAGTATCCAAGGGTCTTCACAGAAGGTCTTAAAAATAAAATTGGCAGAGAGGTTTCTGCCTTTTGGCCTAACAAATTTAACTCCAAAACTTGAGCATAATTTCCTGAAAATTTTGAAGACAAACATTTGGGGTAATTTGGAAGATACTTGATCCAGACATTTCCAGGTTTTGGGACTGACAATTTATTATCATTCTAATTTGGTTCACATGTTATGAGATGACATTTCCAAAAGGATGTCTGGTTAGTCCTGCTCTCATGTAATATTCCAAACCCATTGAATTTGGGTTTTGGTGAGCACTGGGTGAGGAACAGCATATGGTGACATCCACAGGAGAGAATATCCTGTGATATATTAGGCACTATCATGTCCCTTCTTAAAGGGATTCTTTGCTTTCCTCACAGGATCTTTTGCCCAGCTTTTATCCACTCAGATATTCAGGAAGGTGTTCTGCTGGAAAGGCAGTTTTTATAGTAGGGAGATACTAATGTAGGGTGGAATGGAAGGCCACGTCATTATTTTCTCTTTTAATTGCTGACTATTTAAATAGAAGGGATTTCCTTTTCAGAAATTATCATTGTTTGATAGTTACGAAAAGCTGAATAGTGCTGGGATGAGTCTCCTCTTCAGTCCCTGCTCTCTCCGTTGTGCACCTCTGCACACACAAACCAAATGAAGCTGCAGGGTCTCTTTCCAGTTTGAAGAAGGCAAAGGAGAAAGTATTTTATTCCTGCTGTCTGTGACTTCTTGGTAAAATGCCAGTTTTTGAAGAGTCCCAGACTTGCTCTGGGAACTCTTCTGGTAACCAAAGATGTAGAGGTGGTTTCTCTTGTATTCCAGGACTCTCCAGGTGTGTGCAAAGTATAAAACAGGCACTGATGCTGACGAGATATTCCTGCCAGCTCCTGTCCTTTCATCTGCAGCTGGTAAGGAACTTCCTTTGAAAAGCTTTTTTAGTAGAAGAAAGTAACTCTCTCCCAAGGATCAGTGCCACCACAGGGAAAGGAAATGGCTCATAACATGGGACATCTCACATCTCCATCTCTTTCATCCCCTACCAGAAGCTCCACTTCAGCACCCAAAGTATCCTTGAATGCAGCGTGTACAGTCTTGTACAAGGCTTCTCTAGATACTGTAACATGCAAGAGAAGCTTCAAGGTTGGTAGACTGAAGTCAAGATTATGGTTAGGGGTGGATTTCATACCCCAAACCCTCTGTGCTTGTGTGTCAGAGTCCCTGACATTTTGGTATCAAAGCTTTCTAGAGGGAAATACAGTAGGAATGCTTTTTCTCAAGTCAACCTTTGATAAAAACTCTGCAATTCTATCAACATCAATTGCGTGTCTAAAGACAAAACATCAGATTGTTTCTTTGGTTTTTCTTATTTGCGTTTTACTTTTTCCTTTTGTCAAAAAAAATTATCAGCAGGACATTACTGCATTTAAAAACAAGGGAAATGTTTTTGTTTCTTTAAACATTTTGGTAGAAAATATTTCTCACTTTCCTTCTAGTTGTGATCAGAGTCTCATCTGCACTTCTCAGGTGTTATCCAGATCTAATCTGAGCAGGCACAAGGAGATGCTTGAAGCTGTCACAATGGCAGACGTATCTGAAAAACATTCACTGAACAAACTCCGTGCAAGGTGGCGGTGGGGGAAGGGAAAGTAAAACTTAATTTTAAGCTGTTTGGGAGAGGCACTGTCATTATGTGCTGTATGCATTAAATGCAAACACAGAACAGGTTCAGGTCTGTGGCTGCTGCTCTTAGGTGTGACAGCAGTACAAATGAAATAATAAGATCAGGTAATCTCAGCTGGTCATTAACCCTGCAGTAAATGCCTGTTTCATTTGCCAGGTAGGAGCACTCAGGGACCTCAGCTAAAATTGGCACCTTATTGTGCTAAGCACACACAGACACCTAATTAAAGACAGTCCCTTTCAATGAAGCGTTTTTTTGGTGTAGATGGGCAAGACAGATAAAGGATGGGAGCATAATCACCCCTGTTCCACAAACAGGGAGCTGAGGAATTCTGCTCTCCCAGGGACTCTGCCATGGGTTTCCTGTGCTACCCTGGAGAATTGCTGTGGTCATCAGGGTCTTACAGCCCTGCTCTGTGCTTCAGCCACAAGACCATCCTTCCCCTGCAGAAGGATGCACCGAGTTTCTTGTTGCTTAAATAGAAACCTCGATTTACATGTTCCTTGTTCCTCTTTTAAAAAAAGCTCCCTGACCATTTTGGTTTCTCTCATCCTTTCTGTGTGTTAGTCATCATTTAAAATACACACAATGATTAAAATGAGTCTGATCATGTTCAAGTACAATATTTCAGGGTGGCTACTTGGTATGACTTGCATGAGGACATGAAATGCCAGAAGGACCAGTGCAATCAACAGCAAACCTCTGTGCCAGAACGAGTGGGTGGGGTCATGTGCCGTATACAAGGGATTCATAAATGTTTACTATAATTTGCTGCCTGATTATATTTGACCTCTGTGGGTTGGCACATGTACTGATTTATTGCATCCATGCTATCTTAATTACTAAGGACACAGCTGAGAGCTTTTTGAAATTAAAAGTGACTTATTTTCCTCAATTACTTAAGTGCGGAGGCTCAGGCACATAGGCAGTTGTATTTTTCTGTCAAGAGAATATATGATTTGTACAGCCAGTTACACTTGTTTGTGGTTCCCTGGACTCTGGGTATGTGCAGAGGCAGGCACTCGGAGCTGGCTCATAGGGATATGTTTACCAAGACTTAGCAAACTTTTCCTTCTCCCACTGCTGGTCCTGCTTACAAAATATTGCTCTTCCGAGTCTCAGCTGGAACTGGAAGGCAAAATGAGGAAAGTCTCTGAAAGGTTGCTCCCAGTGTTTTTCTAGCCCAGCTGGATGCAGGTATTATTGGAGACCTCATGAGAAGGATTATTCCAACAAAATTTTCACCCTGGCTTCATGAACTAAGGGATACAAACAACTTTTAAATAAGTATCCAAACTTACACTTGCTTAGCCAAAGTGAGACACTGAAGCTTTTGAGGCAGCCCTGCTAACACACTCATTGTTGGACCATTTTGAATGTGTGACACCAAGCAGTTATGTAGCAGGTCGGCAGGAATTCACTGGATTTAAGTTTTTCGCAGTTCTCATGTTGAAAATGCCTGTGAATAACCAGGTCAGACATTAGGAAAGCTGGTTTTCTGTCAGCTATAGCCCTGTCTTGACTTCTGCAAATTTGGGCAAAGATAATGAGAAGCTGTTTGTGGTTTTAAATTCTCTGTCTGGAACTTGAGACTTCCTCAAATGCTCCAGAGGCCCTCTCAAACTCTAAAACTGAAGAGTCCAAATTGCTCTTACCTTTCTCTTAGTTACTGCTGCATTTCTGTGTGCAGAAAAGGTACATAACCATGTCTATGGATTTGAATTTGCAGAGGCTCTAGCTGTGCTAGAGCACAGTTGCAGACTTAGGGACTTACAGGCTTTATTCTTATTTCACATTAGTTGTGTTCATACATAACTCAGCTGCTGCTGGTGGCATTTGTCTTCAGGTCAGGTAGCAGAGCAGTGCACTGATTTTCAGCATCTGATTCCAGGATCCCAAGAATCCGCTGCAGGATCCAAGACAAGTAAAGTACTCATATCTCTTCTGAAAGTGGAAACAAGTTGTAAACTCTGAACTGCTATAAGAAAGGTGGTAATTCAATTTCTTTAAATCTCCACGATAGTTCCTCTCATGCTCATTCCAGGATTTAAAATACGTATTGCAGACAGAAACTTCATACAGGAATATGTTTCTCCCTTTAACAGATCACTTGTTTAGAAAACAGCTAAAATAAATCCAGGCTACTCCAGGCCTAAGTCTGCCTTCTTTTCCAGAGTGTGAGGAGGAAAGGGGTAGACTGAATTATCACTGTGTGTGCGAGTTGCTATCCAAGCCACGGCTGCTGTAGGACAAAGCAGGCAGGCTGCAGGCAGGCAGGACCCCTCAGTCCAGCCTTCCAGCCCCCCTTGCTGCTCAGGCCACTCGTGCTGCTCCTGCCAGTGCAGCACAGAGAGGGGAACGGTCCCCTGCTCACCCACCGTGCCCCTACAGTGCAACTGGAGGTGTGATTGCAGCACAGATAACCAAATAACCACCAGCTTTAATCTTCCCAGGGTTTGGGGCAGGCTGGACAAGCCTGCCTGGGATGCCACATGCATATTCAACAGCTGGTGCCGGAACGTGGTGTTCTCCACTGCATAAGGTAACCCAAGGAGCAGGATTGAAGCTGGTCAGTGTGTTGCTGACATGTCTTTGACTGCAAGGCAGCTGCAGATTAAGGTGTTGGAGGTTCTCTGTCCAGAATTACTATGGAGATGCTCCCAGTTCTGTCCAGACCTCAGGTCCCATTGCTCTCACTGCTGTGAGTCCTGAAGTACTTGCAGTTGGAATGTGCAGGACATCTTTCTGTACAGGCAGAGTTGGATCTGACAGGGGAATGGCTTCTTAGTGGTCACGCCAGAAAGCCAAAACAATCTGGAAACAGACCAAATTGCCAATCCAGGCCCATAATAACAACAAGAAGTCATTTTCACTAGATCAGGACCTGTTTATAGGTCGGTGTAACAAAAGGATATTAAATACATAAGACCTGATCACGGAGGAGAGAAAAGCAGGGGAAAGGCAAAAAAACATTGGAAACTTGAGACAACAAAGGAGAGAAAACTGAAGCTTTGAAGATGTAAATATGGATGACGCATACTCAGGTACTCCTGGCACAGGGAGCTGTGTCTGGGATTGTACAGTACCAGAGGAGGAAGGGAAGCATAAGGAGCACAAAGCTTTCAAACAGGCCCCTGCAACAAGTCAGAACTAACCCTTGGAGTGAGATTGGAGGGAAATCAGCCTTGTAGATACCTAGAGAGCCAGTTAGTGAAAAGTTGTGTAATTAAACCCTGAGTCCAATGGCAGCAGAGTCCTGCATGAAATCATGACTCTACTGAAATCAGTGGCAAAAATCCCAGTGATGTCAGTGCAGCAGCTCCTGGCATTTCCCCATAGCAATCTCTGCTGCTTCTGCTCATGAGCTCCAGGACTGTGTGGTACCGTGTCTGCATGAAGAGCAAAGGGCAGTAATAGGTAGATGTGCACCAAAAGCACTTTTTCAGAAATGTGGCTCTTTGATTAGGTGTGTTTCTTTGAAAAGTTTTTTTTTGGGAAGTGCCACTATCACATCAAAATAAGTGAAATCTTGGAGAACAGTAAGTTTCAGCTGAAGGAGGTGCCCGTCCTGGAAAGTGTCATTCATCCCAAGAACCTGATGACTAAAGACACCATCTTGAGTCCCAGTATTAAGGGATTGGCTGGAATACTGCAGTGATGTTTTACCTCCAAGTCAAATTTCACGGCACAAACCCTCGTTCTGTTTTGTGAGCAAGGCAGAAGCCGAACTCGGAGGCCTGCTTGGACAAAACCCTGTTTGTCCAGCCGCTGCGTAGGAAAAATCAGCTTCTTCACGGGATAAGCTAGCATCTTGCCGCCTCTCAGAAGGTGTATTGTCACCTCTCCAAGGGTAACAGCACCTCGGGCTGAGTCCCTGGATGCAGGAATTGGATCGGGACCGACTGTGGCAGTCAGTAGAGGGGGGCAGAGAGCCGCACATGGAGCGGAGCCGGCGCTGGGCTTTGCAGCTTTGGGAGCAAACGCGTGAGAAGTGGCGTTTTGTTCCGTGCTTTTACAGTGCGCTGGAGTGTTGGTCAGTGAGCAGAGACTCTGCGTGCTTGGATGGATGGATGGATGGAGAATAATAGTTCAACAAAGGAGCATTGTTGGGTAAATCTAACTTAAAATAAAGGCTGGTTTTGCAAACCAAATTCAAAGCCATGACAGGCAAGACTTCATTTTATCTGCTGCTAAGAGGAAGATGCTTAAGGGCCTGTCTCCAACGGGAAAATACATGCTCATTTAATTGCATCTTTTCTGGGGAAGGCAGAGTTCATTACTATTACTATTTATTATTATTATTATTATTGTTAGACGTATTAGAAAGAGTTGTGTGCTGTAATATCCTTCATTGCAACCACATTGATTAGCACTAACTGAGAATGTAGTATAATAGTAACACGAGGCGCAGAGGACTCGTTTGGCCTGTCCTGGTTGTTCCTTAATTACGCATGTATAAAATAAGAGGTACAGCACCTGTGGAGATTCCCAGCACCTCCTGCTATGCTGAGGCAGGGGGCTGCGCTGCATGAGAGCAGTAACCAAATCCTGTGAGTGTGTTTACATTTTGAACTTACCAAATCTTCCCAAGTGGAATGCAGGGTCCGGTTTCAGCCAAGGAACTGTTAGCAGTGAGTGAGAGTTAATGGATCAATCTGCCGTCTCTTGTCAGTGCTTTTACTGTTGACTTCTGGAATGTGTTTGATGAAAAGAAAGCAACTTCTTGAGACAGAAGATACAGATGTAGCATGTTAAGGTTGGGACCTACACGAACAATAAAGCAATGTTATCAGTGCTTCGCTTCCCCAGTGCTGCTTGCCAAAACTGACAATAGAATAGCAGCAAAGCATTTCTTTTTTTGACCACCATAACTGTGTGTTAACCATTTGCTCTGATTCTCTTTGCAGACACAGTCAGATGTTGTGCTGGTGTTATAAGTGAAAGGTGCCAGATATTTTATCTGGGACTATTTTGCACAGCCTCTGCTGCCTTTCTGTGGCCAGTGGAAGCTGAATTAAAATGGAATTTGTAGGATCATTGAGCTGAACAAAACCTGTTGGCTTCCTGCACTTTTCATACTGCCCCACCAGCAGAATGCCCACACACCATGTGAACCTTATGGGATGACCCTTGTATCCCAGTGAGGCAGGCTGTGACCCAAATTGCAGTGTGATTTTGGGGCATGTGGGTTGCACCCACCCAGCAGAATGGAGTGTTGTGTGGGGGGACCCAGGCTAGCTCCTGGGAATGCTGTGGTGGGGGCTATCCACAATCAGATTAAATTCTGCTCTCCAACACCAGGATATTGCTCTTCTCCCAGAGCCAGGGCGTTAGGAGTCAGCTCTGATGTGCCTGCTCGGCACTATGGATACCCTCGTGCTGTGCGGACATAACCACAGAGGCTAAAGCCCAGATCCATGGAGGTATTCAGGCTTTTAACTCTCACTGAAATGAGCAGGAGTTAAAAGCCTAAATACCTTTGGGGATTTGGGCCTAAGTGGCTTACAGAAAGCCTGTGGCACAGCAGAGGCTCAGAGATTTTGACTCAGAGGCCAGTGCCTCCGATATGAAATCATTCTTCCTCTCTACATCTGGTAGCAGTTTGCATTCACATTTCCCAGCTCAGGCCATCAAAAATATGCCCATGCTTAGGACAGGAGGTGAAGAATAATTTAGGTAATTGAAACTACAGCAGGAATGTGGTTCTGTCAGAGGGCTGTTGCCTGACCTGGAATTTAACCAGACAAGTAGGGATTGGGGAAACTGTGCGCCAGCTCCCGCCTTTCAGGTGCATGGAAGGCAGTCAGCTTCTCTGGAAGAAGGGGTATAAATAATTGAGCTTATGTGTCTGTTGAAAAGGAAGCCATATTGCTGGGAATGAAAGCAGGAGACGTGCCAAACACTTGCCTTGTTATCCACATGACTGTTTATCAGTTATAACTAGAGCTGAGCCAGTAATTCTTAATGGGTAATTCATATGATGAATATCTCCCCCTTACACTATGTGTGAATGGTGTATGAACCAGCCATTACTTTCAAATATTTATTTACTAGTCACAATTATTTGTTTAATACTGTGAATAATTCATGGTTTGTGTGATGTTTTCAGGCAGTTCTCTGAAAGTAGCCAATACCCAGGCTATTTTCATTGGGCAGGGAAGTAAATGTTGCCTTTTTCTGATTACGCCAGTGTTAACTGAGGATAACTTGAAGTCAAAAGGCTGGATCCCTCACTGATGTAATTTGGCATAGCTCCATTTTTTTTTTCCATTGATTTCAAATGACCAGTGTTAATTCACACCAACTTACTTGAAGGCCCTGAAAAGAAGAATTGTATGAAGGAAGAATGACTCCCACACCATATTGTCCCAGGACTGGCTAAATGTACTGCATTTGACAGTCACATCTTTTCATTAACATTCTCATATGTATAAATTCAAAATTCACATTTAAAAATATCATTTTATATTAATATCTCAGTTGCCTATTATTGAGTAGCTTTGCAATGAATTATGCTTGTGTGATTGCACACACAAAGTGACGCTTTTTGCAGTAGTCCAAGTTCAGTTTTTATTTGCAGGGCAGGGGGGAAATTGTTTTGAGGACAAATCTGTGGCTTGTGTTGAGGTTAACCTGAAAAACTTCCTTGTTCAGTGTGCAGGGCTTTTCAGTTCCAGTATTACTTTTACCATTACAAAATCTTCCCTTATATAAGTCTCACTGACGTCAGTGGAGCTTTGCCACTTGTATTTGCCTTATCAGATTTCCAATCCTTAAAGCTATTTTAGAAGACATTTTTAACCACCTTCTCTGTGGTACCCAGCTAACGATGGGAAAAGTAGAGCAAGAGGTTGTGTTGGATTGTGTCTCTCTGATTCTTGGATTGTGTCTCTCTGATTCTTGCACAAGTTGCCTGTGGTCTCCAAGGGGTGTGTGCCAGAAGGATATGGAATACCTCATGCCTTGTCTGTCTCCTGTATCTGTCCCTTTCTGTTCCAGTTCCCTTCATTACAAAAGCAAATTATATGTAGTGACACCAGAAGAGAACCAGGTAGGGATTAAAGGCTTGGTCCCTAAAAGCAGATTTCTAGGTAGTTTCTGTTTCCAGATTTCCAGAGCAGCACACCAAGCTTGCACTCAACATTGCTGTGAATTTCCCAGCTAAATCTCTAAACACCTATGTTTTTCTTTGGGAATTCTTGTCTAGCTGTACAGCAAAAACTCTAAATGCTGCCACTCAGATTGTCACCATGATGTGGCCATGGTCTTGGCTGCAGGATCCTTGTGTTCACAGCAAAGGGATTGTTAACAGCACTTCACAGGGAGAAGTCCTGTGCTTTTCTTTCTTCTCTTTCATTCTTGCTCTTCCATATTTCCTCTCCACTGATGCTATGGTTCCTAGAATACAAAAGCATAAAGAAAAAAAAAAAATCACATTTCAGAAAGATATGTTGCTTTTCTTGCTGGAGTAGGACAACTAATTTGAATGTTAAAGAATCAACTCAGACTAAATGTCCAGGTGCACGTCATTGCTCACTACACATAATTTACTAATGAGTGGATCCAGACAAACAAACTGAGGATCCAGCATGCCCTCTGGCTGCCTATAAAAATGAGGAAAGATAATGAAGTGGTGTGAATCAGGGCCTTTCTGTAGCAGCGAGGCATGAAAAAACTGGAACACAACAGCTTTTGCTGCTAGGTACCAAACACTATCTCAACGGTTCTGTACCCAACCATGGGGACAAATCCATTTCACAAACCTTGAAAAATTTACACACTTGGCTGTTAAATATTTTTCATGTCCCAGGGTTCACATTTCTGGATGTCTCCATTGTGAAATTTGTCTGTGTTTGGGTTTTGACCATGAGAAGGTAAGCGTGATTCTCAGAAAGGCACAGCTCCTGACCTTTCTTTAATTACAAGCAAATGCAGGGGTTGATGGATATTGCCGTACTGTTGGTCTCCTCTGTTGAGTGAACATTAGTGAATGGCCTTCTGAAAAACAGTGGGGTCTTTGTACCGCAGCCTGCAGCTCACCAGGAACACACCTGACTACACCAAGCCCTTTTTAAGCAGAGCCCTGCACAGTGTCAAAGGAAAATGTTTTATTGTAAGTGTAGGGAAGAGCAGATGCACAGAAGAAAGGTCAGAGAAGAAGAGAACCAATTGACCTGCTGAAACAGAGCATCTTTGGGGATTCTTAGCAGAAAACCTCTTTGTCTTCCAACCACTGTGGTGGGGCAACCTTCAGTCAGAAAGGACTGCTGTGACCCAAAAGATATGGTACCTTTTTGTATCAAGTCTTTCCAGCCAGCTCAAAGGCAGTAGTTCTTCAGCCCTGTACTGTCATTACAGCCATGTCCTGGGCTGTGATTCAGGGCTCAGCCCTACAAACACTTGGTTTCCCATTTGTATTTGTTCTTGTATGACTCCCTCTTCTGAAGCGCAGTCCTCAGAGCTGCAGGACTGTCAGACTGTCCCTGCTGGTAGAGGCAGTGCCAGAGCTGGAGAGCTCACCCAGGCCGCACAGGGGAGCTGGCTGCCCACGTGGTGGTGCAGCCACACCGTGTGCCACTGCCTGGGGACACTGTGTCCACCCCTGCAGAGCTGCAGCAGGGTCCTGTTACAGCAGGACAGACACTCGTCCCTGCCCCATATGGAGATGCCTCTAAGGGGGACGTTGGCAGTGGATCTCATTTGAGATAACAGTGTGCTTCTGAAATGTCTCCCAGTGATCCCCACTGAACTGCATGTTTATGTCACACAGCACTCATGGAGGACATCAACAGGATTCCTCTGGGATGGCTTCAGGGCTGGCATGGGCCAGCTCGTGCTGGTTGCTGTTGCCATTAGGCTGCAGCTCTCTGAAGGGAAGCAGGGAATGGAAATGTCCTGTGTGGATGTCAGGTCCTTGGCACCGATTGTTTCTCTCTCTGTATCTGTGTTCCTCTTGTTTTGCACTGTTTGCTGTTACAGATGTGGTCAGAGATGCTGCAAGTCCCACCCAGGCACACTGACCTTTCTTCCCCTCCCCTGGGCCGTGCTGTTCATTTCCAACACGTATGTAAGAGTTTGGGAAATCAGGTTTCCTTTGATGAGACTTTCCACATGCTTACAGCGCTTTCTTTACACACACACCTTGGGGAATAGGGACTGGCAGGTCGGGTGAGGCAGCACAAACCCCAGGCCTCATGTACAGCTGCAAACCTACGGGGTGTGTAAGGGGCAAAGGGTGAATTTGCTTCTCTCTCCTTGTATAGCATCTGATCACATCTCATGATAGTCCCCTTCCCCTTACTTGCACTCATATAATTACCAGCCCTTGCTCTTTTGTGCTGCCTCTGGAGGCTGGCACTGTTGAAGCATGTAGTGCTTCCCTATGGACCCTCTGGGGGAAAGATAGGAAGGAACACTGAAATTAAATGTAGGTGGGGTAGCAATGATAATTATGTTGGATCATGACTTCCACTGATCTAATTAATGCCACCTAAGTTGTGGCTTGTGCAACTGCCTTGATTTATTGGTGATATCCACAGTTGGCAGAGTGATGTTTTTGCAGAGGGCTCATGGCTCTGATACACAGAGTGATAGAAGCTGGATTTCGTGAACATTTTGTGGTACAGTTGCAGTCGGAAAGGTGCCTGTTCGTGATGCTCTTTAGAGGCATTGGAAACTGGGGATCCAGATAGGATTAATCAAATAGGCTGTCTGGCCCAATTAATTTGTTTCCAGCCCAAATCCCTTCACACTGCTCTTAAACCAGCGTTTTCCTATTGAATGTGGCAGAACAAGCTCTAGGTGTTTCCAGCATTAAGTGACAGTAAAAGATGACTCTCACCTAAGTTCCAGTTTATGTATTTGTTTTATTACTCAGGATATGTCTGGATTTTACAGCTGAGTATGTCAGGAATTTAGTTACAAGTTGAAACCGCTTTATAATGCGTGGCTATAAAGATCAAAGGTTGCAAAACCAACCTTGGAGAGCCAGGTCCTGCTCTTCCAAGGCTCATCAATCACGACTTAGTTCTGGCCCATCTCACATGATGTTTCACCGTGTACTGTCATTTGGACAAATGTTTATCCATAGCATTAGAGCAGAGACTCCAACAACTCTTAGGCTAAGTATTGCCATCCGTTCCTGACAGCACTTTCCTGCTTTTTATTTACCTGGTATCTCTTTTTCCTCCTCTGATTTTTTTCTTTATCTCAAAGTTGATAATTTTGGATATGTGCTTCTGCTAGCGGCACACTGGAAATTCTCAGTTCTTCCAGCTGGAAAAAAATCAAGATCAATATAAGATCAAGATAAAGATCTTCCCTGGTTCCCTCTGGCTATTTGCTGAAGACCATTACATTTATACTTACTGAAGTTCTGCAACGTTCTGCCAGCCCATGAAGCCGAAATAAGGCAGGAGAAACCAAAATAAAGGTTTTATCAGTGAGTCTGACCATAAGCTCCTATCAGAGAGGTCACTGAGGGAAGAGTTGGGGTGAACCAGACTCTTTCTGCACCATTGGTGTCAGTGTGTGCTGGGGCACTGGACAAGTGACATTGGTTTTGGTTTCCCATCTTTGCTTTTCTTTCAGTTGTGAGCTCCTCGAGTAAGGGCCAGTCCTTTACATATTGGGGCACCCACAGTCTTAGGAGGCTTCTTGAAGACAAAAAAAAAATTGTAAAAAAAGTTATCTTTCTGCAATTTATCATCTCAATTTTGCTTGGGAAACACTTATTATAAGTTTTCTATGAAAGATTCCTTGGTGGGAGATATAGGAACAACTGGTAGGCACTGGGATCACTGGCAATTCTGGGGTTTAGATCTTCCTAAGTTAATTTATCCCCAAGACATGAATTCTGTCAAAAACTTTAAAAAAATTTTTTTTGTCTCAAAAAAAATTTATTGTGCTGACCAAAATAATTTATTATTTTTAAAACTGTTTAGCAGCCTCTGAGATGAAAAAAATCAGAATTTCTCCAGTGATATCTCAATTAAGTATTTAAATAAAAATGAGCATCTGTATATTAGATCTAACATTAAAACATAACAGCTGTTAACGTTGGGTTTTAGTTTTGCCTACTTTGGTGATAGAGTTTGAGAAAGTCAGTGGGATAAAATGTGTTTTACTATTTTTGAGACCTAAAAGTTTTCCCTACTTCTGTAGCTGAATGAACTTTTTTGTGGAAGCCTAAGGAGTCGATTGAGTTTATAGTCAGTTGTCATTTAAGTTACAGTGTTAGAAATGAGAATCAATGCAAGTATCTGTTCAAATAACTCATTTGTTTCCTTTCTGAAGTGGCTGTTTCTGCAGACCCAGCCCAGTTTTCTCACCCCATGCTGCCCATTGCTCCCAAGGATTGCTGGGAAGAATAATGAGGAATGTAATTTGCTTGTTATTGTGGCTGTCACTGTCATGGCTGGAGGGTCAGAGTCACATTTGACAGTGAAAAGCCAGATTTTAAGAAGTGATTGCTCAGTCTAGGTCTTTTTTTTTTTTTTTTTTTTTTTTTTTTTTTTTTTTTTTTTTTTTTTTTTTTTTTTTTTTTTTTTTTTTTTTTTACAGTCTTGTCTTTGGATATGTGAGAAAAGCTTAAAGGATTGAGCCTTAATTTTTGAAGGTGCCTGAGAAAAGAGTCTCAGGCAGAACTGCTTCCTGTTCTACTTTGTGCCTTTGAGGATGCAAGAAAGTTGCATCAAAAGGGAAAGCAGCAAAAAAAAAACCAAAACAGGGAAGCACAGTGGCATTATCATTCTGAAGAAGCATTTTTATGCAAATGCATGTAACAGTTAAAATAAAGCTCATGTTATGTTGCCTTTGACTTCTGTAACTGCTGGGGTGTGACAGGATTCAAACTTTTCATGGCATGCCAAAAATATTTCTTAACATAAAGTTACTTTGCCTAGCTAATGTAATTATGTCCATTACTCACAGGGATTCCGTCTTGTCCTGGACTTTGTCTTATTCCCATATTTACTGCTAGCAGGAGACAGAGCCAGGGTTGATACCAGCCTTCTGGTGTTTCTTGCTGCTGCTACTCACCCCTGGAGAGCCTGCAGAGGTTTCATGGGGAAGGAGGACAGGAATCTGGCTTGCTCGAGGGTTGGGAATGACAGGAGCTCCTGGGGTGGGGTGGAGCTGGAGGTAGAGGGAGGATTTGAGCTGGTGGCTGCTGCAGACCTGAGGCAGAGGCTGGGTGAATCCTGCTGGGTGAACCTTTCTGGATGAATCCCCTTTGGGCCCACGAGCTGTATTCCCAGCTGGAAGAATCCCTGGGGATGAGCTGAGCCAACACTGGCTTGGGCTGGGGGACTGGCTTGTGTAGGTTTGTGCAGGTCCTCAGGAATAAAGTCATGGCAGGGCCTGGAATTGGTGTGGGGGGAAGCCTACATTTGGCAGCAGTGGAACCCTCTGCTTGGATTTTCACCTAAGGCCGACTGGGATTCGAGTTGGAATTTGGCTGCTTGGCTGCTTTTGTTGAGAATTAGGTTGTGTAGCATTGGGTGGGAATTTCAAAGACACGCAGCAAAAAGTCCTTTAACCTGCAAGAGGGCAAAGTTGTTTCTGCCCATTGGTCCCCATCACTTCTGAGGGAGCCATTTTTCCGTCCTCCCGAGGCAGAGCGCGGATGTTTGGGTCACACATCCCCCGTGAGCACAGGAGCACGTGGATGCACCGCTCCCTGCCCACCTGGGCAGGGGTATGGGCAGCTGCAGAGACCCAGAGCCTCGAGTCGATTTGATCTGTACCTGCCTCTGTAACTACGCCTGGCTTCCTCTGACCCAAATTACCTAACTCAGCTGGAATTTCCTTCCTCATATTCCTGCCCTTACATCTCTGCACTCACCTGCTGTATTTAACTGCCTGTAGTGGGGGAGGTGGGGAAACCGTGCGCTGACGCCGAGCCCACCTCTGCCCTTCTCCCCGCCTGGCTTAGAGACACACTGTGTAAATGGAATTTTTAACATCAAAAGTTTCAATTACAGCAGGAAATGTCAGGCCGACAGAGTGCGACTGTTCCAGGTTTCCCATAAGGAATGCTCCCACCCCTACTATTTACCCATATGGAAAAAACAACCTCCGATGGTATTTTTTTAAGTTCTCGGGTAAACGGAGCTGAATGGTATCATCACATACACGGCAGGCTTTCTGCAGGAGATGAAAAAGTGTAAATCATAGCACAGGGTCCAGAGCCTTTACAGTGCCTTTTTCATGGAGGAAAATCCCGGGATACAGGCTAAATGGGATGGGGGCTGTTTGAGAGACAGCTTACCCCCCAGCAAGTCAGCAGTCTCAGGGAAAGAGGAGCAGCATGGAAACGTTGATCTCGGAGCAGGAGATCCTACAGAAGGTGGGTTATGGGAGAGCCTTACTGGGGGCCCTCCAGGAGACACAAGGGGTCCGTGCAATGACCAGCAGAGTTGTGCACCTTCCAGAAGAGCCTGGTTCTGCCTTCTTGCTGCTGTCTCAGGAATAAGGGCTCCCATTCATCTTTTCTTCTAGAGGCTGAACAAATCTAACTCTCTCAGCCTCTCCTTGGTCACTGTGAGCTCCAAGTCCTGATCATCTTGGTTGCTTTCTCCTCAATTCATCCAGAAAATGTATCTCCAACATGTGTTGCAGGTCACTAGACTCAGCTTTTATTGGAAGACATGTAAGGCTTTTACCGTGGCCTCAGAGATCCCCACTGCTCTTGGTCTTGCTCCATAGCACAGAAAATACACTGCTGAGATGGGTGATACAGCCACCTCACTCCCTGCACTCCTGCGGGGACTCCATCATTTGCCTCCAGCAAGAACAGGTCATGCTTTTAATGACAGTGTTCAACCTGTGGGATCATCTTGGACATGCTGGTTCCTGGAATCACAACTAGGGCTTCCAAAAAGCCTGGAGAGCTTCAGTGGTCAAATTAAATCAGTGAATGTAGTAAGGAATTTGGCACTTAAGTCACCCGGCTCTTCAGGATAATTCAGTGTATGCCAAAAGCAGGCTCAGTCAGAGTATTGTCCAGCAGAAAAGTTGTTGCTGTTGAGGGTTCAGAAGTGTTTAAGCTCTCCAGAAGGCTCTGCAAACTGCTTCCCAATGGGAAGTGTCTGTCTTCGTGTGTGCTGAGTGCTCAGATTGGTACTCATCCGTGGGAGGGAGATTTTGTGGGAGGTCAGTTGGTAATGTCACGTGAAACCTCCTTGTGTTTCTCTGCAGGACAGCACAAAGTCAGCACGGTACAATGTGTTCTGCAGACGTGGGGCTACAGTGCTTCTGGTTAGGGCAAGTGGGAACACAGGAATTGATTTTATAAAAAATGGTGAGGTTTCCAATGTGCTTTTATTCCATAGGAAGATGAAATGTTTCTTGAAATGAAAATGAAACGGATGGAGAACTTTTTAAAAACAGCTTTTAGTTCGTTGGTAAAGGAATTCACCCGGGCTCAGGGAGCTGAGCGTTGAACTTGCTGCCCTTGATCAAACAGAGCAGGAATTTTTCTTCACATCCTCTGACTGAGCCTGGGTGGTAGTGTAGAGGGCTCTGTCCTCAGCAGGACTCAGTGATGTTTGGGATGGGTTGCAGCACTACTTGGGGAGATGAAAAGGGAACAGAGCTACGTGTCAGGAAGCAGATCCAGCCGTGGGTTCATCCATGGGCACCGTCCTTGGCAACTCAGCTCAGCTCTGGCCCACGTGACACTGGGAGGACCCTCTAATAAACAGAGGAGCAGGAGGAAGGACGTGAGAAAGGGTGGGAGAAGGCATCCTCTGAAATCTTTATCTCCAAATACAAGTTTAATAGATGTCAAGAGTGCTTGTTTGTCTTTTCTTTTTTGAAGAAGTTTATTAACTATGGGAAAAAATGTAGTGCTCTTCCCCATGATGTAAATCTGTAGAGATTTAAATTGATGGGAGAAATTTGCAGCTTGTGTAAACAGGCATGGCTCTGTGGAGTCACAACAAATTATACCAGCTGAGATATAGCCCATCATTTTTAATGGTTTCATTCTTCCACATGAGAGAAGGCAAGGAAATGAGGGATGTAAGGGAGAAAATGAAGGAAAAAACACAGCACGGGATTTACAAAGTCTTGGCCATCACTTTTCTCAGCCCCTGCAGGAAAAACATCTGCATGTTACAGACCACTTTGATGTCTGCCTTACAAACTCTGGGCTCTCCTACCCTCTGAATGGCACATTCACAGGGCACTGCTCCCCTGATGGCAGCTGCCCTCGCTGGGAGCAGGCAAGCTGAGTATTGCTGAGAGCAGCTGAACATACACCACCTGCTGATCCCAGTGAGTTCATTCTGCTGGTCTGTAAATATAAAATATGGAAAGGGTCACAATTATTGTTCCTTTGGAGATATTAAAGTTTAGAAGCTGCCTCTAATGACTGATGTATAGTAGTAGACCGTGATCTTTCCATGGAAAGTTGATGGCTACTACAAGATAAGCCTTGTGTGGGTAAAACAAATAACATCTTTAGCTAGGAGCTAATGCAGGATGTTTGGTCATGCATTAGAACTGTGCAGCTTTCTAATTTCAGAGTTCTTCTGGGTGAAACACTGAGCAGGACTGCAGGAGACCAGCAGAGATGTTTGCAAAGGTCCCTGTTGGGCTTTATGTCTCCCTGCAGGAACTTGGCTGACCAGTTCCGTGCCAAGCCTTTGTGCTGCAGCAGCACCTCCTGTGCACGTGGTGGGCTTCACGCTCCTGTTGCTTTTGGAGGTGCAGGAAGAGCAGCAGGTTCCCTGTCCTGGGCTCAGTCATGAAGTGCAGCTCAGAACAAGGCAGAGTAGGAGGGCAGGAAGTAAAGGATGCACACAAGGCCAATCGTGTGTGCAAAACAACTGTGCTTTTCCTTTGGTGCAGCCACGCAGCATCTGAGCACTCACCTGGGATGGAATTCCTCGGGATGTAGGTGGACAGGGACAGCTGATGAGATGCTAAATGGCCTTTGCAGCTTCCTAGGAGTGATACTGATCTCATCCTAAGGGAGGCATCTGCTGAAGGCCAGGTGATTTTCTTCCCAGAAGTGCCTACTCACTCCATTAACTCTGGTGGGAGGTGAATGTGGCTGAGCAGGTGTAGATAACAGCATTGTTGGGGTTTGGGTTAGAAAAATGCCCCATCCTTTGCTGCAAGGCAAGTGGTGGTCAGGCTGGCTCCCAGGGAACAACAGCAGGTCAGTGAGTGAAGGGTCAGTCAGACAAACCTGCCTGAAGGCCTCTGACCTCCCTCCAGCCCAGCAGGCAGCAGAGCGGTGCCTTTGGAAAAGTGGCCCTGAAATAATCAGTTATCTTTCAGCAGCTGCCAAGCCAGGCAAGGTGTGACTTTGTTTCTAGGTTCTCTTTGGAGACAGTTGTGTTAGAAAAAGCAAAGACAGCATTTTGCGTGGCAGGAGGTGGCCAGCACTGGACAATTTGTGAAAAGTCCTGTTTGCTAACCCTGGCCAAACCCAGTCTCTTCAGTGGAGGCAAACTCAGTGGTGGCAGCAGTGATGATGTGCATTAGGTGTCAATAAAACAACAGAGCACTTTGGATGGACTTGCACTTAAAAAGAATATTCCCTCTTGATCTGATCTGCAGATTCTTTGCCATCGATGTGTGGATCTGTGCACCTCACTTCTTCCACACACTGACATCAGTGGAAGCTCCACGGTAGGACAGGAGCAATACATCTGGTACTGAGAAGCATCACAGAGATAAGAGCTCTGGACTATTTGTGGAGGAAAATTCACTGTCCTGCTCCTACCCCACTGTTTAATTTCGTGTTACGTAGCAGGAGAGGATGATTCTGTGATTTACCATCCTCTGAGATCACTGAGTTCTCTCTATGGTGATACTTGCCATACCAATATGAGTCATTTATGGAGTTCAATTAGTAATTTACGAAACAAATTAGCATGATATTAAAGGCCTGATACAGTGATGTACTTCTGAATTGATCTGATGAAGGACTTGCAATGCAAACTGTTGTATCTGATAGGCTAATAATAAAGCAAACTGATTCATTCAAAAGAAAATATTAATTCTGAGGTTACCATCCTCTGCCAGGAATGTGGCACTGGGCAGGACTAGCACTGCATGGTGCCAGTGAGCAAAGGAGAAGGGGTTTTTTATGGGAATGGCAATAGCTTGTAGGTTGCAATTAGGGATCTAGCAGTCAAGGTCGCTATTTTTGTGTACCTGTGAAATTCTGCACAAGTCTTAAGGCTGCACTTGGATTGCAGTTGGGCCAGAGGATCCCAGAGCTCGTCACTGCAGCTGGGCTGGCTTTAAATTCCAGATTTTGGGTGCCAGGGGCTCTTATGTCATCACACAAAGGAATGCCCATGCTGTCCAGTGGATATACCTTCTGCTCTTGGTGAACACTGCCACTACGAGCCCTCCTCAGCCTGAGTTTGGAGAGGGACAATGAATATACAGGAAGGGAGGAGAGAAGAGAGGTGCAGTTGATGCCCCAGTACACGTGGCCAAAGCTTTCCTTCCTCCAGGTTGCCTGACTTAGACATAGTGGGTACAGTCTGGTATGCATTCCAGTCTGAGACAGACCTCCAAAAAAGTCCCGAGCTCTTCCTCAGCTCTTCCTCAGTGCAATATTAAGGCTTAGGGCCCAAGCAACAGCCAGGCTAGCAGCCAGAAATATGGACAAAAGGCAGGTAAGTCACAGGGCTGGGCACACTTGAACTGTTTCGGATCCCACTCGCTACGCAGTGATGTGGAAATAGCCTTGGATTATATTTTAAAACTATTTAGCCCTGACCCACATCGCAGTGAAGTCAATGTGATGTTGTCAGTGACTTAAATGGGCTCTGGAACAGGCCTGCAATGTTACCAGTGCTTTCAAATACTTCCTTCACCTGTAGGATGAAAGTCCTTTTCCCGAGTCAATGGGCCTCCTTACTTCTTCCTCCCCTCTCAGTTTCCATGGGCCCCTAGCATGGGAAACAGCCTTATTCATCTTTGTATTTCCATGTCTCTGAATCAGGCAGGTTCTGGGTATGTTCCACATAGAAGCCTGTTATCTTTTCAAATGGCAAAAAAGAGGGGATTTTTCCATAGTCACATAGTTTTTCCACAGAAATGTATTCATGAGAGTTAAACTTGCCCAAACTATGTTAATGTATGTGGTTGGCTTCTGTGCCAATTTTCATTGTGAATAAGACGCAAAATAAAAGGGCTCTTGTGTCTCCCTTTCCTCCTCCTTGAGTCCCTCCCATAATTTTTGAGTTCATAAGCCCATTTTGTATGTGAATCAGATCAGGAGAGGAAAGGCAGGGGGATTACTTTTCCTTTTAAACTGTGCCTTTGCTTCAAGCTACTGATAGACACACGGAAGTTATGACTGAAACAAGGGGTTGGTACAATGGGGCCGGACCTTATAGTCGGTGTAAATTGGGATAACTCCATTTATCCTGAACAAAACTTCCTGATTTACACCAAAGGAGGACACAGCCTTAGCTCTTTAGCTCTGGTCATTGCTGCCTTGTTATTCCAAGGCATTTTCAATCTGACAAGAGAAATGGTGTCTCTTCGATACAGATGCTTGACTTGAGCTTGACAATCTCCTTCCAGAGCGTGCCCAGTGGGTTAGCACAGCACACACAACACATGAGCCGAGTTCAGGCAGCTCTGTAGCCAGATGGCTATGAAACATTCATAATACAAGCTGTAGCTATTATGAGCCATTTCTCTTTGGTGCATGTCCTGACAAGCTGCTGTTATTAAGTTTCAGTGTATTTCTGTTAATGTTACCTACCTATTTTCATTCCTGTGTGCTGTCACACGGAGCTGGTTGGCGTGGTCTTGGGAACTGGGCTTCAAGGCTCCTCCCTGTGAAAGTTGCCAGCTCATTTATTTGTTTCTTTCCAGTGGTTCAAGCTGGTGCGTTATTCAGAAACTTCTGAAAGAGCGGGGTTGGGTAAACCTCTGATTCAGTTCATTTGAAAGCACCCTTGAAGTCCTCCTCCACATCTTGCCCTCCTGTGGCTCTGAAATAGGCTTGACAAAGCTAATTTGGAGCCCGTTCCTGAGAAATCATCGGTGGTGCTGTTGGAAAGGTCCCTCAACTTGAAGGTCCCTGTCCTCACTTGCAGAGCTGAGATACTTCTAGTTTGGGCCCTGGCTCTCCCTGGTTTCTTTTTTTACATGGCAGTAGTCAAGCTGCATCCAGAAAAGTGTAATCTTGAGATTGGCTTCAGATTTCAGTACACAGAGCTGGGTGAATGCTGCCTTCTGGTTTTTGCATTAGAGGCACTCAGCTCTTATTCACAGAGGATAAAAACGGACTTTAAATCAGAGATGAGGTCCTTAGGTATGAAAATAATTTTAGTGGAAAGTCACTGTGTGTAGTACTACTTGCTATAAAATTGTAGGAGTTGGGCCATTCTGGAGAAATCAGGCAACATCTGGTATTTGAAGGAATTATTCACAATACAAGGAGAGACTTTTGTTCATGTGCAGCTGAATATGTAGCAGACAGATCTAAATTACAATTTGCAAATGTTTTGCTACAGTGGTGTGTGCAAGACCCGGACAGGGTGGTGAGGCAAAAATAAGATCTCTGACAGATCATTTCAGCTGCCGCTTTCTGGGGAGCAAGAGAGAGAAGGGAATGCCCAGCAGTTGTTTTGTAATGGGTAACCTGAGAAATTTCCATCACGGTTGTGATCTGCTTAGGTGGACTCGTGTTCTTCTTTCCCAGCCTGTGAAGGGAGACAAAATGTCTGGCAGACAAATAAATTATTTCAGAAACTCTCTGCAAGTGCTTTTCACCATGGTGCTTGTCTACCCAGTCCTGCAGACTTCCTTCCATTGGCCTTGGCTCTAATCTCCACTGTTCCCATCCTTTCCTGGGAAGGGGCCTTCTTTCCCATCTCACGTGGTGCTGCCGAGGTCAGCCAGGTGTTCATCTAAAGAAATCAGTGTCTCGGGCTCTGATGCAGACCCTGAGCTGCAGCCAGGGGAGTGGCCCAGGGTACCTGCTCACCCATCCACCTCTGCATGTTCAGCAGCTGTGGCAAGGCTTTGTTTACAGTGCATTTCCCAGCTGCAAAGGGAGAAGGGTTTCCTTTGCAGTTGTATGCAAATTATTGTGGAAATGGAGAGTAATAATGCTCTCATTTTGAGAATCGTGACAAATGCTTAGTTTTGGGGCCAGTCATTCAGCTCTTGTTATCTCTAAGAATCAAGGTGTTTGTCTAAATGTTTGCAGTGTGTCTCAGATATTTGAAGGTGGTTCTTTCTATTTGTGGGAAAAATTTAAAAAAATTTAAAAAGAATCAATCTTTGTTTCCCAAACTATCAAAAGCTTGTTAGCCTCCGGCAGATCTTTTTATCTGCAAGGAATAAAGCAGTTATGTCCAGATCCTCAGCCAGTATAAATCAGTTTAATGCCCTCAGCCCATTAATTTTTCTCATGCAGTATCCCTCAAGTGGAATTTAGGCAATGTTTAAGCATCTTCTTGTTTTCATGTGTCCAGTGTAAGGCTTAACAGAACTACCATTAGTCCTGGCTTCTGGAGGGCTTGCACCAGATGCCACCCTGGTCTCCAGGGCCTACAGGCTGAGGGAAGAAGGATATAACTCATTTGCCAAGCAAGACAATTTCTTTGAAGGGTCAGTGGAGAAATGTGATCTCAAAAGGTGAAGGAGGTGGTGGAACTGAGTCTGGGTGACCCCAGATACCAACATGCATGTATGTGCCTCTCAGTTCATTGCAAGGCTGGGGCAGCTTTATCTGATGTTTAGGCAGAACTTCACCTAAGGCAGTGGGTGCCCTGGAGGGCTGCTCAAGGTTTAAGACTTCCCAGTTTCCCAGTTGAGTTGACTGGTGCTCTGGCCAAATGGGATATGTCTCCAAAAAATCTGGTTGCCACATGAAATCAGAATCTTTTTTCCTCCCCCAAAAAAAGGGGAAAAAAATTCCCTCCACAACTTCCACTTGCAGTTGGTTAGATTGACTAGAGGAGATAGAGTTGAAAATTATAATGTTCATAGAGACAGAGAGACCCCTCTGCCCAGAAGGAAATCTGCCTGAGTCAATCCTGATGCCTCTGCTGGCTCCCAGCCCCACAGAGTATCCCTATGTGTCCCCCTAAAAGCCTAAAAGCCAGGGCAAATCCTCATGGATCCACAAGCAGTTTCCTTGTGAATGGGGCTATCAAATCAAAGCATGTTGACCCTTCTGGCCAAGAAGGTCAAGTTGCTGCAGTTCTCCCCCACACCTTTTCCTCTTTTATTTTAAGGGCGTGGTATATTTTGTAAGTTTTCTGTTTATCAAGAAGTTGATTGTGTAAATAAAATTGTGGCCTTGTGTGCCAAATAGCTGGGTTATGATTTCCTGGAGGAGAGCCAAGGCGGTGTGTGGGAGCATGCCAGTGTTAATATGTTCACTTTGCTAAGGAATACGGCATGTGTGGAGCATGGAGGGAGGACACTCTTCCCGCCTGGCGCTGCTTAACCCTTCCCTGGCCCCACCGTCTCCAAGGCTGCGCCGGGCTTCCCCCAGCAGTGCTGTACAAACACTGGGAGCATTCACCACGGCTGAGGCTCTCCTGGAATTGCCTGGAGCCTGGCCAGGTCAACACGGGACTTCGCAAGGCTCAGGATCCCACCCTGATTCCCCTCCCGTGGCGGGAGCCCGGTGTTTCCTTCGGCAAAGACTCCCTCGCACAGACCTCAAAGGGGCCTCTGAGAGAGGCCAGGTCAGGCGTGTGCCTGGGGATGCCAGGGCAGGGAGAAGGGCCTTGGGCTAAATGAGAATCAACTCCCTGACTGTAATGGCTTTATTCCCTATTTACTACTAAGTGCTATCCAGAGTTTATTCTATTTCTATCCTGCAGAGGCAGCCAGAAGTTTTCTCTGGTGGCTGTTCAAATAGCAGCCAAATCACTGAACAGTTTGGGAGTATTTTCAGCACGGGATGGTGCTTCATGCCACTGAAGGCAATGGGAAGGTTGCTAGCAGGCTTTGGGAACACCAGAATTTTGCTCTGGTTCTTCTTTTGTTACTTTTCCCCTACAAATCATGCACTCCCCATCTCAGAGCAGCTTGTATCTCCTTCCTCTCATCCTTAGGTCCTTATATTCTGGAAGTATTTAAAACAAATGAATGCAGAAAATGTAACCTCTTGTTTTCCACCAAAAAGGAAAGAGTGAGTCGGCTCCTTCTGCAGACAAAGCAAAAGTCCCAAGGATGCAGGAAAGGACTTCATTTTGCCAAGCAGCAGGGAGTGGAGTTAGCTGTGTTACAGTGGGGAGGGGGTGGGGAGCCTCTGTGCACGGGCAATTCTTGCAACTCAGACAAAAATAGTGACTTCCATTATTTACCTACCTAAGCCGGAAACCTGCTTGCATTTCAGGCATTTATTGTAATTCCTCACATAGCTGGGGATGATAAGCCCTGCTAACTAGTCATTGCATGCTGCCTGAAAATGATAGTTAATGTACACCGGCTACCCAAACAACCTTCTTCTTTAACCCTTTCAAACTTGCTGGCTTTGGGGGTTTGTGTTTTCTCAGATAATATTGCTGCTGATCAGCCTGGCCTCAACCCTCCATCTTCATAAAATTCTGTTTTATGGAACACTTTAATCGCAGTCTAATCTATATGGGAGACTTCTCAGAGCAGTTCACACATCTAAGATACAGTGACAGTTATGTTTCAAATTTCAAAGGAATCAAAGGGAGCCATTTGGCCGACTTCCACTAAGTGTCACCAAGATTTGGATGCATAACTCCTTGAGTAGGCTGGATACTGTGGTTTGACCCTATTAATGATCCTGAGCTGTAGCCTGTTGCAGAAAAGGAATTCTTTTCTTTGTGCACTCTTTGGTGGCATCTAGGCCCAAATGCTGAAGTGGAAGGTGTCTCCTCTCAGGGGAGCATACAGGAGAGGAAGCACCCGCCCGAGGCTTAGAATTTCGGCAAGGGGAGCTTACCTTTATCCGTCTGTGCCTGTGCATGTATCCATGTGTTCCTGCAGCCATCCCACCTCGCTGCAGCCATCATGGCTGTCTCAGGGGCAGGAGTGTGCCTGGCTGTCTCCAGTGTCCCATCCCAGGGGGGCTGTCCCCAGTGTCCCATCCCAGGGGGGCTGTCCTGTTGGCAGTGTGCCTGGCTGTCTCCAGTGTCCCATCCCAGGGGGGCTGTCCTGTTGGCAGTGTGCCTGGCTGTCCCCAGTGTCCCATCCCAGGGGGGCTGTCCCCAGTGTCCCATCCCAGGCGGGCTGTGCCATCAGCAGCGAGCAGCGTGCGCTGCCCGGGTGCTGCACAGCACCAAGCCCTAGATCTGAGATCACTACTCCAGTGCCTGATGGAAACATCTCCTAATCTCAGTCTGTGGGGGAAGAGAGAGGAAGAGTTTGCAGCTGGGCTCCTGCCCAAAGGTGTTTGTGGTGGGATGGGGCATCACACGACTCCCAGAAGGCCATTGTTCCAGGGATTTGGCAGCCTCAGAGATACAAGGTGCATGTTGATGTTCAGTACCAATGTTATATAAAAGCTGCTTGCGCAAGCCCAGCAGCCGATTTTACAAGATGTGGGGAAAGACACATCATTTTCCAAGGGCAGCATTTAGCCCTGACTGCAATATCTTCCCAGCCATGATACAATAACAATACTTAGCAGGCATGTAGTTCTTAACATCATCAAAGTGATGTACAAGCAGCAACTAATTAATCCTCACAACACCCCTGTGAGGCAAGTATTACCATCCCATTTCACAGGTGGGGATGATGTGACTTTGGAAGGTCAAGTGACTTGTCCAGAGCTAAACAGTCTGCAATGGAGCTCATTAGCTCCTGGCTGACAGCCACTGCTCAATGTACTCGCCCAGCCTATTATTGTATTTTATTATGCAAATCCCCATGGAAATTAGAAGCCCAAAGCAACCAACAGATCTAAACATGGTACCTAAGATTTAAATGCCGGGTCCATTTAGTTTGAAATCAGTTCTGGAGGCCTTTCAGTAATTTCACTGGATTTTGGATGGCAATGTCAAAAACTGGGAGAGACTGTCATGCCTGGAATTCTCCAAGGATAACAGGGTTTGTAAAGATGTCTGTTCGTGGCTGTCCAGCTTTACCATTGTTTGCAGAGGCCACCAAACAGTGCCAAGCTGGACAGGGCGTCACTGAGAGCAGTCAAACGACAACGACAGCCCAGCCTCAGTTCCTGCAGGTGTATTGCAAGCAGTGAATGGAGACTGGTCTGCCTGGTCCCTGCAAGACTCCTTGGCCACACGGTTAAAGCTGGCAGAAGGCACAGCCCAGGCAAGCCAGCCAGCTGCAGTCAACTGGGGTCTAATTCAGACCTCAGGGTTTTTACAGTGCTGGCAGGCTTTGCTCAAAAGCTGATGTTGGGCATGCAGACTGGCACTATTTGGATGATTCAGAACATAAACCAAGCTCTGTTTGGCTTGCACAACTGCAGCTCTTCCGGAAATTGCCAGGGATTTTGTGTGTGCAAGGAAAGGAAAAGATATTCAGCATGTAACATTGGATCGGGACTGGTTCTTGGCTCCACATTTCACGGACCGCCCAGTGTGGTGCTGGATTTCACGAGGGTGTCATCATGCCACTGAAAGTTATTTACACCAAGTCACCCTCCAGGAACTGGGTCACAACTTTTTTCTTTCATGAATCTTGGCAGGGATCTCAAGGTTTACTAGAAGCTGAAGAGAGGATGTCTATGTGCAACGCCAAAACCAACTGAGATGCGAAGGGAACTGGGCCCTGTGCCACTGATCAGTGCGTGGCATGTCGGGCTCTGAGGGTGATGGGATGGGACTTTGCTGCTTTGCAGCTCCAGTGGTTGCTGCTGGTTGCCTTTTGCACTCTGAACAGGTGTAAATGACTCCCCAGAGGCAAGGCACGGCAGAATCGGGGCCAGATCTTCAGCTGGTGTCAATCAGTGCCTCGGCTTCAATGGGGCTGCATCAATTTGCCTTAGGAAAGGGTGTAATGTGGGAAACAGAGATAAAGGAACTCATGTTCTAGCACCCTATATCCTATATAATTGCTTCAACAAGAGCACAGCCCAGAACGGGTTTGCCAGATGCCGGGGTGGTGCAGAGTCCAACCTGTGTTTCATGGGCAGGTTTGTACACCCAAAGGGAAGCCAGCTCCGGCCAGGCCAGGCTCAGCTCCCACTTGCTGGTACCAGGACGTGGCTGTAGGACCCGGCCACAGAGCCCGTGTAGGAGGCCTCACCCCCGGCTGCTGGGCTGTGCTCGGCCATGCCTCCATGTCTCCTCTGACCCACGGGAGCTGGAGTGAAGCCAGCACAGGTCTGGGAGCTGGAGCAACAATCATACCTTTGTTTTGTGGGCAGATGAATAGAGAGATAACAGGGAGTTAATGGACGGCAGCCCCTTCCCCCCTCCAACGTCAGTCCTATCACTCACCTCCTCCCCAGCAAAACGAGGCCTCGGGGACAGAGAAAGAGCGCAAAGATTAAAACTAACCCGTTGCTTTGGAACTCCTCAGCGAAAGGGGCTGATAAGAGAGGGCTGAGACCAGGAATCAGATTTCAGGGGTGACAAATGAATAACCAGAAAATGGAAGGATGCCGAAAGGGTTATCAGAAGAGAGTGAGATGGTGAGCACGTCCCAACAGCTTCTCTTTTGAAAAAAAAAAAGAGGAAAGGTGTTTCTCTTGCAGCAGCTACAGACACAAAGAGCTCTTCAGACCACTCTGCGCCCACCAAGACCCTGGAATGACGAAAGCCCATCCCAGAGCTCCAGTGGAGCTTTGCAGGCTGTTAGTCAAGTACAGTTTCCATGCTGGCAGATCCCCGGGAGCTATAAGCCCTCCTGTTTTGTGCTCTGGCTGGGAAGCAATCAGCACTGGAAAGACTCGGGGAGCAGACAGGGCTCATGGAGCAGGCTCTGGCTCAGGCTGGGCAATGTGGTTTCAATTTAGGAGCTCTCCTCTCAAAGCCTCCATAAAGGCAGTCTGAATATAAAAGTCCATATTCTTGCAGTGCAGAAGTCTTGGGAAGATTGTCCCCACCTCTGGAGAGGAGTATGATTCAGAGAAAAAGGCTTCACAGAAGCACTGCAAAGATAAAGTTCACAGCTCTGCAGGTGTCACAAAGTTGTTGGAGTCACTGTGTGATCCAAGTCGTGTATTTCCCCTGCCAAAACATGGACTGTTCATATATTCAGAAATACAGTAGGAGAGAGGCATCAGTGACACAAAGTGACGCTTTTTGCTGGTGAGGAATGGGATGTCACTTGCTATCTTTCACCCCAGTGGAGATTGCAGAGGGATGTTTAACTTGGAGGAGAAAGGCAGACAGCTATGGCCGTTCCAGCAAGTGCACGATTAACAGGCTTCTGCCCATCAGCTGGGAGATCTGTCTGGAGCTCTGAAGGAGACTAAAAACAGGCAAAGAGAATCCTGGTGCCTTTTCCCTCCTACCTGGAGTAGGGTGAGCGGGGCTGGTTTTGATTCTGTGTTTAAAACTAAAGGTAAGCCTAAGGAAAGGGAGGAGGAAAGAGCTGCCTTTGAGAATTTGTTCTGTCATTCCCAGCCGATGAGCCTGTCTACTCACTCACTCGGGCATGTAGTAGTTAATACAAGATCCTTGATAATAATAGTTTGGGGGCTCTGAAAAGCCAGCAGGAGGGAGCCAGATAAACCAGTTGTGAAGGTAAACCTTGACAACTCCTCGGGTGACCCCAGCCACCTGCGGCAGGGCTGTGACCTTGATTTGGAGTCCTGTCTCTGGCTGCTCTCGGGGCTGGAGAGCTCCCTTGGGTTAGCACCAGACATCAGTGTCAGCATCAGCCTCAGCGGGGTCCTTTAGCACCCACCTGAGTGGTGGATAGGCTATGATTGCAGGTTTTTCCTTCTTGGGAATTTCTGCATTTGGAGCCCACATCAGTCCCTTGGTTTTGCACCTTCAGCATCTCTGGGCAGACCAGAGATGGCTGGCTGGGGCCATCACAATGTCAGGACTTTTAAAAGTTGTAATTGGCATCACAGCACTTGAGGAAGAATTGGAGTATCAGACAATTTTCCTGGTACCTACTCTGAAGAACATGTTTAGTTCTGGTTTACATGAAAAATTGCCTTGATACAATTTTTTTGTTAGGAAAAAGTTTTGAGGTTTGTTATTTTTTACCACTGGTTATACTGGAACAAGACCTCATGCGAATGCAGTTATTTTGGTGTCAAAGTGCTTTATTTGTACCATACAACTTTTCATTCCAAAAAGAGCTGTAGTGCTTTCCCTGTTCCAATACACTCAACAATGCTCTACCTTTTTATGTAGATGAGATGTTAATGGCAGAGACTTCATTGTAGTGTGGTGAGGGTGAGCAGGGAGGTAATTATAGTCTTGCTTTTTATTGTCCTTATAGAATGCTACTGCGGATATTTTCCACCCCAGCTGTGGCTCCCAGCCTGCCCAGTCTTACCTTCCATTGTGGTGTGGATTTTGGATCCCACAGATTTAGGGATACATGGCAAGATATTACAGAATATCTGTTCATTTTCTGCAGGGGCAGACCTGTGCCTGCAGATTTTTTCTGCACATGAAGCCAGGGATACTCTTCAGTCTTCACAATCAGTTTTCTAGAGCCAAGACCCAAAACCTGGATTCTCAGAAGCATCAGATTTTCAAGGATACTTGAAATCTTGGATTTCTCCTCAAATCTTGTGAGCAGTGTTTGCACTTAGGGTAAATCAGATCTGTATTATAGCATCAGAAATCACTCAGTAACTTTGAGCTGTCCTGTGCAAGCACCTGCCCCCTGCAGAACACAACCAGTGTGAGTGTGACTCTTCTGTGGAAGAGCTGGGCTGGAGGTCAGTGTGCTTCTTTTGGGCTCTGGGGGTTTGCTGGCTGGGTGGCAGTGCTGGCTGAGCCTTGTGGGTGAGCTCATCCGTGTGGGGACAGGGACCTTCCCTCAGCATCCCAGGAACTGTGCTCCTGCAAATCCCAAACTAATGGAGTCATTCCTCAAGTCCTTTCGGGTGAGATTTCCAGGCAGGGAAATCGAGGGTGGAAAAAGGAATGTACAACAGCATTTCTTAGGCTGTGTATTATTCCTCCCCAGCAGTTCTTCACAAATTCTGCAAAATTGCTTCATAAAACCTTTCCCTGAGGTGAGAGTATTCTTGCACCCTGGAGAAGCAGAAATCTCTGCAAGAGCTCGGTAGGCATTTCAAACCTGACTGAGTACTAACAGAAATATTTAAGGAATATGAAAAAAAACCCCAAACATTCTTTGGGGTTTCATCCCATGTCCAGCAAAGATTCCATCAGGGATCTTACACCTGAGCAACCCTTATGATTGCACATTTAGATCTGCCATGGTTCCTTGGGGAGATAAGGAGAGATAATAGCACACATCCCATGAAGTAACTGGTAGGGCTCTCAGACCTCTGTCTCACCACTGCTGTGATGCTGGGTCACAAATCGTTTTGTTGAAGGCCTGCAGAAGAACTGGCATGCTGGGACCTGCTAGCACCACAATGACAGGATTATTCCTATTACTCCTATTAACACCGCTACTGCTACTAATATGTTAATGAGTCATATCGTTAATAGATTAAAAACAAATTATGTACTGAGGTAATGTATGTTACACTTTGATTTTGAGTGAAGGTCATTTGTGAATGTCATGTATGCCTTGCTACGGGGATGTATTTCCTTGCTTAGGAGCTCTGGAGCTAGAGAAACATTTGGCATTGCTCCTGTTTTCCCAGAAGTTTTCCACAGAGTTGCTGTTTGTAAAATGGTGCTGCTCATTTTGCTCTTGTTTTTGTGTTTTGTTAATCAAATAAGAAAGAGCCCAGTTCTGTATTTTTTGAGGCCCACATTTTCCCATTAGTTTTGAAAGGAACTAGGAAGAAAATTAAAAATACAGGGCCGGTCCTCAAATATGCTCTTTGAGGTAGTGGGTGAGGGACAGCAGAGCATTCCTCTTTCTGACTCCTGCAGTTCCAGAGAAAATTCCCAGAGAAGCTCCTTTAGCACAATAATATCCATAGTGTACCCCCTGTGGCCTGGACAATGCACGTGTCATGCACAGGAATATTCCTCAGAGTCATCACAATGATAATTCATTTATATTTGCCAGTTTGAAATTCAATGCTGCGATTAAATTTTTGGGGGAACTGTGTTCCCTTCCAGGGGAAATTCTTGTGAAGGCAGGAAGGAAGGAAGGCAGGAAGGCAGGAAGGAAGGAAGGAAGGGAAAGGAAGAAAAGAAAGAAAAAGAAAAAGAAAAAGAAAAAGAAAAAGAAAAAGAAAAAGAAAAAGAAAAAGAAAAAGAAAAAGAAAAAGAAAAAGAAAAAGAAAAAGAAAAAGAAAAAGAAAAAGAAAAAGAGGGAGGGAGGAGGAGGGGGAAGAAAAAAAAGAAAATACGAGAATGATAGAGGTTGCGATAGTATTACGTTACCGATTGGATAAACTGACAAAACAGCCTACTGTGACTCGGGGAGTTTAATTTTGTACATTTTGGCAACTTCTTAAAGCAGAAAATGAGAGCAGTACTGTCAACAGGGCTTTTGATATTCCTCGGTGTTTATACTAGAGATGAAAGTGCATTCTGAATGAGGGTGAAAGGCAGCAGGCCAGATCCCGACTCTGGTGACAAGAGGTGATAAACACCGCGGATCTGCCCTCCGTAAGAGCGGGGAGGAAACACTTCTCCTGTTGCTCAGGATGCTGTGAGATTTCCAGTTTTTTCCATTCTGCCTGGAAGACACAGGATCTGTAAAGGAGTTGATTTTCCTGATTACTGCAGTAAACCAGTGGATAGCCAAGTCTCTTGTCTGGCACATGGAGACACAGGGTCATGTTCCTGCTCTTTCTGGGTCACCGTTCTGCAGAGCTGGTCTCGCTGTTCCCAGCAAATATTGTATGACTTATATCCAGTGTGAAGTGACTCCTACAGGAAAGCAACATCCAAGAATGGCCTCTTGCCTGGGGGTTAAGATATTCCTCTTGGATTTAGGAGATCCAAGTTCAACTCCCTGATCTGTATAAGGCCTTCAAAAGTGCATCTTCTGTCTGTTGAAATCATTGGCTGCTCCGGCCAGGTTTGTTTTGACCAGAAGATTCCTCCTGGACCAGAGGAACCTTTTCCCAGTGGAAGTTTTGCTAAGCTAATGTGTGTAAGGAACCAGAAAAACATGTTGGGGGTGACAACAAGCTATCAAAACCAATTCTCTGAACAAATAAGGGTTAAGACATGTTTGCCAGCAAATCAAATCAGTCTCTGCGCCGTTGTGTTCTTTTGCTGAGATTTAATGGAAAGAGCTATAAATTGTGGTTCTGATTAGCCAGCAAGAAAGGTATCTGTCAGGCAAGTTCTGCCACCCTTACTCATGTGCAGGATTTCATTTCACTGGTTGTCTCACGTGTTTTGCTGGACCATCCCTGTCAGGCTGCTCTGCCCTGCTCCTCTCCGCCTCCAGCAGTGCTATTAAGGGAAGGAGGGAGTTGTGAATTCCCGCAGTCTTTGGTGAGGTACAACTTCCTTCCTTGCTCACAGCTAATGAGAAAGGCTTCACCTCTCCTCCAGACCTTCTGGCCTGTTTATTTATAGAGGCCAGTATCCAGACACTATGGGGAATGCTGCAAACCAGACTCGGACCTGGGATGTAGCTCGTCCAGCTCAGCTGCACAGTAGAGTTTTTGTTGGGTGGAGGCATCTTAGTGTCCTGCTTGGGACATAATATCTCACCTCTAAATAAATGCTCTGCCCTGCAGGGTAAGGTGATTCTCAACAGGAGTGAAGCTGGTGAAACCAGGCTTATAAAAATATCTGAGCAGGGGAAGAAAATAACTGCTGTTTTCCAAGAAGTTGCATTTTTCTATTTTAATTTTTTAAGGCTGTGATAAAATTAATGTCTATGATGTAAAACTGAAGGGTTGACCAGAACTTCCCTTGTGGCCAAGCTCTTTTTTTATTGATTGATTTTAAGTCCTCTAAATTTGTCAGGCTCACAAGTGCATGGTGACTTCAGTTATAAGAGAATGTTTGTGTCTTTAAGGAAAAATACAGCAACCTCTCCTCCCCCTTGCCCTTCTCAACCTTGCAAGGAAACCAACACTTGACCAGAGTATTTTTTCTCCCTCAGTGGAAAATGCTGATTAAATACTCAGAAAAAAAAATAGCAATTAAAACCTCCAGACTCCTAAATCTCAAAAATCTTTAATGGGAAACTGCTGATTATAAAATAGTTGCATAGTTTTGACTGAGAATGCATGTTGGCATTTTTTTGGTAGAAGCTCAAAACTCTAAGAGAAATGTCTTGAAAAAATCACTTTTCTATTGATAAAAAAAAACTTTTTTCAAACATTTCTATACAAGTTGTTCTGCTGTTGAGCAGAGCCATGGCCACATGGCCATGTTGCTGAAAGGCACATGAGGGACTTTCCATACTCATTTTTTTGTCCTGAGCCAGGAATTGTTTCAGTTGAGCTTTTTTGGTCATTCTTCACACCAGAACAGACACTGGGGTTTGGGCTGGGATCATCTGAGTGGTCAAGCCCAGTCTTGTCACACTGCACTGCTGCTGTCAGCCCCTCAGGGTCTGGCATCGAGAGCTCTCTGCATTTTTGGGGCACATCTTTGCTTAGCTGGTTTTACTGGGGTTAAAATTCCTGCTCTTATTAATCCCCACTGGCATACACGGCTTTCCTGCTGACTCGAGTTTGTTCCAAAAGCAATGTGCAAGTGTTGTGTGAGGAGGTACAAAACATGAAGTGACCAGGGCAGATGACCAGGTTACGGGAAATTGGTGACAAGAACAGCAGAGCTCAGCTGAACTCTGTGTAGTGAGGTCACAAAGGATTCACTCCTTGAAGAACACAGAATTACTCATCTTCCTCCAAAATCCATGCCTGCTCATGTAGCTGGCTTTTGAATGTAGAAATGTATGGAATCTGGATCCATGAAGGGACTGCAGGGAGGAGAGAAACAAGCAATATGAACATGGAAGAGCTTTGCAAATCCATGTAACCCCTGCATGGTTTCTCTTGTTCCTGGGGATGCTGGCTGCTTCTCTAGTGCATTCCATGGTCCCCAGGGTTTTCTGGGTTAAGAGTTTGATCCCTTTCTCTTCTGACTGGGTCTTGCTTCTGGCTGAAGATTGAGAGAATAGGTGGATATTGGCAATCTGCAAGAGAAGAGGTGGAGCCACATTTTGATGTCATTTGAGTTCATTGACACCATTTAGGATGTGGACTCCTCTGCTTTGTTTTCCCTCAAGGAAAAGAGATACAGAGAAATTACAGGAGCTCCGGTGTGTGATTGCACTGGCAGTCAGCAGCAGAATCAGCCATGTAGGATGCCTGTGGGGGTATTTCCTCACGTTGGCTCAGTTTGGCTGTTGTTGAAGTCGGTTTTTCCAGTGATCTCTATTATGGGAGCTGAGGTTGGCCATTCCTCATCCACATCCCAGCTGGCGAGGCACCCTTACGCTGGCCAGGAGTACAGCTCCAGAGTAAACCAGATGCTCACAAGGTAGTTTTCGGTGGCACTATGGAAAACAGGTAACAGAAGGGAACGAGATTTCTTTCCACAGACCTTTGTTTTAAAGGGTATTTTGGGGTGCGGGTTCACCTCTCCTTGGGTCTCTTGCCAGCAGGTGGGAACTTTTTCAAGTTGTCCCTTTTCTGAGAAGGGCTGAATCGTCCACCCTAAAGCATCCCTTCATGCAATTAAAACCAGCAGTACTGCTTCTCCAACACTGGGGCCTCCGATACTGGGAGGGGAAGCGGTGGCTCTTCTTTGAAGTCCCACCTACGTGAACATCAGTGGCAGGACTTCAAAGGGAAGCTGCTATTTCCTGTTGGAGCTCAGCCCTGGTGCTCAGCACTGCTAACAAAGCAGTCGGACTGGTTGCAAAGGCACTGATCCAGCAGAGAACTTAAGCACATGCTTAAGTCCCTCAGGACTTATCCACATGGTCTGCTGGGTTGGGACTCACCTTCACTGGAGACTGGACTGATGGTCAGGGTTGTGTCTCACAGGTCGGATTTGTAGGGGAAGAGCGAGGTTAAAGAGCCTGTCCCACATGGCTGGATGGTGCTGCAGAGCTGGGCTCACCATTCCTTACCTTGGGGCAGCTGGGCAGCAGCAGCAGGGGAAACACCACAGGCCACGCTATGGAACTTAGCAAACAGCCTGCAGACAGACAACAGGCCACAGTGACTGTCAGCTAATGCTTGTAAATCACCGATGCACAGCTGATCTAAATCACCATTGTTGAGTCCAGGTGAGAATCCAACCCAATAAATAGAGCTGTAAAGGTGGGAGTCTATTTGCAAGCAGGTAGGAAATGCTAAAGGCACAACCATTCGGCCCCACGTTTTGCTAGGTAATATTTTATTTTTGTGTTAGTTCCTCTGCTGTCTGTGGAGCTGCTTGCAGGCTAACGGATGGCAGCACGGAGATGTAATTTTCTAACAAGCATTATTTAGGTAATTCATGTAATTTGTACCAACTTACGCTCTCAGTTTTTGTCCTGAGGCTGCAGACAGACCTTGTGGCTGTGATCTGCAGCTGATGCACAGGTCCCACACTGCTCTTGCCCTGTTCCCAGCATCACATCATCCCCTCTTTAGCAGTGCAGCATAAGAGCCTTTCCCTCATCACAACCTACACGGAGCCTCATGGTTGCCTCGTGTAACAATTAAAAGATGTCTGGGAGATGTTCCGTGCTGGGAGCGTGGATAGAAGCTTACAATTGGAAAGGCTGCTCTTCTTTGTGGAACAGATGTATTGGATTGAACACAGTAGGGTGTGGGAATAAACAGGTCACGAAGCCTGAGAAACCCCAGTAGGTTCCAGGTCCTGCTCCCTGAGGTTCTCCCATTCCTAGGGTAGCACAGCCTGGCAAACCCAATCGTAGGCTGCAGTTTTCCTCCACCTTGCTCTTCTCCCCATAGGGGAACTCATTCCCTAGTTGCTAATCCCCCTTCCCAAGTGAGTGAATCGAGAACACTGCATTTCCTGGCAATTATCCTCTGAGACAAACTAGAAACATCTTCATTTGGATTATGAAAATACCTATGCCAGCGTTTTGGGATGTCATCAGCAGACATCTGCCCATTCATTCAGGTTCCCAGAAGAAACTTCTCACGTGTCCTCACAGCGTGGATGTGTGCTGTGTAGGTAGTGCTGCACTTGAAGCAGCAAGGCTCATCTCTGTGCTGACCTCCTCAGTGATGTGCCCACAGTGCTGTGGCACTGCCCAGAGAAGGTAAGGCCCCCATGGTTCAGGTGCAGGATGCCACTACAGTGCTAAAGTTACTGCATGATACCTCCTTGGCATGCTCCTCGTGGGATCAGGTTGGGATCTCCTCTGGGATTTGTGTGGAGCTCTGGTTTGGAAGTGCCCAAACACAGGGAGTTGACGTGCCCTCCTCTGGATGGGAGGTTGGATGGGGCAGTGGTTAATTCTGCTCATGCCTGAGTGCTCTACGAGGGGGTTTGCTCCTGAAACTGAGTCTGGTCACTTCACCTAAAAGTGAAGCTGGTGACCTCAGAGACACATAAAAGTTAAACCCCAACTTTCCTGCACCTGGAAAATCCACAAGAAGCAGCTGATGTGATTCCTTGGAAAGGAAGCCTTGTGTTGTGACTGAGGCACGGGACTCGAGCAAAAAATCTGTTTTGGAGCTGACACAGGTGTCTCAGGTGGCCTTGCAAAGTTCGCTTGGTCTCTTTTTCCTTTGGTCTCCCACCTGTAAATTAGGCTAATAACGCCTTGCCCATGTGGCTGTTAGCCAGGTAAGGGTGTATCTCATGTTATATAGGTACTCGATGTGCTCTTGAGCAGGATTCTCCTCCAAAATGAAGAAATAATAACCAATTGAGACAGGATGGCTTTTTGGAAGGATTTCTTGCAAAGGCTCCTTGGATTCAAAGAAGGTGCATTTTTTAATCTTCTTCATTTGTGTGGTTTCTACCCATGAGTTAGTACTAAAAGGGTTTTATCCGATTCAGGGTGTACATGCAAATATTTCTATTTGAATAATACTGGAGAATAAATTTAGAAATGTTTGAAGAGGGTATGAATGCCTCAATCTGCTAGGTGGAAAAATTACTACTTCTTGTGGGTAACCCAACCTGTTTAAGTTGCTAAAAACATACCTGACTTAAAAAAAAAAAAAGGAGAGAGAAGAAGGAATAGCTGAAAAGAGAGCTTTTTTAAAAAACAACTCTCTTCAGATTTCTAGTTTAATATTTCAGTGTGCAACAGTATTTTCATAACTGCAGCTTTTTTGGGTAGAGGTGGGGGAAATTAGAATATATTAAAGAACTCTGGAAACCACTTTCTATTTGTAAAACATGTTGTGTGTGTATCATAACACCTACAGTACTTGTAGCTCTGCCAGATTGTGCATTGACTGCCAGAATTCTCCTCGCTAAATGACATTATACTACTTTGTGGGTATTGAAAACAAATATTTTGAGGGCGGGAGCATTCTCATCCATAAAACGTTCGTCGCGCTTGCAGTATTCAGTCCTAGCCTTTTATTTGAGGGCTGCTGCGTTTTTCAGCTGCTCGCCATGAGTGGAAGGATAGGTTTGAGGAATGTTTGCGTGCTCTCCAGCTGGTCTTTGGTGTGTATTTTTTGCAATCTAGCAGCCCCTAGGGGCTCTGGAGGAGATGAGGGCCTCGGAATGCTGGGCACTCTATGGACACGTAGTAGAGGACAGCACTGGGAATGAAAAGGCTGGTGGCTGTTTTCAGAAGCGCAGCCCCAGCGCAGCTCCTCTCACACGAGGTGGTGTTGGGAGGGATGGGAGATTGCCCGCATGGAACAGGGAGTGAGGTCTGGCTGGGTGCAGCGTGGGGCACTGCAAGGGGCACTGCTGGCACAGTGCCTGTGCCTGGTGCTGGAAATGGCAGCCGTGGGAGAGCTGCTCTGCTGGCTGGCAGCTGTCACTGCTGCTGGATAGGTGATGCAGAGGCTGCAGGGAGGTGCAGGGACACTGCTGCTATCTAACTGAGGTTCCCAGTTCACCCAGTTAACCCACAGCTTGTGCGTTTAGAGGGTGGCACAGGGGTGCTTCCTTGCCAGCGTGAGAAGAATTCTGACACATCCCTCTTATAAAAATCTGCAGAAGAGCAGCAAGGGAGTAGAAAACTTGGTTAGGGGCTGCTGAGGTCTCCTTGGTTCAGCCACTGGAACAGCCTGCACTGGGCTTTGGTGCTGCTCATGAAGCCGAGCTGCCTTAGACTGCTCTCACTTACTCCAGGGTTATGCCCCAGCCACAGCCTGGCACGTTCCTGTGCCAAAGCCCAAGAGGAGCAGGGAGCGTTGCCTAATGCCCTTCTGTGCCCTGGTGTCATCAGCACATTGCAAGCTGCACTTGCCAAGCTCCAAAGTGGAGACATTTGCTGACATTTTATATTGTGTTTCAGTGGCACTCCTGTGTTTGTTCGGCATAAAAGCCACGATTAAAATGCAAGCTAATTAGTAGCTACTTATTAATATCTCCTTGTTTTTTAATCATAATAGACAGATGCGATCAGTTTTCACAGGTATAAAGGAGTAGTGTCCTGCTAAAAACTGTAACATGCTTTAATCCACAGCTGAGCAGTTTGCTGTGACTGGATAGACCTGTTGGTTTTTAGAATTTGTTATTAGAGATGGATGATTAAAATAGAAAGGAAATGGAAAGATGTTTTAGAGCCAGTTAGGAAAAAACCTCCAGGAATGGACTTTTCCTTTTTTTTTCCCCTTCTCCTTCTAGAAATGACATTATCTGGGATGGACAGAGTTGCTCCAGAGGCTTCAGGGCACATTAAAGGGTAATAAGAAGGGCATGGGGTGAGAAAAAGGTTCCTGCTGGGTTAAAGAGAGACACTTGATAGCTCATCTGGGAGCAGAGAGTCAGGTTTAATAATGTCCTTGCTAAACGCAGTTAATAATTGAGGTCAGGGCCCTGGGTGAGGGCAATGAGGGGATAGTCTCCCATGTGCGGAGTGATGGGATAAGGACAAGCTGCTCAGAGCACACAAACCATGCTGATTGCAGGCACACAGCAGAGCCAGCCGGGGTCATCTGGGACCCCAATGGCAGCAGGTAGCTCGCAAAGCACTGCTTTTTGTGTGTCTGGGTTTTGTTTTTTTGTCAAATGCCTGATAATTGCGTTGCTTGCAGAATAGGGGGGCAGCATGGAAGCGATCGTGCTGGCTTGGCACAGCCAAAATGTTCACTGATCAGCTCGAGAGATCTGGGTAAGACAACAGGCTTACCTTGCTCCATCTTGCTGCAGTGGTAACATATAGCTGGAATTAGGAACGAAAGGGCTATAAATGTTTCCACCAGAAGGATCAGGTTTAGGTATCTGAGGGTCATTATACATACTGTACATCAGAGTCCCTTCCAGAACCCAGGGCAGTCATCCTCAGAGCGCCCTGCTGAAGGCAGGATTACCTTTTCCTTGTTGGATGGGTGAGGAATCAAACTATCAAATACCTGAGAGCCTTGGCTACAGCTGTGCAGGGAGTCTCTGCCAGAGCAGAGTTAGTTCTCACTCTGAGCACTGGTGCTGGCCACTTTCCTTAGGGCACAAACTTATTTAACGTTCTGCTTGCCTTTCATGGCCTGTATTTGTGGCCCTGGTCCTGCCACAAGGTGCAGATGGAAGGATGTCCATTGGTTTTGGTGGGGCCATGGGCTGTGTGCTGCAAGCCTGGTGCTTTTTGCAGCAGGATTGGAGCTGCAGCTTTCTGGGACGAGGCACGTGTCATTCCTGGCACAGCAGGAGAAAGCAAGCTCAACCCATCACAGTTTCTTCCACCTCATGGCAAAGCTGGAGGGAGGATGGGAAAAAAGCCGCTCTCTGATTACAACTCATGTATGTGCTTTGGCAGAGAGAACACAGCGTAATTGTGGGCCAGAATTTTGCCATTAAGTGGTAAATCCTTGAAAACTGTAATTCTGCAGACTTCAGGTGAGGGAAAAGCCTGTTTCCTAGGTTTGCTGTGCAGGGTTCAGCTCCAGACACTTGCCCAGTTTCTGTTGCAGCACTTGATTAGCCAGTGCTTTATTGCCATTCCCATTACATAGGAGGGGGACACTACCTCTGCCTAGTCAGAAAGGCTGGGAAAAGCCCTTTTCCTAGTCAATACATTGCCCAGCACAGCATCCAGATGTTGCTTAGCACAGGCAGGGTCCTGTGACCTGCAGGGACTGCTGTGCCAGCAATTAATAATAAATCACAAATATCATACAAGTTCTCTGACAGACCCTTCCTTCCTTCCACAGGCTTGTAACTCCAGGCATGGGGTAAGAAAAACAAAAAAGGAAAGGAACAACTTACTAAATGGCCAGATTGCATTAGTTTGGCAGTCCTTGCTTGAAAAAGGCCTGGTAGCACATGAAAAATTAATCAGTATGTGAAGGATCGGAACATAAGCACAAGATCTAGTAGACTGATGAAGGACTGCAAATACTGCATGAATAAGTCATTCATAGCTTATCATCCCAGTAATCATTTCCTCAGTGATAACAACTTTTTAGAAAGCATTAAACTGAACATGGCACGGACTTAAAATTTAAGATAAATCCGGGTGACATTTTGGCTGTCTGTGAGGTTGAGTGGCAGAGGGGGGATGGCAGGAAACCAGCCTTTTCTGTGAGCTCTTTGTGCAGGGACACGTGCTGGGCAAACCCCCAGGGGCAGCAGCGCCCAAAGGGGCATCTTTTAAGGGATGTAGCTTTATACAATTCCTCTCCCATCTAACTGCTGCACTCATCCTGTGTCAGTAAAATACTTGACATAGCTTGTTGCCAGCTGGACCTTCCCTGTGCCTGCTCCCGAGCATGGGACCTAATTCCAAAAAAATAGTATGTGGTCTGCAGAAAAATATTATACTGTGAGGCATAAGTTAATCTTAATTGCTGCGTTTCCTCACTTTTTAGGCTTGGCTTTGTCACTGCCATAATGTTCTTTTAATGTTGTTATTGTTTCTTACATACATGAAGTGTTTTACAAATGATGGATGGCCGAGTCTCTCTGATGTTTGGTTGCAACAGCTCAGTTCCGTGTGCTGCTAAAACGTCAGCCAAAGGAGACATTAGGGGTCTGTGTGTGCAGCTAAGATGGATTTGGGGCTTCTGATCCTCTGGCTGGGTGTTGTCTGTCCTCACAGGCATTGCTGGCCCAGATTATGCTGCTGTACCCCGGCTGTGACTCCGGCATTACTCCTCTGTTCCCAGGGGAGAATCCATCCCTGCTAGTGGCGGCGGGTGCTCCCCAAATCACAGAGTCCCAATTGTCCTCGCTGTGCGATTCATTTGCCACATGTTTAAAAATGAATGTAGCTATGTGAATAAGAGGAAAAGTTCAGGCAGAGGAATAATTTATAATTCCCAATAATATTGCTTCTAGCTACTGCTCTATAGTGCCAGTTCCTGCCCACTGTGGTTTAGGCAGCTAACAGCTATAAAAGTTTGTTGACCTGAGAGGCTTAGTATCAACCATAGGTACAGTCAAAGTCAATATGGAGGCTGAAAATCCAGTGCTAATAGAAAAATAGAAGTCAATATTTAGGATGTGAGTCAGGAACTTAAAATAGGAAAGTGAAACAGATGAGGGCTGTAGCTGCAAGAGTGCTGGAGGTGAAATGTTTAGATCCAAGGACCACTGCTGATTACTATCTTCTCCTCTAACAAGGTTGCTTATTCTGCTTCCAAAATTCATTTCCAGTGGCCAGGCCACCTCCCTGACCTATATTCCTGAGACTGCCATTACGTCAGAGCCTGCCTATTTGGGGCTATAAGTGAAATCCTCTGTCTTCTAGGTGAAATCCACAGGTAATTATATGTGGGGCAAATATGGGCTGGGGCATGGAGAGGCCAGGAGAAGAGTTTGGCTTAGCTCTGTTTATACTGGAAAATCCCCTTTCTAAGGCTGTACTGTTAAGTCTTGGAGGGGAGGGGGCACAGGGAACTCCCCCCCTGTGAGGCAGCAGCTGCCGGGAACAGGGATTTCACAGTGCGGCTCTTCCAGGGAAGCATCAGGTGGAAAAGTAACCAGCCCTAAGTGGGGGTTTTCACGTTGGAGAGGGGCACGAGGCACTGAGAGCTCTTACCCACAAATGAAAATGCTGTGGCCTTATTTACACGGTGAGGGACGGGGAGCGATGCCCGAGCACGCCGGTGATGAATTGATGTGCCCTGCAGTGAGGCAGTATTTTAATTTATACATCCTTTCCACAGTTTGGTTGCAGTGGACCAGATCTCCTACAGATGTGAATCTGTCCAGCCCCATTAGAGTCAGTAGAGCCTCTTTATTCCAGCTGGGACTGCATCCACATCTCCTGGTTTTCAAAGAAATTGCCACCTTCCAGGTTCACCCATTGCACTTCCTTTTCAGAGAGAGCCTTGGTAGCCGAGAAGGTGTCCTGGGATTCACAGTGACATTATTTTGCTGCTGTAGGAGGACCCCACCATGTCCTCCTCTGACACACGCGATGACATTCCTTTGTTTTGGCTTTGATGTCACAACATTGTTTTCACAGACTTGCCCTGATCTTGTTGTGACAAGGTCAAGTCCCATTCAATTCAAGAGGAAAGTATTAATACGAGGGTGAAAACCCTGGTATTAATTAAGCTCTGAGCAGTAACTTCAGGCAGATGCTGCTGCCTTTATTTCTTGCATCTACGGTGCTCCAGGCAACACAACTGCTTCACGGGGAGATCCTAGCTCTGGTTTAAAAAAAGGTACATACTCTAAAAAATGATTGCTGGATAGCAAAGAACAAGGTTCCAAATCTGAGCTGTGCTCCAAAGTCACACCAGAAGTAGCAGGGAGATCAGCCTGACAAATTATGTCGTGGTACCACAGGGTTGACTGGCAAAGGCTGCAATTGCAACTATTTTCTTGTGAAAAGTGAAGTTTGTTTCCACTGAACTATCTGAGATATTGATATAAATTTGAGCTTTTTATTTTTACATCCAGACATCCAAAATGTCCAACTATTTAAGCTGAAACAATTTGATTATAAAAGAGTTCCTGTTTCATGCTGCCCCATCTGAGTATTGTGAACCGCACCAGGTTTTAATTTAATGTAATTGCAGATGTCTATAATTTGCAAGTATTATTGTAGTATCAATAATGTTTGTTATTTTTTCTGACCAAGTGCTCAGGCAGTATGGCATGTCAGCACATCCTAAAATGTATAAACCGGGTTATGCAATGCCTGGTAGCTATTTAACTGAGTATTTCAGGTGCAGAAACTGAGGCCCATTGCACAGAGTGATTTGCCCATTGCTCTTAATGCAACATATTGTGGACTCAAAATGTAACTGGATCCCAGCCTGACGGGATGTTTCCCTGAAGTGGGAGAAGTCCAGCTACCTCATACTGCCCTTTACTGCAGCATTGCTTTTGCTAAGGAAGAAACAAACAGATTTCTGTTCATCTCACCTCAGGGACCAATATTAAAGTGGATATTTTACTTTCAGCCCAGCTTTTTCAGCTGGAGAATTCTCAGAGATAAGGTGTCCATACAGATACTGTATCTGGACATAAGGGCATGTGTAGGGGGTTCTCTTAAGGTTGGCAGAAATCCAGGGTTTCTGATTCTCCAAAAACCTAAAGAAACATCCTTTCCTTTCAAACTCCAGGTAAAGCAGCAGCTCTTGGATTCGGCAGCTGCTCAGTTTCCCATCTGTAGCAATCCCGCTGAGGCTGTACTTCGGAGCCTTTCTGCTTCTGAGGGAAAGGTTAATGCCATCCTGGTGCCCTGGCTGCCCTTGGCTCCTTGCTGCATCCCTCCACAGCAGCGGGACAGCCTTTCACCAGCGTTGCCACTGGGGATTTTGGGGCTGCACTACGGGCTGGGTGATGGGAACTCGCTGCTGATCCCAGCACACTGTGCAGCTGCAGGGAGCTTCCACTCTGTCCCTGCTGGGGCACAGGGCAGAGGATGCCCACTTCGGGGTCACGTGCATCATCTGCTGCTTCCAGGTATTACAGCAACACAGGCAGAGCTCTTTCCAAATCTTTGCTTTGCCTTTGGTAGGGCATAAGTCAGTCAGAGGCAGGATATTTCAAATGAAACTTTTTCGAGGCTCCTTGAGCCATTGTGTCTGACGGAACTTTGTTTCCATGGAGAGCCTTTTGACTGGGAGCAGTTTTCATCATCAAACCTCTGGGGTAGGCCCATGATTTCAGAACAGACGAGCCATGAGCCAGTTATAAACAAAACAGCAAACAAGGTTTTGTTTGCAGACCATTGTACAAAGCCCTGGGTATGGGTCAAAGGCTTTGAAGATTTTGTTTTAAATACAGTTTTGTCAAACGTTCTTGTTACAACATATAGACTTCCTATCATCTGGACACAGATTTTAGAGGGACAGAATGTCCTAAACTGACCTAAAATTGTTTTACTCTGCATAAACATGTCATGATTTTTAAAGAAATTAGGCTCTTTCATGGACAGAAACTTGGAACGTCTTCCCTCAGACAGTACAAAGATTTCCTTTGTGAGCTCTGATGAGTCAGGAAATATTGCATCTTAGACTTATCACTCTTGCAAGACTGAATATTGCATATTCTGTAGCTCAGGAGGTTGTAATTTTGCAGAGGTGTTACTCACTGAGGAACAAAACTTCAGTCGCTGTCACCTGGGCTTATGTCTAAAGAGAGAAGGTCCCAGGGAGGAATATTGACAAGTGTTTCCTTACTTGTTTGCCAAAAAGAGGATGGAAAATATCTTGACAAGTGGACATGAACTTTACAAGGCTGGTCCAAAAATGAGTTGCAAGAACAAGCAACAGCCCATGTATTGAACCCATGACTGCTCAGAGTAGAAGAAGAAACCTTCTTCCCTGTCATCCCAACACAAAAACTGAGTCCCTGGACAGGTTGAAACACCAGCTCTATTTCCCAGACCTTCCTACAAAACTGATCATGCATAGAGAGAAGAGAAGAAGTTAGAAGGTAAAATAAAATATCTCTAAGAAGCTGTTTGGCACATGAAATACCAATATAAGTGAGAAGACAAGAGCCCTCACACCCTTGCAGGTCCCCTGGGAAAAGCTGGAGCAAACAAACGGCCGGCTCCTGGGCCAAGCTGCTGCAGGTACATTTGACCCTCTTGCCCAAGCTGTATTTCATTAGTGTATCTCAAGGAGGATGGGCTGTTAAATTATTCAAGCTGGATAAGATTTGCTGCAATGGAAAACTTGTGTGCCTCTGCGCCTCTCTGGTTGGAAAACCTTTTGCAAAAATAGATTGGCAAGCCATCGTTGCAAACTGGACTGTTAACCCAAGAGTAGAAAATACAATGGGGTTTGAAACTGCGTTTTAATTTGTCATGCTGCTGAATAATTTATTGCACATCTCACCATATATTGAAATTAAAACCTGAAGTATGACATACAGTAAATAATTTAGACTGGCTCTTTCATCGAGTGTGAGCTAGGTTATTGATACTTCATTTTAGTGAGGCAGACATCCATGTCAGCTCCTGCTGGGCTCTCTAATTTTGTTTGTGTTGGTACCAGTGAAAAATTTAGGGCTACAAAGGCAGTCAGAGGGCTCAGCAGAGTTGGGGTTGTGCAGCCTGTTGCAGCCTTTTGATACTTAAAGGGGGCTTATAAGAGAGAGGGGGACAAATTTGTTTTAGTAGGGCCTATTGTGATAGGGTAATGGTTTTAAACTAAAGGAGGGTAGATTTAGAATAGATCTAAGGAAGCAAATTTTTGTGATGAGGGGCTGAAATACTGGCACAGGCTGCCCAGAGAGGTGGGAGATGCTCTATCCCTGGACACATTCAAGGTCAGGTTGGATGGGGCTCTGAGCAACCCGATCCAGTTGAAGATGTCCCTGCCTGTTGCAGGGGGGTTGGACTAGATGACCTTCAAAGGTCACTTCCAACTCAAATTATGCTGTGATTCTGTGAAACCCTCCTTTAGGCAGTCCATGAACTCCCTGTGTACTCCTTCAGTTCTCCTAATAAAATGACCGTAAGGAAAACTTCCCGTAGCCTGAGAAGCAAGGAAAAATGACCTGAACTGAGGGTGCAGCCTCACAAATACTTTAGGAGCAGGCACACAACGCTGAGGAGAAAGCTGGAGGCATTCATCCAAACCCAGTCACCTCCAGCACCTCTCTGAGATGCGTGCAGTGCACGGGGCAGCAGAAGGCAGGGCAGCAGTGGTGAGATGTTGGCAGCTTGGTGCCACGTGCTTGCACATTGGCAAACACAAATAGATGGTTACAGCACAACTGTTTGTGTTATTTGAGATCGAAATCTCAACAGCTAATTAGTATCTCATTAGGCTTCTATTTACATAGCTAATGAAGGTAATTTATGAGGAAAGAAAACATTTGAGACTCCCCAGGACAGTCGATTGATTTTAGCTTTGGTGGAGCAGACAGCCAACTGCATTTAGAGCCTCTTTTTTTCCTGGATAAAAGGGACAACAGAAAGACGTTAATCCATGGCAAAGAGTGACTTAAACCTCCCTGTGCCTCAATTCCCACTAACCAAGGGCAATGGGTTCTCCATTCTCCATGCACTATTTAGGGTACTGATTTCTTCTAAGCAGACAACATGGTTTGGCTTTGTTTGTTTGTTTGAATCTCAAAAAAAGAAGAGGGGTCCTCAGACATGTTCAAAATATGTGCATTGGTGCTGTTCAGCCCATTCCAGAGGAGGTCTCTGTGTGTTATTGTAGGTAACCCAGAGTTTGCTGCAGAGCAGTAGGAATTTGTCATTCCCAAGTTCAGGGAAATATTTGCTGAATGAGTTGCTCTAGTGAAAAATGGTTTTTCAAGAAGTAAAAGTGTCCAGAGCAGTGCTTTGGGTGGTTGTGTTTACCTGCCTTGGCACCCCAGTGCTCCTCTGCTTTCTTGGGAGAATTGCTTGGGGGGAAAGACAATCTTTTATAAGTAAGAGAAAGGAGACACTTGTTTCTCATCAAAACCAAATATTGACATTTCCTGCCTGCTAAACCTTTTGTTCTTGAACCATTGTTAAGGAAAAATATTTACAAAGTTAGGAGAAAATCTAAAGCTAGACCCCACATGGGGATCATGAGAGACTGTCTTTAAGGAAAAGATCCTGGTGTTTTGTCACGTTCAGTCAGGGACGAGTCACGGAAGTGCCAAGATACTGTAACAACTGTTTTTAGGAAGGGGTATGTCTTCAGCTGGGTTGAGTACTCACAGTTTCAGCTGAGCTTTACAAGTTCACTGGATTTAGACTTGCTATTCCTCTCCAGGACTTCAAACAGGAACAGTAAAAAGCTGCAAACCAAAGCTGAGCTGAAGCAAAAAGTGTCCTGTGTCACATTAGGAGCAAATCACACTCTAGAGATTAAACCACTGGTAGAGGCTGTAGAGAACTTTTGTAGGCCTTTGGGTGGGCACAGGAGATTAAACATTTGATGATGACATTTGGGCAATAAAATCAGAAATAATCCATCTTCTCTCCCTCACTAAAAACTCCTTGATCACTTGTGGTCTTCCTGAGAATCTCTGTGGTGAGATTCTCAGATTTGTGCTTTGCTGGCATTTCCCTCCTTTGCCACTGACTTTAGCGGTGCTGTGGAAGCTCTGGATTCTCGTGCTGTTGCTGATCCAGTTGGTGCAGATCACGTGGGCAGCATTCCCAGGGAGACCGGGTCACCCAGGAGATCAGCTTGGGAAAATCACTCCTCTTTTTTCATATGTCCTTGTTCCTCCTCGCCCCGTTCCTGTGTGTGTATCTCTCTCACACTAAAAAGAAAAAGAGGATAAAAAAATGACAAAAAAGCTTTGAAGGCTTAAATATCAGATGTGAGCTTACTTGAGCTTTTATTGCCCTTTTTTTCATCCAGAAAAGCTTATGTTCACTCAAAATGGCAATTACTTGAATCTAATTGGAACCATTTTATGTAGCTCCAAACTTATTGCTTGATCTCAGTAATAAATGAACTTACAAAATATTTTTGTTACTAAAAGAATTGTAGTTGTGCAGGCCAAATCATCAATCATGATTTCCTTTTGTGGGCTTAATGTGAACCTCGTTTGATTTTGAACAAAACAACGTTAGCTGAAACATTAGCTACTGTACCTTGAGCTATGGCATGGAAGGGACCGTGGCTCCTACAGATTTTGAAATCCAGGTTAACAAGTTAAAGATTTTAGCTGAGATTTACTTGTTAAATGAATTTACATTTCATTTAAATATAAAGGAAAGAATGTATTTGTAATGTAGAAGTTCCAACCTTGATCAGGACCCCAGCGAGCGAAGTGCTGTGCACGTGCTCAAAGAAGGTTTTGCTTTTCAGACAAACCAGCTCTTTGAACCTGTTTGTTGCAGCAGTTTTGGCAGAAGAGATGGAGCAGGGCTGGGCAGGAGGTACCTGCTGGGAGGGACGGTGGCAGCCTGTGCTTTGATCAGCTGCGTGTTTGGGACTCTGTTCTCAGCAGCCAGGCTGGCTTCAGAAAGTTCCTGTGCTCAACAGAGGGCAGATGGAGCAAGGACGGAAGGGTCCTTCATCTCTGGAATAAACTGGCCATGGGAAATGCCGAGCCTGAATTCAAAAAAGGCGTCATCAAACTGCAGGACAAATGGGAGAAGTGGCTTTGCTGTGGTTGTGCAGAAACTCTGATACCTCCTGCCCAATTTATGGCTTGATAGTGAAGGAATAAAACTTGGTTGAGGTTTGACTGAATAATTGTCTCTAGGACAGGTTGCTTTTGAGAGGAATTTGGGACCATACATTCATCTGGTGAACTGGATAAAAACATCTTTACATCCATCACTGAGCTTTTTTTAAAAAAAAAAAACAAAAACCTGAGATAAAAACCTGCCCAAAGAGACGTTGGTCACACATCCTCACCTGGCAGCAGCACTTTCTGCCAAACCAGCTGCTCATCCCTGCTCGCCTCCTTCTCCCTGGAACTGCTTCCCCCCTTTCACCTGGCAGCAGAGCAGCACACACAATTGCTCCCTAACCTGGGCCAGAGAAAATAGTCAGGGTTACTTTAAAGCTCTGGAGAAGTTTCATCCTAACTTGGAGAGACCTGAGGTAGGGAATGGTTGTGCGTGTGAAGTGGAGGAGGCCCTCGGTAAGGATGTGGATGGAAAAGGAGATCCTTTTCCCTGCTCCCTGCAGCCAGGACAGGGTTTATGGCCATAGAGTGACACCCTGACGAAGAGAATGCCAGTCACAAGCTGGGTGCCAGTTTGGACCAGCTTGTAGATCAAACACAGCGCAGAACTCCGTTGTGGTACTTGCCATAGGTGTGCCAGCGCAGAGCTCCACCGATCCTGGCAAGCCTTTGTAGAAAATACTCCTCAGCCCCTCTGGGGGAATGGCTGAGCACTGGGTGTTCAGGAACCCTCTCACCTCCCCACAGCTCTGGCTCCCTGGGATCCCACCCCAGCCTGCCCCAGAGCTGCTCTCTGGATCACCGCAGCTCCGCTTTCAAGTGGTTTCCCCTCTGGGCACCTTTAAACACTCCCTTATCAGCAGCTCCTGTACAGATAAAAGTGTGTTCAGCACCAGGTGAAATCCCCACCAGCTGACTGAAGTGGTGACAGCCTTAACCCAGGTCCTGCATCCTCCACGCTGTATCCAGGCAGGCAGAGGTGGGCATGGCCTTGGGAACCCCTGCACTGGCCCGCAGCACCAGGATGTGCCTGGGAACACATCCGAAAGCCGGTGACCGTGGTTCTGTCAGGACACCTCTGCTGAGCCTTTGGGCCAGGCCAGGAATCTCTCTGCCAGGTGGTTTCTCACCGTGGTTTGTTCTAATATCCCTGGGACCATCCCCAGCAGCAGTTTGCACGCAGCCGTCCCGGTGAGGAAGCCAGCACTGAAGCAAGCTTTCCCATGCCAGCTGGCCTCCATGGCCAGGAATGTTCCCAGGCACTCTGGATTTACTGGTAGAGATGTAGCCCCAGAGGAAGAGATACAGAGCTGTGGGTCTAGCTTGCTCCCATGGAATTTTGCCCTGGGCTTTGGAAGGAGAGGGTTTTGCTTCCCTGAAAATGCAATAGGCTCACGAGGAACATGGATCTGTGGGAAGAGAAGGAAGCAGGGAATAAGGTGCACTTCTGTCAGGGCTCTGAGATTGGGCAGTGATATGACAGATCACTTTGGCGTTGCTGCACCTGCATTTCTGGTTAACACCCTAAGGTGGGTATAAATAGTGCTTTCCACACAAGTGAAGGAAAAGTTGCAGTTTCAGTAACCTGGGAAGAAACTAGAGGCACTCTGCCCCCTGAATCCCCATTTCTAGCCTGAAATCCTTGCCTTCCTTTGGCACAGCACGGTGGCTGAAATCCTCCAAGCTGCAGGTGCCAAGTTCCAATTGCCCTCTCTACACCATTGCCTTAGCAAGGGCGAGACAGATTTACTTCAGAGGGTCACGGAGTTGGGTTGGAAGGCACCTTAAAGATCATCCAGCTCCACTCCCCTGCCATGGACAGGGACACCTCCCACTAAACCAGGTTGATCCAAGCCCCATCCAGCCTTGAACACTTCCTCACAGTTAACTTGGGATTTTCTTTTCCCCCTTAAGATAGGATTTGTTGCTGCGCTTTCTTCTGCTTTTAAGATGGGAAATAATACAATAAGAGAAAAGCTCTAAGGACTCCTCATCAGGGAGTTATTTATCTTTTTCTGGTTTTGTTACATTGTTTATATCGAAGTAGTGGTATTAGAAATGCTTTTATCAGTAGCAGGACTAATGAAGAGGTTGCCAGGAGCACTTACTCCCCTCTTGAAGGGCATTGGAAAATACTATTTCTCTGAACACAACGGTGATAGTCCTTTTGCTAACCTGCTGCTCTACTTAAAAAATTTAAATTTTAAAAGCTTAAAAATGTAAATGATTACCATGTGGCAGCTCACGAGCCTCCTTTCCATGTGGGGTTTTGGGAAAGCCACAGAGCAAATGGCATTCAGTTGGGATGGCAGTGATTTCACTTCATGTTAAGAGGAATAAACCTTTGTTTTAGCATTTAAGTTCATCTTAAGAGGAATAAACCTTTGTTTTAGCATTTAAGTAGATATTCCTTTGAAGAGTTCATAGAAAACCTTTTTCACAGTTGCAGACCTGGAAAATTGAGCCTGTTTTATCAGAACGTGTCCAATATTGTAAATGAATGAAGAGAAGAAAGGAAAAAATAATATTGACATATTATTTCAGTGGGATTTTTTTTTAATCTATCACAGTTCCTCAAAATTAATGTCTGACATTTTAGAAGTTGCTTAGGGGAAAAAAAGAGATACAAAACAGTCTACTTTTTATTAAGTTTATTTTGTAAGGAAACTATTTTCCCACCAGCTGCAGAAATGAATGTCACATTCGATTGCACAACTTGGATTTTCAGTTTTCCACTGGTATGGAGAGAGCAGCCCTGATTTTTTGACGATTTATTCTCAAACTTGAGTTTCAGGTCCTCAGGATTCTTCCTAGGCTGTGTGAGCATCTGAACCAGGACTTGTGGAATCTATTCAGTTTGTTTAAAATTATTTGAGGGTTTCATTTGAAACTTGTGGTGATCTTACTTCTTTCCTGATTCATGTGCTGGCTGCCTTTTCTGGCAAAGAGGGGCAGGAGCAATTTTGGGGCAGTTCCTTTTTTGAAAGCCAGTGGCTGTCAGAGCTTTTGCAGAGGTTTGGGATATACAAAGGAAAGCAGAATACGAGAGAGACAGTCAAAGGTACAAAATAAAAGAAGTTTATTCCATGGTTCCCCACTCGTTTGTTTGTTTAGTATTTTGATTTATTTGAAAGGAGGTTATTCCATGGCTGACTAAAGGAATGTATGCCATGTTTAGTACACCCACCTTAAGTGGATGTGAATGTTTACTGAGTCTCTATGCCTGAATACTGGAGAGGAAACAGAAAATGTGAGGAGGGGCAAATCTCCTACAGTAACTCAACACCAAGGCTGCCTAAGTCCAGGTAGAGAAAGCAGAACTGATGGCAATAATGGAATTAATAACTGGACAATGCTGCACATCATTAATGTTTTATGGCACTGCTTTTCCGGGCTAATCCTGAACAGGCTAGTGGATGTGCTTGCTTTTACAAGCACGTAAAGTGAGAGTAGATGGGTCACTGCAAATATCAGAAAAAAGCAGGAAGCCGAGGTGTGGCGAGGGAAGGCAGGTAAAGGTATTAAGGAATATAAAGGTTGGCGCAGGCTTTCCCAAAGTGCTGAGCAGATTGGCTGCACAACGCCCATCCTGCAGTGAGGCCTGGAGAAAAGCAAAGGGAGGAGGTGATGGCACAGCAAATGAGGGAATTGTGTCCCTCTCCTGTGGAGAGTGATCCAGGTTGGGAACAAATCTGTACGTGGATACCCTGACCAGTACATTCATTATCCTGACCAAGGCTGTAAAAACCCCTCTCTCTTCAGTGCAAATAGACTCTTACCAGATCAGAACTTTTCTCTATACTTGAATGGGATTATCATATTCCTGCTAGGATTTATGGGTTGCAGTAAGAATCGTGGACAAAGCACTGCAGGAATTTGTCAGGAAACTATTGGGTAATAGATTTGGTATCGGGCTTTCAAAAAATGTCTCCATGAGCTGAGTACGGAACATCTCACAAGTTTTGGGATTTTAACCCAAAAATTGTGTCTAACCTGCTTATGAATTGTTGAAAATCTGAGTGTGACCTCTATAGGTCTTTGGGCCCCTGTGTACCTCTCAGTAAAAACAGCCTTTCTCTGCTCTCTGCCCCTCTCTCCTTCTGTGAAACAGAGACAGTGGATATTCCTCCCCTTGGAGGAGGAGGGATACAGGGAGATGTGGAGGCTGGATACAGGGAGATGACTTTGACCACGACTCTGTGACTTTAAGGTTACAGATGTTCTGAGGAGAAACAGTACCTTGAAGCAGTTCAATGTGTGCTGCTAATAGTTAGTCTCTGCAATCTGGAATGTGCTTTCTGGAACGCCGCAGAGGGAGCGCTGGAGCCGACACGAGCCTGGCAACGATCAAAGGATGCTCTTCTCCTAAGACCCCTCCCAGCCAGTGGATTTTGTAGCACACAAGCAAACAAGCTACCAAATAAAAGTTCCATGGTGCAGTTTGAATGGAGACGTGTGCCCATCGGAGCCCCTCTGGAAGCTGGGAACAAGGGATGTGATTGAAAGCAACTCGCAAATGGCTTCCCTGCCAGCGCGAAGCAGGTGCAGCAGCTGATGGCTTGTGCCGAGCACACGCCACCGAGCAGGCACAAAGCTTCACTATTGCTCTCTGGAGTTCTGTCTGCTCTTAAGAGGATATCTAAAAATTGGAATGATAATGACCTGAACAAACATTACTTTACAGCAGAAAATAAAATTGCAAGCATTCATTATCAAAGGCAAAGAAGTGTTAGAGAACAAGAATGCCCGATGATGCAATGGTTTTCATCCTGCAACTGAGCACAGAAAACCTTTTCATATGCCCTAAATCTGCAGCTACAATAAAGCCTTCATACAGACAATCTGCTTAAACAGAACGTCACGCTTGCCTTTATTTTATTTTAATTGCAAAACATTATCCAGTTTCACTGCTAAAATATGCACTTCTTAAGGCAATATGCGTAACTTTATTTTATCCTCCATTTTGCTTGACGTCATCTCTGCAGTGATGAAATTATAAGCTCTTGAAGTGGACCATCTATGACGCAGCCATTTCCCTTTCTTGTGGGAGAACACCCTCACCTCATTGTCTTCCTAACAAGACTTACATAATTAAAAAATCCCACTTTGCTCCGAATCTTCTGACCAGAAGAGCTGGCATCCCTGTCTCTTCATTGCTTAAACACGTAAGCCTGTACCACCAAAACAAGTAGGAACTTTGCCACTGTCTTTGAGGCAAGATTGAGCCTTGGGATCCCAGATATTTGAGATTATTATTGGTATTAGCCTAACATTTAACCCCAAACAATAGCAGTGACTAACTCTTAGTGCTTTTACTTGAAGGTCTTGCAGCGACTTACAAGTGAGGGTCAGCATGATCACCCCATTTCCATGGTGGGAAAACCAAGGTACTATGGAAAATAAAAGGACATTCCTATTGCTGGGAAGAGAACTGAGATCTTCTGAATCAGCTCATGGCCTACTGAATTGCCCCAGTCTGTGACTATTCCTCCTGCATGGAATTAATGTGCATCAATGGTGGCAGTGCCTCAGAATCTGTACAGTGATCGCTTGGTTGTTCTCCAGGCTGTACCGAGGTGTTGTGGCATTTTCACCTCTTCATGATAAAAGCCACAGGTCAAATACTGGATTTTGAAATCTGGAACTTTGTAGCATCAAGGGGAAAACAGTAAAAANTATATGAGCAGGTTTTAAAATTGCTACCAAGAAAAAAAAAAAAAAAAAAAAAGGTTATCATATTAGCCTCCCTTTTTCCTCTTTCCCCAGTAATTTTATTACGAATTGTAGGAATTTGTCTTGCAGTTTCAAAGCTGCACAGCCACGTGAACTGATTGCTGCAGCCTGGATTTGCAGATGTAACAGAGCTGGGAGCAACTGCTATCATTCACTAGCGGTGGAGACATACTGGAAATGTAGAAAATCCTGGGTCTGCATTGCATTTCCTGATAAATTCCAATTTCCCTGCCACTATGATGGAAAGAAAGCTGAGATTTGATGAATGAAATTGAGAGTCACTGTGAAACAGAGCAACAGCTTTGAAGAGCTGCCAGATTGCAGCAAAGGTGAATAAAAAAGAAATAGACATTTCTGAATAAGCTGCCTTTCCTCTCTTCAAAAACAAATCACCTTCTTGTAAATTATCTTCTCAGGTGAGAATCCATCCTTCACAGAGCAGGAGACAGGCTGTGCAGCAGAGCCAGTTGATAGATGTTAAAAGACAAACCACCAAAAGGCAAATATGTTTTTGGAAAACAGTATTAAGTAGTATTTTGAAGAATGGCCACACATCATATTCACACAGATGCCAACAGGAAGCACAGCTCAGGAACAGAAAAGCTTTCAGATAATCTCTACCCATTACAAAGGCAAAACCTCAACATCACTAACACATCTTAACTCATTTTCAGCAGTCACTCTGCTCACATTCAATGCTGTACCATGTATATGTTTCATACTTCAGCACAGAGTTTTATCAAGAGGTTTATTCACTGAAATGTGCAAAATCTATAAAAAAGCTCACTACTATTAATATTTCATGTCTCACATACTTATCATATCCAGGGGCAGTGGTCTAAAGCGGGAATTATCAAAAATGCTCCACATTGGTCACATGGGGCTGCTGGAGGCAGTAGTAAAATTTTGAGTATCACTGTGCAGAGAGTGATGTGAGTGTTTCTGCAGGCTTGTGTTTCTAACTAGACCAGAATTTAGGCCATTTTGTTAAGGATTGCAAGCTGTGATCACAGACCCCTGTGGGCCTTTCTCGTCTAGGTCCTCCAGCTGAAGTCTTCTGCCCATAGCCACCAGCGATGCCAGTTGCAGTGTAACCAGGTTGGAAAAAATCCACTACATTGTGGCCATGTATAAATGTGATTTTGTACAGGATTTGTAAGAGAAAATTCTGAGGGAAGAAAAGATTTTCTTCTTTCCTGTCTACCCTGGAAAATAGACTCTCACCTTGTTGCAAAACATGTCCTTATTTGGATACTTTTGCACGCTTTTCCTAAGAAAACCCAGCAACACCTGAAGTTGATATCTATCAGCTGTGTTTGGGTCCTAGCAAGGAACACCTGGAGCTGAAACATTAGCAGCAGGTGCCACTAATTGAGTACTTACTGGCTAAACACCTGCCAAAAAAAAGACAAAAAAAGGAGTTCATGTGGTAAAGAAGAAAGAAATGAATCAGTGTAGTCAACTATACAAAGTTCTGGGGGGAGAAGTGAAATGTCACAAAGGAGATTAACAAATATGAACAGTCAGGTTTCCTAAAACTGATCTTTTCAGCATAAATGGTGGTTTCTCTCTCTGGCAGGACTTTGGCTGAAGAGCAGGATTGATCTTGAAGTAACTCTGTAAAATGCAATGACATTGTGGGAGCCCAGCTCGAAGGAGCTGGATATTTAGCTGATGTACCACTCAACTCCTCATTTTCATGGAGCTTGTGAGGAATTTCAGCTGCAGGAAATGCACTGGTTGAGCTTTGGTTTCTTTATCTCAATTGCGCTGCTGCACAGCTCTAGGAGTGGGAAGGGGCCAAGGGCTCGTTTGTGGAGCTGCAAGTCTGGGTGGGCACATCCAGGCATGTTTGCCCTCCAATTAATTATACCTAAATACACCTGTCTCTAATTCTCTCTGTAATCATGAAGATGCTTCTCAGCTGGAGCAGGCCTGAACACAGTATTTAAAGGCAGAATTCAGTCAGTTTTCGTGCTGAGGGGGCATGGATTGCAACTGGATCTTCAGACTTTGAAGGCCTTAGTCCCAGTATTCCAGAATACTGCCTCAACAGACCTGGATCTGTGTTGGTGAGAAATCTTTCTGTGGGGAAGGTGGGGGGGCATGTTATAGTATGTTACAGGTTCTTCAGTGTTGTTTTTTGGGACCTCTAGGAAACAGATAGGAAGGCAGAGTTGCTGCCCCAGCAGCTCCAGATGGAAATAGACTGAGACATGACAAAATATAAGAGAAGTGTGTTTTATGGCCAAGAGATGACTCTGAGAGTCTGTTTATACTTAAAATCAGAGAGGGGCAAACCTACGAGACCCTACTGGTATCAGAGCATATGCAGGCCTTTAGAACAACCACAAACACGTTTCTCCCTTCTAAGGCTCATTATCCTAATATAGAAAGCTCCTGGAGATAACACTGTGCCGGGCATACAGTACAGCCTATGCTCCAGGCACAGGGAGTAAGTGTTGAGGCAAGAAATGACTTTTTCCTGGCATGACCCACTAAGATTGAACTGGAATGGCAATTAGAAGTTGAAGTGCTCATTTAATGTCAGTGATGTGTAAACTACGTTGCCATTGTTATTTTAGTGCTGATTTACATAATTGGCATACCCTGAAGTCACACTGCACGAACTTTCAGTTCATGCTAAAGACTTGCAGGAAGTCATAAAATTAAGCATTATCTGCGCTGGAATGCAATGGAAAAATAACTTCTGAGGGATTTCACCTTGCTTTGTGTCCCCTCTCCCACCGTAAGCATGGCGGCGAGTGAAAATCAGGTTAGTGAGTGTTGGAAGCTGTTGGCTGAAGGAGCTTTAGCAGCTCTTTAATTACCCTGGTGCAGTTCTGGGGTGGTTTGTTTTGCTGGTATGTGCCTCCCTGGGTGAGCTCCTCATCCTGCAGGGACGCTTCACAGGAATGGCTGGAGTTGTGGTAGGAAAGCCAAGGGAAGAAGGTCCACAGGAGGAATTATTCCAGCCCAAATGTGTTGAATTCCTGCCTCAAATCGGTGTTTTTCTACACTAAAAAGTTGTAAGATGGAGGGAAAAGGCCGCTCCCAAAGGAGGAGCTGGTAATGGAGCTGTCTCAGTTGTTATTGCTTTAAGTCCTCCCCCGCAGTAATTCAAGGTGTCACAGGCTGGCTGTGTCTTTTGCAAATGAAGCCCCTGAGAGATACTGGGAAGCGGAGGTGGAGCACAGAGCACTTGCCGGGAAGGCACCGGGACCCCGGCTAATGATGGTGCGCCGATGGCTTTGGCTTTGATGAGGACCCTAAATTGCTAGGTATCGCATACCTATGCAAGGGCCTGGCCCTACCGCAGAGCCCAGGCAGACAAACAAGAGATGGGGCAAAGGACACAGCCCTGATCGCGAGCTACTCGTTGTGTCAGATTTGCCAGTGTCTGGAAAGGGAGCGAGGGATGCAGTTGGGATTGGAAGCCCAATCGCGGTGGGCAGGGCGCTGCCTTCTTCACCCGTACCACCGCTGTCCTCCTCCGTGGGCGATGGCACGGGCTGTCGAGGCTGCAGCGCCGGGGCAGGTGCGGGGCCGCGGGCGGGCGGGCGGTTCGCGCCGGGGTTGCCGTTCCGGGCCGGGCGATCCGCCGCCGTTCCACCACTGGAGGGCAGCCACATCTTAAAAAAACCACCCAGCCCAACCCCTCCGCCGCCCGCACGGGGCTGAGCCCGCATCGGATGCGCCGTAGCAGCGCTGCGGGAGGAGACTTCTCCCGAGTCTGGGCGCTTCTCTTTCGGAGAGGAGAGCGAGGAAACCCCCAGATTTCCAGCCCTCACCCCTGGCTCGGGAAGCGGGCTCCGCGCTCTGGTGCGGGGAGAAAAATAAATAAGTACATACATATTTTTAAAGTAGTTCTAAAGCACCGGGATTCTCCCGGTACCTTACGTGACCTTCGCACCTTACCACCCCGGCAGTCCGGGGCACGGCGCTAATCCGATTTGCGGCGGCGGAGCGCTCGGGCTGTACAATGGGTCATTGTTCGACCCGGCCCGGTCCCGCGTCCCGCTCCACCACTGCCGCCCGG
>VWZT01005634.1:908047-967936 GCA_013397055.1 Pachycephala philippinensis | reverse complement strand
GGAGGGCAGGGCCGGAGGAGGAGCGGGGGGCGGATTCCTCCCGCTGATAGCGCGGGGTTCGCGCAGTGCGGCTCCCGGCTGGGTGCGCTGCCCGATGGGCTCCGCTGAGGAGCTCTTGCTTTGCCAACTCCCTTCTCCCCACCCTCCGTCCGCCGGGGCGCTCCCGGTTTATTGACTTTTCCCGCTAAACCGGCGCGACTCCGCGTTAAGCGCTGCTCTCCTGCGAGGCTAGAAAGCAGGGAATGCGCGGCTGAGCCGGGCCGCTGCGGAGGTTTCTAATCCTTATCTAATCCCCGTGAGAGCTCAGTGAGACAATCAATCGCGACATCCTCGGGGCCTGCCGTCGAGGAGCGCGGCTGGTCAAAGCCCCGTGGCTGCGCTTGGCTCTCACCTGCGAGGCCTCCAGCAGCGCCTCCGCGGCACCTCCTCGCCTGCAGCCCCCCGAGGCAGCGCTTCTCTGGGGCAGACCCTCACTCAGCAGGTGGGGGCGTTTCCCGGCTCCCGTAGCCAAAGTAGCGGCTGCGGCATTAACCAGGCCCGCGGAGCCGGTGGGGCGCGTGTCGCTCACGTGCTTTTTTGGGAAGCGTTTCCCCAGGTTGTAATTGCTCCTGGCTGCTGCTCTCCGCTGCTGCCGTGCAGTGGCCCCGCTGCAAAAGTAATGAAAACGCAGTGTTCCGCTGCTTTTAGAGCGGAACTGTGTCAAGAAAAGATATTAATTAGTTTTTAAGTTTCTAAAAGGAGGTGGCCTCTGAGAAGTGGTTGTGCTGTTTAGTGGAAAGCCTTATCGTGAGGTAGATGAATGGTGAAATCTAACCTCTCCTCATCCACGTTTCCCTACATGGGGAGTAAAAACCTGGCAGTTAATGGGGAAAAGCCAGCACGTGGGTCATTCATGTTAAACCCAAGGATTGTGGGCAAGGGGCTGAGTGAGAGAGGAGTTGAAAGGGCAAAGTTGATAAGGTTTAGGCAAATGTAAAAATCTGCAGTTTGAAGTAGTCATACAATTACAGCAAAAGCTCATCTTGTTAGAAAATCAGTGTTATAATTTTTACAAAATTTGGAAGAAAATCAGTGTGACTCCCATTTTTTTTCACTGAGCTCTCACTGCATTAGTGGCTTCTTGAGAGCAGAAGTTTTGTCTCATGACCATTCAAAATGCTTGCATATTAGTAAATATTGCTCTGGTCCTGAAATACCATAAGGCTGAGCCTTACCTTATGCAAAAAGTTGTAGCGAATTCAAAGGGGAATGGTTGCACGACTAAGAATTGCTAACAGGAGTTATGGCTCCCCCTTAGAAAGTGATGGGGTTTTTTTCCATCAGTATGTTTAGCACCACAGTTAAAAACCATGAGAGAGTTTTATTTTGGGAAATACTTTAAACTTCTTAATATCTGTAGCAACAATGTACTTAGCAACCCTAGGTATGTTGTACTCCTTCTGAAGCTCCATTCAGTCATTACTCAAAGGTGGAATGACCTGGAGTTTAGTGACTCCTTGAATGTTTGGTTTTGGTGGTTTTATAAACTTCTTGTTTGGAGGTGACTTTGTTTCATTATCTCTTTGCCATCCACCCCTATTTTAGCAGTTGAATCTTTCTGCTGTTCTTTATGGCCCTTTTGGGTAAATACTGGGGTGTGCTTCATAAATTACTGTTATGGATGCTGAGTTCACTGTCTCTGATTAAAAATACAAAAATCCATATGTTAAGACTTGTAGATCACCTAAATTGCAGAGTAATGTTTTTCAGAATGGAGTTTAAGGGGTTGATGTTAGAGCTGTATTCTCAGAAAAAAACAGAAATGCAACAGTTACCCAAAGTCCTCCACCAGTTTTAATGATTCCCCAGTAAATATAGTGCTTGAGTTTTTTCATTCATGTCCTTGAAGTCCCAATTAATGCTGTATATTTCTTGCTTCTAATGATAACTACCTGGAAGGCAAACGCCACCAGGATCCAATCCAAATGTGTAACAATGAATGAAGCATTCTTAACTTCACGCTATACGTGCTTGCATAAACAAACCAACAAGGGAGACGGTATTTTCTGCCTGAAAGTCTTTTGGGTCTTGTGTGTGACATGTGGTGGCTGTCATTTGAAAGCTGCCAACAGCAGACAGTCTTAAGGGGTTTGCTTGCTTGTCTCAGTTTCTGATTTTTTTCCTTTTTTCTCTTTTATTTATTTTCCCTGTTTAATCAAATTAGAAGTTTTGGAAGAACTGCCAGAAACGAGTGGGAAAACAGCACGGCGTTTCTTCTTTAATTTAACTTCCATCCCTAATGAGGAGTCTATCACCTCAGCTGAACTCCAGATTTTTCGGAAACAGGTGCACGGAGCCTTTGAGAACAACAGCAGCTACCATCACCGTATTAATATTTATGAAATTATAAAGCCAGCCACAGCCACCTCTAAGGACCCTGTCACAAGACTTTTGGACACCAGGTTGGTGCATCATAATGCAAGTAAATGGGAAAGTTTTGATGTAACGCCAGCTGTTTTGAGGTGGATTGCACATGGACAACCTAATCATGGGTTTGTGGTAGAGGTGGTTCACTTGGACAAAGAGAACAGTGCCTCCAAGAGGCACGTTAGGATTAGCAGGTCTTTACATCAGGATGAAGATAGCTGGTCTCAGCTCAGGCCATTGTTAGTGACGTTTGGGCATGATGGCAAGGGACACCCGCTCCATAAAAGAGAAAAGCGTCAAGCGAAACACAAACAGCGTAAACGCCACAAATACAGTTGCAAAAGGCATCCGTTATATGTGGACTTCAATGATGTGGGGTGGAATGACTGGATTGTTGCCCCGCCGGGGTATAGTGCCTTTTACTGCCATGGGGAATGTCCTTTTCCACTGGCAGACCATCTAAACTCAACAAACCATGCCATTGTTCAGACTTTGGTCAATTCAGTGAATTCCAAAATCCCCAAGGCTTGCTGTGTGCCGACAGAACTGAGTGCTATTTCCATGCTCTACCTTGATGAAAATGAAAAAGTTGTATTAAAGAACTATCAAGATATGGTTGTGGAGGGTTGTGGGTGCCGCTAACACAGCAAATATATTAGACAAATGCAAAAAAAAAAAAAAATAGCTGACACTTTAATATTTCCCAATGAAGACTTTATTTATGTAATGAAATGGAAAGAAAAAAAACACAACTATTTTGAAAATATATTTATGTCTACGAAAAAGTTGGGAAAACAAATATTTTAATCAGAGAAATATTCCTTTAAAGATTTTAAATGTATTTTAGTTGTACATTTTATATGGGTTTAACCCCAGCACATGAAGTATAATGGTCAGATTCTTATTTTGTATTTATTTACTATTATAACCACTTTTTAGAAGAATAGCTAATTTGTATTTATATGTAATCAAAAAAGAAAAAAATATAGGGTTTGTACATAATTTTCCAAAATTGTAGCTGTTTCAATTGTGTGTATTTAAGTTGAAAAGAATACATGGAAGGTTACTATGGCAAAGTGCATAGCACATTTGCTTTCTGCTGTGCTACTGTTAAGGTCACAAGTTCAAGTCCAGAAAAAAGTGGATAATCCACTCTGCTGACTTTCAAGATTATATTGTACAATTCTCAGGAATGCTGCAGGGTGGGCTGTCCAATCCATGAGAACTGGCATCCTCTTTAGGTGGAACATTTGGATAAGAACCAGACGTTGCTGATCTAGTATAAATACTGCTATTCCCAACTAATTTGCAGTGTGAATATAAGGGCCAATAGAACTCCTATGGGAGGTGGGGGTGGGGGAAGACTGAATCCTTTCTAGACCTACAGAAAAGTGAATGTTTGATGTTTCCTTTAAAAGTCCTTCCTTTAAAAGTCCTGGCCAAATATAAAATAATAAAAACTAAAATGTAATATTTTTTTTTGTGATTATCTATGCTAAAGAGGAGTACTTACCTAATTTGTACCGGCCCTTGTCTTTAACAGTTGGAAAAGCCTTGCATACTTCCTCACCTCAGATGAGAGCTCACTTCTGTGGAGTGTTACAGTGAAATTAATCTGCAATTTTTGCCCTACAATACAGCAAGCTGTTGTCATATGCAGCCTCCTCTCTAACCTCAGCTGATGGTTTTGTTGTTTGGCAGATTAGCCTCTCTTCATTTCCAGGGTTTTGTGTTTGAAATCTTTTTTTTTTTCCCTTCCCAGATGTTTAAGTCTATTTCGGATAATAAATCATAGAATTCTGATACTTCTTACTGAGAAGTCCAGTCTGTAAGAAGAAAATGGTTCGCTTGTGCAGTCGTCACAAGAACAACTTGTGCTTGCATCATCTTATTGTTTTTTAAATCCTTCATGTAAGGGGCAAAAGTGTGATTTGCAGCTGGCAAACAGAGCATTAAAGCGGATACTGATTGTGCTTGTTGTGTGTTCCACGCCTGGTGTGGCAGGCAGGTCCTGGGGCGAGCAGGCAGAGCCCGGGGGTGTTGTGTGAAAGTTGTGCTGAAATTAGGAGAGCAGGAAAGGAGCTTAAATGGGCTTCTTGGTCATCCCCTTGAGCTCTGCTGTGGGTCCAGTTCTGGATTTGGTGAATGAGGCAACACTTCCTAAAGCCGTGTGTGCAATGGGCCCTTTAGGGACCTCGCTAAGTCAGCTGTGGGAATCTCTGATTTGGGCCTCCTACCAGCCTAATGTGTTGTTAATGAACCCCTCTCTTTTCTCCTGGCCCTCTCCAAACTCCTCCTATTTTTACTGGAATCACCTGGGTTGCAGCAATGGTACTAACTAGATGGGTTGATTAGAAAGGCTAACTTGATGATGTCTTACAGGTCCTCTTGTAGAAGAGTTCTTTACTGCTATTCATCACAAAAAGCACTGGGTACAGAGGATAGGAGAGGAAAAACTAATTACCTGTTGGCTGCTTCCATTTTTTTCTTGTGAGCTTAAAATTCTGTGGTGAGATAAAACTGATGTATTTCTTTGTAGCAGCAGTATTTTAACAGCTGTCAGAGAACAATCCACCACTCAGCAGTTGGGCTCTGCCCATTTTTGAGAGGGAGCTGGTGTTGGTCATGCTGATACTACATAGCAGCCTATGGGTTGGCTGAGTGGACAATCTCCAGGCGCTACTCAAAACACTGGTGCTGTTTTGATGGCTGATGGGGTTTTTTTAAGGGATGAAGCATCTCATGTGCAGGAGTTTATTTTGCCTTTTGCTTGTTGCCAGCTTTCCTGGTGCTGGATGAGTTTGTGGCTGTTGCTTTGGCAAGGTTGTCAGTGCTGCAGTGGAGGTTCAGCAAGGATTCGGTGTTTGTGATGTGTGGCTGTGCAGTCAAGTCACAGCTGTGGTACTGCACTGTAAAACCTAAGCTTGCTAAAGCTGAAAAGTGCTGAAAATTTAATGATGAGCATGAAAGGTGTGATCCCAAACCTGTGAAATTGCTAAAGAACCTACAGCAGTTCTAACCAGATCCTCAGCTCTGGTGTTGCAAGGCTGAAGTCTCACGGCGCCTTCATGTGTAATGAGACTGAGGGAGGCTCTTTATGGAGTGGTGACTGCTTTACTTCTCCTGTAAGGCATGAGAACACATGGATGCTAATTTTGTTGCCAAAAAATTGGCTGCAGCACTTGTCTATGCATGAGCAGGAGCTGGCTCATGGCGTGGTGCCGCATTCCTTGCACAGGCAAACCTCCTGGTGCTTGACAAGGAATTGCATCCTTAGTAAAATACCCTGGGAGGCCAATGTATCATTGCAAACTTATTAAGACCCACTCTTGTAAGCATTTCTGCAACAGCTTAGTGTTAGCCACAGAATCATCAGTTCCATACTGATTTTGAGGAGGAAATATGCATGTGTCAAGCTCAGCACGTTGATAAATTTCCACAGAATTGGTTTTGTGATGTACCTCTAAATCCTTAACCTCACTCTCTAGGTCAGAGATGTGAGGGTGCTGCATTATAGACTTTGTTTAGGACTTAAAGTAAAAGAAACAGAACAAACTTTCACAGATGAGTAGTAGGAAGTTCTCCTAGAGATCAGCTGGGTTCCTGAAATTTTTTAGATAAGGTTGATGATCAGACAGCCTTTCTGAAAGGTTTGGGCTTTCTGGCATCTTTTAAAGTCTGGTAATGACTGCTAAATAATACTAAATACTAAAGGTATGCTGTTACCACAGCACACTAGTACTTACTTTAGTTCTTTAGTACTTATTAGTGTTATAGTACTCTACAAGGAGCAATGAGCTTTTTTTTCCTCTTAAGAGGAGAAAAAGCAAAATATTTTGAAGGCAAAATAGCCTTTGTTACCCTATAGCTCCTAAACATTTTGCTTCTAGGCACTTATATAATCTATATAGGCAGAGATTGTGATAGATAATGTCACCCTTTGTGCATTTCAGATAAGCATCTCTCTAAACACAAATGTGATCAGCATGTCTCCTTGTCCTTTTGAGACTCAGTAGCAGCTTTGTCGAGTGGCTTGATAATTTTTGCGCAAAATTCAGTTGGACTTCTGAGGTCAGCAGCATGTAGAGGAGGATCTTCAGTTGAGGTAAGCTCTCCCGAGAGCATTGGCCGTTGCCAGCGAGCAGGGGCTGCTCCCCTGGGCTCAGCACAGCCAGGTGGGGACCCCTTCCCTGCCCATACAGGGTTTGGGTGGCCACGTCCCTGCTCCCCCCGCCAGGCAGGTGAGCTCTCACATCCCCACCCGTGAGGCGCAGAGAGGAACCTGATTTGTTGTACTCCCAGCTTTGGAGGAGGAGCTCATCCACGCCGTGTTTATATTAGACCCACTTTGCTGCACTATTAGAAGAGGATAATTATTGAGTTATTTTATTGTATGGTTATTCCTAAGTTGTTGATTTTTGGGGTGGTTTTTTATTGATTTCAGGAGGCAGCTAATTGCCATATGGCAGCTCGATGTTAATGTTTTATGAAGATCAGGAAACAAAAGTTTATGAAACAAAAGCTTTTGTATAGTAACTGCGGAGTTTCAAGAACTGTTTTATACTTCCTGACAGTGCAGGTCTGGCTTAATGGTTTGTTTTTATTGCTTAAGAGTGTAAACCTTTCTTTAGCCGATGTGTGGAAATTATATCCTCATCCCGCATTACGCATTTCTCATTGCTCATTACTCATTCCTGCTTTCATTGCTGCCATCTGTAATCAGAGCTTTACTGTTTCAACTGCATGCAAAATGCTCCTGTCCTTTGCACAGTAAGATACTTTTCCTCAGCACTCACCCACCCTTTCAAAAAAAGAAAAAGGGGGGGCAAAGGCGGACAAAAAAGGGGGAGGAAAAACCTACTCTGTCTATATTGTTTTTCTCTGTTTTGGGTGGAGTCTGTGTTAGATTTTGGTTGCTAGATGGTTTCTGTAGTAACAAGCAGAGTAAAATCCGAGCCTGAAAAGGCACTTTTAAAGGTGCCATATCTTGCCTGAAGTATTATTTATCTAATTATGGATATGGAATGTTTAGTTCCTCCTTTATATCAAGGCAACCCCTTTTGGTAGGGCAGACTGCTGCTAGGAGAACTCAATATGTTGTGATCTTAAAACAGGAGAACCACAAATCTTGTTCCTACTTGACTTAAGCTGCTGAAAATAATAACAAAAAAGCCAAAGACATTAAAATGCATTTGTAAAGATTGTTACAGGCACAGACCACTTTGTTTTTTAGTTACATAGGAAAGGAACAAGAAGCTAGGTTCAGAAGGACACTTGGATTGTACATGTTACTGCAGTGGGGAGGGTGTTGGATACAAGCAGCAGTGGTTTGTTTTGTTAGACTACTGTGTACAAAGAAAAAAATGCCAGCTTCTTCAGAATATGACTTTGCTGTACTCCAATTTTTTTGTTTATTTCTCCAAAGAGGTTTTGGAGGTGTGTGGGAAAGTAGGCACACACATGGTTACTGCTTTTGCCTTGCTTGGGCACAAAAAGAACTCTAAAAGTATTTTAAGATTAGTACTGGAGAGACAGGAAAGCAGTAGTCCTTCATTACCTGTATTCCTGACAGCCTTGCCTGCAACAAGCAGTAATGGTTTCCTAAGGTGGAGTTTCCTCTTTTTGGAAACTTGTCACCTGTCAGCGCCCTCCGGGATTTAGCAACCTTCTGTCTGTGAAATGGTAACTTAGAAAAGCAGATACACTGGGTTTGTTCTGGTTCTGTGTCCTTTGCAGAGGCAAGTTTGTCCCAGCCTTCAGCAGGAATCTTAGTTTGGGAAGAGTCTGAAGGTGTGCACCCACTGGGCACGGCAGGGACACCCCATAACAGCAGGGACACCCCATAACAGCAGGGACTGTGTGTGTAACTTGCCAGGAGTCTGAGGGCCAGAGCTCATTTCCATCTGTATTTCCATAGTGCTGTGAAGGCTGGAATACCTGCCTGGGCTTGTGTTGCCCTCCATAGAGGAACAGAGGCTGAGAGCTCTTGGGCCTCTCCAGGGGCAGGGAATTTGCAGTGGGCAGCCTGGTTCTCAGCTCAGGAGAGGTGGATTTGCTCTTCACAATTCGTTCTTGCTGGGGCTTCTGCAATACGTGCTTGGCTGCCTCCACAGAAATTAGACCAGGGCCACTGGGTGAGGTCTGCAGTGGAAGGGAGCAGGTCAGTGTGGGTTTAGTTGGAAAAAAGCAGGGATTTTCATCAGGGAAGGAGGGAAGGACCCTGCAGGCTTTTGAAGCTGAAAGTGTTAAAAGCTTCTGAAGGGACTTCAGGTAGATCAGAGCAGCAAATTGATAACATTATGAAAGTTCAGGTTCCCACAACAGCTGGACTGTGGAAGATTTACAATTTAATGAGGCTGATAATCCCATTAGAGATTAAATTAAGAAGGTTTTTCTGGGAGATCACCAAGAAAATTATGAGTATTGTACTGTAGCTTGGCTCGTAATGCCAAGGCAATGGAGAGCTGACATGTACTTCTTGCACTGCAGGACACGGTTTCATTCAGTGTGTCTCATTAAAACAAAGCCTTCAACTCCAGCAGTGTTTCCCTACAAACAGAAGCAAATTATTATTATTATTTTTTATTACTATTACTACTACTATTATTACTATCATTGTCATCTTCCTGGAAACAATATGCAGATTAAAAGATGGAAATATCAACCAGATCTGCAAATCAGCACAGCTCTGCTGAGTTGGTTCTCAGACAATCCAGTCGTTTTTATTAGAGCAAATCCTCAGAAGGCGGGGTGACCACGTATAAAAAATAATGTATTTAAGGTAACGATTGACATAACTCCTGTAGCTTGGAACTTGCACAAACCACTTTTTATGGCATCCTGCACACCCTAGTGATGGGAAAGTGTTGTACGGAATAATGACTCTGTAACCACAGACTTCAAAAGTATAGAATGTCTGCGGCATGATGGAAATAGCTGTTTCCACATCAATAATATACTCACAGGCATATTGAAGCTTAATTGCAAGGCCAGTGGTGATGGGAGGAGGAAGGGGGAAGGGCTATCTGGCTGTGGCTGCCTCTGCTTTACAGGCAGAAACAAGGATACAGTTCATGATAAACTTGACTTTTGCGTTTTTTCTCATGATTTATTGATAACTTCATATGGGACTTCGTAGACCAAAGGAATTATTGACTCCTTAGGAGTTAGGAAGAGAGACAGGGTTTGTATTATTTCTTGTAAGCATCGCTCCGGCTGTTGCGTTAAATTATTCCGTTTTAAGGGCAGTTCTACCACAACTGTTTTCCCTGCTTGTATTTTCTCTCTTCCTTTGAATGAAAAACCTTTCGCTTAAAAGCAGTCTCTCACTTTAAGCCCAGCTTTTTTTGGTCCATTTTTGTGAAGAATCCTGATTTTCTAGTTGACATCATAATGGTAGAATGAAGGCAGTTTTGATGTCACAATCTGTTGCTATTGGACCAACTCCTAAAGCACATGGAATATGTTTTCCTAGCCCTGGCACTGTAAATGAAAGGTGGGCCCAATAGCTTTAAGTGAAAAAATGAGGTTTTGTTCTGCAGAACACTGGTATTATTGTTACTCTTTTATTGCTGTTGTTCAAATGACAAATGTGTTGTCATTTTACTGCTTTCAGTGTCCAGACTTACAGCAGGATTACTTTAGAGCTTCCCTTGCTGGAATCTCATGAGGACACCATGGAGCCTGAGAGTCTTAAAAAGAAAATTTCCCTACGTTCTCTGGGGAGAGGCCTCAGAATGGCACCTTGAGACTCAAAGATCAGAAGGAAATGGAATTGAAGTTCTCCTTTGCTTAACCACTAGTACTTTTAAAGTCCATCAACATTTTTGGTTGTTTAGGATTAGCAGTAACCCATGTTCTCTAGATGTTATTACTGAGGGGAGGATCAAAGACTAATTGATTCATATTTCCTGGTCTGGTGATTTTTGTTTTTTTCTTTTGTGTTATTTTTTGTTTTAGAAATAGTTAATGGTTAACTACTTCTTGACGCACTGGGCAAAGAAGTCTCCCAGGTTTGCAGATGAAAAGATTTTCATCTTTGAAAATATAACCCAAATGTACCCTAGAGGGCAGAGTCATTTAGAGAGAGCTCCTGCACACCTGCCAGGTTACTGGTGCATGCCCACTGCCAATTCCTTGGAGAGAGGGACCAAGCCCTGGGAAAATGGTGTTGGGAGCGTGGGTGGAGCCTTCTGGCTTCTGTGAGCAGCAAAAAGATGATAAAGTGGTCTGTGACTCTCCTGTGTGCAGGTTCTGAGGAAAAAAAAAATCCAACCAACAAAAATCCATTAAAAAAAAAAATCAGTATTTTGCAAGCAGCTCCCTATAACCCAGTGGGCCATGCTGCTGGCAGGTGGCTGTTGCAACTCGGGCCTGCTGGAGGGTCTGAGCCTTTTTTTTTGAGGGTTATGTTTAATTTTCAAATAAAAGCAGCTGAATTTTTGTTTCGTAGCAAAATAATCACAGTGTTGCCCTTTCTGTTCTTGAGACCTGAGCCACTCAGGGGGTTAGTGCCTGCTTTTCCATCTAAGTGGTGAGCAGTTTGTTGTCAGGCCTTTCTCCGTGAGCCTGGGTGTCTGGGAAGAATCTGGGAAGGTCTTTGCAGCTCCTCTCATAGGGGAGTACTTCCTTCAGGGTTTCATGCTCCATTCCTCTCTTCTTTACCTCATTCATCTGAGGGGAGGGAAAAAAAAGAAGGTCAAGTACAGGGACACTTTGAAGAGTATGCCTTTACCAAGCTTTGGTTTTTCTCTCTTCCTGGAACTCTCATTACATGATCCTGGTTTTCTAAGCCAATTGTTAGCCCAAGGCCAAATCCTTAACCTTGGGCTAGATAACAAAAGCACAGCTGAGGTGATCTTGACTCCTTTAAAAAGGCTGTCTACTCTTTGATGCACTCAGAATGAGACGCATAATTCATTTTAGTTCCAAAGGTTGTTCTTAGCATGGGAAATTAGCAAACTCCATGATAAAAAGTCAGCATGTTAGGGATGTGTGTGTGTTTTATGTTGATCTCTGTCTTCCACTGCATTCCACATCCTGGAGGGTGTTGGTGTGTCTAGGGAGAAGCTGAGACCAAATCCCATCTGGGAAGTTTTGCTTCTTGTCTGCATCTGTTCGTCCCAAGGCCTGAGGACTTTGTGCCAACGATAGGAATCAGCACTTGGAAAATGTAGCTTTCTGACTTGCAGCTCTAAATGTAATTGGAGTGTATGCACAGGAGAAATTGGGATCAAGGTTTTTAATGGATGTCAAAACTGGTTTGTGAAGTACAGCCCTCACCAAGGACCCCAGAGGCAAGAGTAAGGCCAGTGGGTGTCATTCAGTGCAATGTCTGGCAGTGCTGTGCAGAAGCTCTTCTTTATGGTGTGGAGCTCTCTCCAGCAGGTCCTTTCTGAGTTTTTGCTTTGGGACAACACTCCTCCACCGTTATCCTGTTTTGCTGAAGTCTCTGTGCTGCTCTGAATAACTTTGTGGATTTATTTTGTGCTGTAGTCTAGCAAGCCTGGTGGCAAGAAACAGCATCACTGGTGCTGTAGTGTCAAGTGGGGCGGGTCACAAAAAGTAGTGGAATTTAGAGGCAGGCTGACAGCGATTGGAAAGGCTTTGGTGGGTAAAACTCAACAGGAAATGCTGTGTAACACTCAAATACTGCATCAGGAGAAAGAGGAGTGTAGCAGTGGGGCCACCAGACCAAGGACAAGAGAGACAACGAACTACTCAGCTGTGGAGCTGGAGTTGGAAAAGTGCCTTGGTGTCCCTGCGTGCTAATTCTCAAATAGCTCTTCCTGCCTCCTAAGTGTTTTGTAATGATATGTACCTTAAAGATTTTGGAGATGCCTAAATGCACTGCTGTTTATCCTGTAGGGTAGAGATAGATAGCTCCATTATATGGCATAATGACAGGTTTCATCCCTTGGTAACCAGTTTGCATGAGGACCAGGTCTGGCCAGTATTAAATTGGAAAGCAAAGATGGCTTTGTGATTAAGGTGCTGGAGTGGGACGCTGGAAATCTGGGTTCAAGTTGTGGGTCAGCCATAAACTCCCTGTGTGACCTTGAGCAATATAATTATTCTGAGACTTCAAAGGTATCTAAACAATTTGGACACCCATTTTCCAGTCATTTTAATTAACTGGGATGCTTTGAAATGCTCGGCTTTAATCTCCCTGTGCCTAGGATTCTCATTTGTAAAGGCAGGATAATAATATTTCCTTGCGCATGAGGAGGATGTGTGCATTAGGGATTGGGAAGTGTGCAGCTGCTCGGAATGCAGCAGCTACGGAGCTTGCAAGCCTCCTGAGGGGGGAACGTGTTGAGGGGGGTTTAAATCCAGGTATGGGTGCTTTGTGCAGGACAAACAGCCCATTCCATGCGGGCAGGAACTGGGGGATAGCTCCTTAGTGTGATATATTACCTTCATTTTGGTTCGTGGGGCATAAATACCACCGCAAGTAAATGCAACCAAAATATTCACTGAGAGCAACAGCTCGTTTCTTCAGGATTTCATTTCGCTCCTTAACAACATCTTGCTGTTTCTTTTAGTATCCTGCCATTCTTTAATACCGAACATTAAACTTTTACAAGACAAAATGAGTAGTTATTAACATTTCCTTTTCTGGACTTCATAACAAGCCGTGGTCCCCCTTTAACGTCACCTACGGTTCTGTCCCTTTGCCTGCTGTTATGTGAGTGGGTAATGAAAGCCTGCAATGCACACGGGCAGAAGGAAGGGTTAAAAGAGCCAAGGGAGTCTTTAATTCCTTCGTTTTCTGACTTTTGTGGGTTTAATACACAATCTTAACATTCCATTAGTAAGTGGTTGCATTTTTTTCTTTTTAACCGAAGAGATTAAAGGTTCCTTCAGATTTTGCATTTTTTCGCTACTCTTTAGTCATGTCAGTTTTGTGTGCTAGGCAGGCAGGAGGTGAAAATCTGTCCTGAGTGGCCATTGCTGCTGCTCCCAGAGCCCAGTGATGGATGTCTGAGAGTCCATAGGGGATTGCTGTTCCCTAAAGAATGTCTGCCAGGGTAGGGAAATGTTTCCAAACCCCTGGATCTTGGGTTCCTCACTGACCATTACCCAGTGAGTAAAGGGCTTTGGAAACTGCTTGCAAAACTCTGAAGTGTTACGTGCAGTCAGAACGTCTGATCCTGCTCGTTAGGATATTAATCAATATGTCAGTGGTAAATAGATGTTGAAATGAGGTTTCATATTTAAATGTGAAGGAAAGAGACGGCTGCTGCTCTAAACAGCTTCCCCTGAATCAGTTGCACGGGTGACTTTGGTATGAATCAAATCAGTCCTTTGCACTCCTCTGTTCATTGGCTCCTTATGATCACTGCTCTGTGGACAAGAAAATCTGACTCTCCCACTTTGTGTTAGCACTGTGCTAGGCTAGCAATGGAGAAACGTGTTATTTATCATAACTAGCTCTCAAATCTGCCTGTCAAGATATGCTTTTTCCCTTGAAATTTGGGGTTCAAAGCAACCATGACCCACAGCTTCTTTAATGTGCTTGTGGAGTAGGTGAGCAACTATTTCTCAGTTTTATTCTAAATTCTGTACTCTGAGCATCCTGGACATTGAATGGCAAATTTTGCTCTAAAACTTCACTGAAATAAGACAGTGAAAATTCTGGTTGTAATTTTCACTGAAAACCAACAACCAACAGTTGTAAAGGGTTTGGAATTAAAGCTGCTATTTTGAAAGATTTTCATATTACTTAGATTTAGTTTTTTACTGGCAGTGTGCTGGTGAGAAATACTGTCAAATTATTACTTCATATATGTAGAAGCAAATATCATCTCTAAATATTTAGCAATTTAGCAGAATAACTGCTTTAGGGTTAGTCAACTAAACATTTTCAGATGGCTTCATCTTTTAAAATGTGGTTATCTATCTCTGTTTGGTAGGTTCACAGTTGAGAAACAAAAGCAAACAAAACAGAAAAAGATCATGTCTAGATATGTACCAAAACTTAAGATTACTTTCCAGGGGAAAATACTGCAATGAATTAACTGAGAAAGATAAAGAACTAAATATGGCAACAACTTTTTCTTTTAGTGGCCTGATTCAGCAAAACCTTCATGTTCTTATTACCTCTTTCATACTCTTTTGGCCCATGAAAAACTTTTGGACAGAACTTAATTTAGTATATTGTAACAAACTCTGATATCTGCCTGATTTTATCAAAGTTCATGAACCTTCTGAGCGGCGACCCCCCTCATGCCCCTGGGGTTCTGGAGAGGGATTTATGGTTTCATGTGCAAAACAGTGTGAAACTTGGCACTTTCACATGGCCTGAACTCTGACAGCTCCAGGAGCTCTAAGTGAGCTCAAACCAGCTCAAGAGGCAAAGTAAAGCTTTATTGAAACTTGCTGGAACTTGGACCAAATTCCAGTTTAAAAAACGGGGCCCTTAATGTCCTATCATTGCCTTGTCATTGCCATGGAGGAAATCCATCCTGTGTGGCTGTTGTGAAGATAAATTCAGGAACATTTACCAGGTGCTCCAATGAGGATGGTGACAGTGGAGGTCGACGCAGAGATGTGAATGTCTTAGCAGTCAGTGTACGGATAGGAGAAGTCCTGAGTTCCTTGCTGCTGAAGGGCCAGGGCAGAGCAGTCATTAGGGCTGTCTGACAGGGTGAATGAGTCACAGTCAAATCAGGCACTCGTTTACATCACCAGGCTTTTCCAGGGCCTGTGCAAACTGCGAGCTCCAGCTCATACCGAAGGCCAGGTTTGCCTTTGCTAACTCTGCTTTCACTGAGGTTGGATGATTATGAGGGGGAAATCAGCTAAAGGTCAAAAAAACTACTTGTCTCCTGATTTATAAACCAGCAAAGGTGCAGCCAGTATCCAGGTTCATTAAAATACAGCATCAGGTTCCTAAAGTTCTGCAGTTCAGCAGATTCTGTCATTTTTAAAATAACTGAAGTCCCTGGCAGTCACTGGAACTGACTGATGCTGGGGACTGGGCCCACAAGGTACAGAACTATTTCTTCCTTTACTCATTTCCTGGCCTTGCCCTCTGGACTGTCTGGCTTTGGAGCTTTCATCACTCAGGTAGGTCATGCCCTGCCTCCTCCTACCAGGTCCTGAAATGAGCCAGGGTTGCTCACCTGAACTAGCTGTCAGTGAACACTTCTGTGTTGCATTGCTGGTATTTCTACACTGTCTGAAGTACTCCAGGGATCCTCCACGGGTGGATTTGTCAAAATGGACCTTTTTCAAAGGGGCTTGTGGTGGTTGCATTTACGTGGTGTGGATTCCAGCTGTGATCCTACAGCATGTTTGCCATGACAGCACCTCGACCTATAAAGTCACAATAGGAATATTCTGCTGTTAACTCATGCAAAAGGCTGGTTATCAACAACTGGGTTTGTTTTTCTGACCATGGGCTAAACCCTTTCAGGAGAACATGAAACTCCCCACACCTGCTGGAAGGGGCAGTGAGATGGGGATAAGCAGTTTGGGAGATGTATGGAATACGTGAGGGACGGCATTTTGGTGCTGGTGCTGGACAAGTTGACTGGTGGAAGCTGGACCTGCTGCTCCTGAATAAGGAAGAACTGTTTTGGGAAGACTTGGCTGCTGTGTCACGAGATGGCTGGTTAAGAACCTGAGGGAAGTGGGAAAAGCAAGTAATATAATAATCACTCAAAATTTCAAGCATGTGGACTTTGGCTTGTTCAAGGAACTGGTAAGCAGAATCTCCTGGGAGTCTGCCCTGGAGGGCACAGAGACCCATGAAAGTTGCTTGATCTTCAAGGACAGCCTCCTCAAAGCAGCAGAACAGTCCATCCTGATGTTCAGGATGCTGAGCAGGTATAGCAGGAGGCCAGCGTGACTGAACAGGGAACTCCTGACTGATTTCAAATGCAAAAAGGAACAGTATGGAGGCGAAAGCAGAGACAAGCAACCAAAGAGGAACACAGAAATGTTGCCTGGGCGTGTAGGAACAGAGCTAGGAAAGCTGAAGCTCAGCTGGAGCTGGAACCGGTGAGGCTTTTGGGGTGTACGCAGGTTATTTCTGCACGCAACACAAGGGAAACCAAGGAGGATGTGGGCCCTCTGCTGAATGAGGCAGGTGATGAAAATCATGGGAAAAGGCTCAAGTGTTCAATGTTTTGTCTTGGTTTTCATAAGCAAGACCTGCTTTCAGCTCTCTGTGCACAGTGGCAGAGCTTCAGGGAGGAGGTGGTACTGCATTAAAGAATTAAAGATCTCATAGGTAAATGAGGCACTACGAGCCCATGGGGTCAGTGAGGATGATCAGAGGGTGCTGAGGGGCTGAGGCTGTTTAACATCTTCTTTGGTTGGTCCTAATGAGACACAGAGCATCCTTAGGGAGTCTGCAGGGGACACAACACAGGACAAGTGGTTGGTGTGTGCTGGCCAGAGGAACCAGCAGAGAAGTGCGCTGGGAAATGAATGCCAGATCCTACACCGGGGACAGAAACGCCCCATGCAGGTGTGGGGGTGACATTTCTTCACCTGGAGTCCTGATGGACCCCACATCCAATGTGTCATTGACTTGGCTCCTGCAGGAAGAAAAGCCAATTCTTGCTGGATTGCCTGGCCTGACTATTCCCCTCTGCTCTTGCTCGTTAGGATGCCACTGGAGCACTGCATCCAGTTTGGGACTCTGGTAGAAGCACAGACAAACTGGAGGGAGCTCAGAGAGCTGTGGTGGGTCAGCAGCTGGGCTGGTGACACAGGAGGAGAGGTGGGGCAACCTGATTGATTTAGCACTCTGCCATGACCCAGGGGCTGTAGGAGGGCGAAGCCAGGCTCTCCTCAGATGTGCACAGCAGAAGGAGAGGAGGTAGCTGCTGTGGATTATAGCAAAGAGAAATCTGACTCAATATAAGGACAACATTCTTCACAGCACTAATGTATTAGCACTTGAACCGTGAGAAAGTGTAAAATTTCCACTTTTGGAGAGTTCCCGAACTCCACTAGTAAAGGTCCTGAACAACCTGATCTAACCTGAAGCTGAACTGGCTCTGTGAGCAGGAGGTTGAAGGAGAGGAGCTCCAGGGGCTCATTAGTATTTCTGATTTTGTGACAGAGAGAAAAAGCATTGAGCAAGAGCAATAGATGGAGCAATGTGAATATGGCAAGTTCTTGTTTCTGTGTACACCGTGTTATTTCTACTTTGTGCTCCATTTAACAAGCAGAGAAAGAGAAAACATTGTTTTGTTCTTTTTTTTTTCTTCTCCCCAAAATCATAAAAAATGTGTAGGCAGATGTGCTGCGGTCTGCAGATCTGGGTGTCACGTACTTGTTGAAACTGTCTGATATCAATGAAATAATGTAAGTAATAACTGATAATTTATTTCTGGCAGGTGTGTTTTCTCATAAATAGCAGCTTTGAATGAAGCCTAACAATGGTTTAAAAAGTAAGAAAGAGCTCTGCGTGTACATGAGAGACCTTAAAGCTAGATTCGACCTGAACTTTCACAACAAAAATTACTCAATGTGGGATAGGAAATAATTTCAATAGAAAATGAAATATTTAGGTTTTTTTTTTTCCTCACAAAATTATTGTAGCACGGACAGGAAGATACAAGGACATCTCTGACCAATTAAAGTATTTTAGAAAGGAAAGTATTTGGCAGCCACTGGCACCTGCTGAAACACAAGCCCATGCTGGAATATCAGGCTTCTGCTGAAATATGTACTGAGCATATTTTTATGCTTTAAATATGACTTCCCATGCTGGTATTTGCAGGTGCATTGTACTAAAGCGAACACAATCATTTTGTTAATTGCAGTTCAAGCTCATTAGGGAACTATAAAGGCAGAAGAATGAATGTAACCGTGCATTAAATGGTAAATGATTTTGGGGTGGGAAGCAGTCAGGTGTGTTGCCCTAGGCTATGATTTTCCCCAAATTAACATACATAGCAAAGAAAGAAAGAATGAGGCGGGTGGGAAGAAAGAAAGGCCACAGGTCACCAAAGCAAACCTCCCAAACCCCAGTGGCACTGAAGGGAAATGTCAGCTGCACAAGTGCTCGGTCTGGCTGGGACTGGCTCACACCAGCACAGGTTTGCTATTGGTTTCGGTTCATTCCAACCAAAAATGGTGAAATCCAAAGCACCTCAGCATTGTTCACACAGTGAATGTGTAACTGAGCTCTGGAAGGTCGCACCGTAGCCTGTGAGACCTCTGGGATGGGCAGCGTTCATGGCTTGTATCGCAAGCCCCTCTTGAATAAGTGTGTGCTCGAGCAAACAGCCAAACATTTCCCTCAGAGCGTTCATGGAAGGTTTGTAAACTCAAAAATGTGTTTATTGCAAAGCTTGGTTGCTTCCATCTCCCTGCCGGACTCTCAAGCCAGCAGGGATCCATGGAATTCCAGATGGTTGGATGAGCACATTTTGCTGCCTCAGAATAATAATCATCGAGCGAAATGAAAACCTTGGCCAGCACTGCAGATCTGAGTAGCAACCTGAGTGTCTCAGAGGTTGGGTCTCTAGATGGACATGGCTCCAAGAGTAGTTTCTTTGGCTGGCCAGGATTTGGATCTTCTGGAAAATCAGGCTCATTTCTGTTGCCTCTTGTTTTCTGTTTTACCTTTGCTTGAAGTGGAAATACTTGCCTTGAGCAAGGAAGAAGGTGCTGGGAGAACTGAATGCAGAACTGAGAGAGAATTTTCCCCTGGAATCATTTCAGCTGATACTGATAGGGGTTATTTTATGCAGTAACCTCTACTTTTTTTCTTTTTTCTGTTTCCCAAAAGCATTTCCATTTTATGCTGCACTAGTGATCTGTTTAAGCAGCCTCCAAAGGCAAAATTTTCATGACTTTCAGAATATATCTGTAATAGTTGAATGGCAATTGAGGTGCAAATGACCTGAGCTTTTTTCTTAAAGCTTTCAGAAAAAGATCTGTTTTCTGTCTAGTCCTAAAAAATTCCTTTGATAGAAAGAGAGAGAAATACCATGATTTATTAATGCTTCTGTCTGGTAAAACAATATATTCCTTAGCCAGTGTTTAATCATATTTGGTTCAGTTTCTTTGTTCTTTAGTTGTATCCCAAAGAGAAAACAGACTTCTGTGGACAGTGTTCGCTCCAAGCTTAAACATAGCTACTATGAAAAGCAATTAGTCCAAATTAGCAGAAGTGTGTATATTAGTCACTAATTTTATAATTATGCACAAAAATAATTGCACTCTAAAGCCCGAAAAGTGTACATAATAGACAGGAAGATTAGTATTTTTTTTGTCCTCCCTCTCGTGTAGCTGGTGCTGTGTAGGGTCAGAGAAGAGCTTCTGGAATGGACTTGGTTGAATCTTTTCCAGCAAATCCTCCGTTCTTTGAAGTCCCAGCTTTGGCAGCTGCAGCCAACTTTAGTGTCCAACATGAGACCAGTAAAACCAGATTCTGCTGGTAGACCCGGTCTCCATGGTGGCTTCCTTTTGAAGAACCAAATATGGACAGTTAATTTGCTTTTGGAGGTACATTGTACGTAACGAGATGGGTATTTGTTCCTAACAGCTTGAACACAGAGCTGTGTTCTCTTGTCTGCTGGGTCTATTCCCAATTAATTCACTTGCAGCTTTTCTTAGCACGTTTGTTATTTGCCTGTTACGTGGAGTAGGTCTGGAAAGACAACGTGGGCAACTTTGTGAGTCTAAAATGAAAGTTCTCAGCTTGAGGCAGACAGATGATGAGCTGCTCAGCCCAGTGAGGGAAAAGTAAGAATAAGAAAGCTTCTTGCTTGACAGCTGATCACAAGTAATAATATTAAAAAATCAACCATGCCCACGGCTAGACTGGTACAAAAGTCATCTTTATTGGTGGCATATGGACAATACAGCAGAAATACTTTTTAAAATATTACAGGAAGGAATTTCAGCCATAGAGGGGGTTTCTGTTATTATGAGGGGTGGATCTGAAATCTAAAACTTCCCAGGCATTTGCTGTAGATCGGGACAAACCCTTCTCTTCACAATGTAGAAGTTTCAGTGGCAGAGCTGCTCTGTGTGTGTGTGTGTGTGGCATGTGACTGATGTGGGACTGACACCACCAGCTTTTTGGGAAAAGGAAAAAAGAAGTTTTCCTTGCCTTGAAACAGTAAGATATCCGCCAATTTGAGCAGCTCTAGCACCACCGTGCTGTTGAGATTTGGCAGCAGAGTGACTTTCGCTTTGCTTTGCTGCCAAACTCGGCCACTTAATGAACATTTCAAACCTCTCCCCCTGCACGTGCTGGGCTGATGTTTGAGGGCAAAACCCGCTCTGTGCACAGCGGCTGGGGCTTCTCCCTGCTGTGGGGCGGCTGCTCTCCCACAGCCCCCACCCAGGACGGGTCTGTCCCCGGGGAGATGGAGGGGACACGGCCGAGAGAGGAATTGCTCTGTAATTGCAGCTGTATTTCCAGGATGGGAGTGATCTCGGCAACGCCTGCATGTCTGGGTGAGGATCTCCCTCTGTGCTCGCAGGAGCGGGGGTGGATGTTTGCAGAGCTCCTCCGTCCCTCGATGCGTAGATACATGTGGAATAGAGGAGAAAAGAGAGCACGAGATTTAGGTATTTTGGGGAGGTGGTATAGAAATTTTCAGCGTGTTTCCTTCCAGAATCCCGAAGTGGAGCTGGCATTTTTCTCTTGTCTCTCCAGACAAAGCTCCTCAGCTCCCTCTTGTCTGCACAGCAAAAGGCCACGTGCTGTCCTTCACACAGGTCCTGTGTTCGCTTAAACTACTGCAGTCTCTTCAGCAACTCCAAGGGTCCCAGCCCTGCTGGAATTTGCTTCCAGCTGTTCTGTGGATTTTTTTAGCTTTATTTTGATTTTTTTTTTTGAAGTCAAGGACATCACACACGTGTGCAAACTGTATTTAAAAACATTTAGGATATACCAAAATTATCTTGCAACTTTAATTCTCTTCCCAGCTCTACTCCCATCTTCTGTGCTGTGATACAGCCTTTAATTAGACCACTACAATTACAGACCTGCTTGGGGAATGAATCAGGGTTGTGTGGTAAAAGACACCATTGTCCGAGGATCTCTACCCCATTTCTGGCAGGAGCGGAAAGATGAATGGTGAGTGAGGTGGGGGTTTGTGGAAAGAGGAAAAAGTATTAAAGGCTGTTCAGATGTTCACTAGGGAATTAGCACTTTCAGGGCTTCTGCCAGAGTGATTCCAAGCAAGTTACTGAAACCAAACTCTTCATGGGTGGTCGCTAATTTAAGTGTTCCTCATATTCTGGGTATCTTGGTATATTGAGATCCAGGGTACTGACCTGAAAACCTGAGCAGTTGCAGGAGAAGCTCAGGAGAGATGTGGTATAGAAAATATCGTTGTAGAGCTCTGGAAAGCGAAAAATCTTTGGCATGCCTGGTTGCACTGTCCCCATAGCCATGGATGCTTTAGCTCCCCTTTTCCTTCTTTGCTTCCCAGCCTGTGAAATCGGGGAAAGGTTGTCCCTTCTCTGTGCTGGGAAACAGCAAAGGTAAACTCCTATTTGTGCCGTGTCCAGAGGGCCATGGCACACCAAAGCACCGCTGCTCTGCCTCTGGGTCGAGCCCCGGGTGCCCGAGGGGGTCTGGGAGCACACGGGGTGCGCTGGGACTCATCACACCGATGGCTTTGGGGGGTCAGGGCAGCCCCTTCCTCGGGGTCATCACACCGATGGCTTTGGGGGGTCAGGGCAGCCCCTTCCTCGGGGTCATCACACCGATGGCTTTGGGGGGTCAGGGCAGCCCCTTCCTCGGGGTCATCACACCGATGGCTTTGGGGGGTCAGGGCAGCCCCTTCCTCGGGCTCATCACACCGATGGCTTTGGGGGGTCAGGGCAGCCCCTTCCGAGCCCTGGCCGAGCCCGGGACAAGCACCCTGCCGGGAAAACGGGAGTGTGCTGCGTCGTCATGCACATGCATGAGGGGAGGGAAAATGGCTCCATTTACCGTAATTCTGCCTTTTTCTCACTTTTGAGTGCTCGGCTTTGCAGGAACATTAAGTCGTCTTTATCCGTCTGAGTAGCAAACGTCCCCATACACCCCCCAGCAAAAAAAAATACTTTCCTAATGGTCCTTTGAGGCAGAACGCGCCTCACTGACTTGTTATTAGGAAGAAAACTCGGAGGCACAAATGTTGATCTTTTACTGCACAGCAGTTTATGGCTGGATAAAAGGTTTCTGAAAATAGGTTTGATTTAAATAAAACAAACTCTCTCCACTTTAATTTTTCATGTGTGAACGCTTCAGAGTGCGCTTCTGTAAACGTCATTACAGCGCATGCCATTGCGTGCCAAATTAGAAGTTTCAGAGGCTTTGAAATTAGGCATCTGTTATCTCTTGCCTGGGGTTTACTTAAGGAAAACAAGAATTCAAAACATGAATGCGCGCAATCTTTACAAAAATACTGATGTTTACAGTTTGACCTTTACTTTCTAGTGTTTGACTAAGGGCTAAGTATTTGGAATTATGCTTTGGCTTATAAATGTTTATCATCTAAGAGTGATGACACCAGAGTTCTTGCAAAAATAAGAGTTCCTTGGAATAATGTGACTGAAAAAAGATCCACAGCAAGGGCAGGAAAGGGAAATGACTAGGACTTTCTGGGCAGGTGTCCTTGCCCTGCCAGCAACCCTCTCCCTCTGGGGGTGGAACACAATTCCCCACTGCCTTGGCCCTGTGCTGTTCCTGTCTCTAGGTAAAACCCAGGGCCCTGGGGGAGGCCCTGAAGGCCAGCCCTCAAAGCTGGTGGCAGTGCTGGGCAGGGTAGGAGCTGCAGTGGTGTGAGCCCAGGGACAAGTTTATCCCACAGTATGAGCCTTGTGAAAGCTGTCATGCCGTAGTGGGGCTATTCCTGCAGCAGTGCAGGGAAACCTGCTGGGTTTTGTCCTGCTTTTCTACAGAACTATGTAGGAGGCTGTAAAAGGTGGAATTTCTGATCGATGCTGAAAGAAGCAAGGGGGATGATGGGGTCACGTATGGTGTAGGAAGGGCCACAGGGAGCTATCATGCAGCTCCAAGTTTGCCCTTTTTCTCCCTTACCACGCAGCATCCTGCTTTTCCAGTTTCCTGAGCACCTCAAGTTGTTGTCATTCTCTGTAGGAGACGCTGGGGCCTTCCCTTAGCTAGAAAGTGTTACTTTTTACTGTGCCTTTTCCACAGGTGCAGGAATTCAGTTTAAGAAAGGTGGCTCAAGGAGCCATTCCTGTGTTCCTTTCTCTCTGCTGATGTAAACATGCAGGGATGATGTTTGGATTCTTCTGCTGTCTGTGAGGACAACTCTGGCTCAGTCTTTGAAGGGTTTCTGTTACCAGTTCTGTCTATTGATGAGCTTATTGCTGGTCTGCCTGCTTGATTTCTTTCCCTTTTTGTACCATTTTTTCACCCAGCTGAAGAGCAAACTCCTCTTCCCTGTCTCCTTGCATGTCCTATTCCATTCCTTTTTCCCCAAATTTATGGCAAGTGAATAAAATGGGAAGGAGGTTGGCAAGCTTTCTGCCAGCATCTTCAGCATTAGATATGATTCATTAACCCAAGCTTGAAGAGATGCAGAGGTTCAGTAAAACCTATTCAAGATCTTGTTTTGGAAGGCGTGCAGGAATAGGGAGCAAGAGGTCCTTCACCATGTCATGGCTTCCCTTCCTCTCCAGGAACAGGGCTGATAAGTTTTGTTTCCTGCCTGCCTTTGAAGATATTTTTTCGTGTATAATAAGTAGTGCAGACATTCTGATGTGGGTGGTTTTGCAGGCCTGGTGCTAAGAAAGGCAGTCCCAGCTCTGTCCTGTCCTCCTCCCTGTGTAACCTTACCCTGCAGAGTAAGAGCAATGTGTGTGTGAAACACAACCTTTGGGATCCACATGGTGTTTTTTACCTGTAGAACACACAGAGGTGCAAACACAATTTGTTAGGTTGCACATTGTCCAATTTCCTGATAGAGGCAAAGCTGCTCATTAGCTCATATGAAGTGGAGAACAACAAAAAAAATCCTCAGAGGTATCACATTAGATTCTAATCTCAGTTACAAGAGATGTGTGACTCCAGTGGTTTGGGAAAGCTGTTCCTAGTGGCTATGGGTCACTAAGGGCAGGATGTAGCCCACCTTGGTTTATAAGTATTTAATCCTGGTTCACATATTAGTAGATAATGGCAATGCTAATTTTGTCTGAGTGCTGGAGGTGACCTATGGATGTGGCAGCTGGAATCATCTGGCCACAGGAAAAGCAGAGATTCTCAGATTTAGGACAGGCTTGCAGGCTGTTAGACTGGACTTACATGTTTATTCTTTAAATTATTTACTCTTGGTTATCAGAGAACTATTTTTTTTCCTTGGTTTGGAATAATTTGTCTCCCAGATTGGGTGGCCAGAATTTGGATTCAGATTTTGCTGAGAGAGTTGCTTGACATGATCCGCCTTGCTCTGTGTCTGGTATTTTGGGGTGCTTAAGCTATTTTGCCTCTGCTTTCAACATTGTGGTTTATAAATATCTCTTCCTTTCAATAGCCAGTGGCAGATGAATTCCTTTTTCTCTCTTATGAACTAACTAAGAGATGGAGCAAAGGGAAAGTGCAGCCACTGGAATCCCAGTGTTTCCATCAAAGTTATGTATCCTCTGTTAGGAAAGCTTTCCAAGTCAAATGGGGATTTATGTGGAACAGTTGAATTTAGTAGCTTAGTGTCTGAATAGTGCCATTATTTTTTTCATGCAGCTTTCCAGTACTTCTTTCCACTTTACCCACCTTTCCAAACAGGCCATTGTGCAGTGTTATCTCTGAAACCACTGCCAGATAACACTGGACAATCGCTGGTACAGTACAGACATTGGGTGGTTAATTATCCACTCCTCTATCAATATGGTTGTAACAAGGGAACTTGTCCTAATGGGATGATGGGTAGGAAGCTGGCTGGTTTCCTCAGTTTGCAGATGCTGGGTTTATGTTGCCAGCTGCATGTTTTGGTTCAGAATTTGGTACGTGCACACCGATCTCACTGCTGTTCTCTGGTGTCTCGTGTGTGCCTCTCAGGTTTGTAGGTATTGCCTGGTGACCTGGATGGCAGCCCTTCACTGTGCAGCAGCAAAAGAAAAAGAAATAAAAGAAAGGAAAAAAAACCTCCTTAACCCACTAAAACACCCTGAAACACACACACCACCCGCCCTGTTCCATTAGAATGTTTGGGTTAAGTGCCAATGGAGGGTCCAATGCAGAGCAAACATTGGTAAGCTGTGTGCTGGGCAAAGCAAACATCCCAAGAGTGCAGGCCCTGCCATCCAAGGTCGGGGCTTTCTGGCTGGTGCCAAGCTGTGGGATGAAAATCCTGCCAGTGACAGGAACAACACTGAATAATTTCAGTAATTTTACTGAAATGTGTGTTTTCTGGGCTTTTGTCATACCTGCATTGTATTGGCATGTCTGCAGTGAGAGGATCAGGTCTCTTACAAGAGGCACCTGCCCTGTGAGGATGCTGCATGTGTTTTCTGTCCTTCTGTGACCTCTCCTTAGGTCTTGGGTGAAAGACAACCTGTGTGGTACCTATTTCCAGGACTGATGGGGAAATAAGCTTCATCAAACACACTTTTATCCCCAAGCTTTCAGTTTTCAACCTGAGCTTTATTGAACAGAATTATAAGCAATTTTAATTGTCGTCACTAACACAGACAAAATCACGTTTAAATCCAAGGCTCTGCTGTTAAGTTTTACCCTCAAAACTTTTTTAAGAAGTCCATGCCTAACATCACTTTGGTCGTCTGGCCCCTACATCCACCACGCCCCTCTTTTCACATTTCTGGTTTGCTGTTGAACTCCCCTCGTTGTGTAATAGGACTGTAAGAGTGTGAAGCCCGTAGCTCCGCTCGCGGGTGAGTGCCGCTCTCCGTTGCTCTGCCGGGGTGCCAGACTGTTCCTGGGAGCAGAGGGATGCTGTCTCACCCGGGGGAGAGGCTGCCCTGTCTCTCAGCACATTTCCTGTTGCTGGGGCTTGGAAAAGCTGCTTGCTCTGGGAGCAGATGGCCACCTCTCCACCCATCCTCTCAGGTATGGGGAGGCAGCCAAAACCCGGCTTAAAAGAGCAAAGCCTAACCTGTTCAAAGGAGAACAGAAAGGAACATTTTTTCAAACAGCTTAATGAAGCACTTGTTAAGGACTGCCAGGGACAGATTTCCATCCTACACAGGATATTCATTAGGAAAGTAAACACCCTCCAGCACCATTTATAGGAACAAAGCAGCTTGCATTTTCTAACGAGGTGTTAATTTAATGAAGGAGGGGACTGGCAGAGGAGCAGGAGGCAGCTCCCGAGCGACAGCCACCTTTTCCTGGGAGGAGGGGGCGGCTGTGGCTGCCTGCTTTGCCGTGTGCCGGGGGAAGGTGGGCGCTGTGCACCGCACACAGGCACGGCCGGCCCTGGGCGAGGAGCTGGCAGGATGTGGAGCTTGTTGGCCCACACGTGCAGCTCAAAGCGGGGCTCCCCAAGCCAAGAGCCTCAGCTGAACAACCAGGTCCCCTCAAGGTGATGGTTTCAGGGTAACCTCTTGGGCACTTTTTTCCCAGGCACAAAGATTGATGGGATGTAGCTGCAGGGGCAGCTTCCACCTTTGCTGCCCCTGGGCAGGAACCCAGAAACCCATCTGAGTGGGGGCCATGCTCCTGCTCTGTGCCCTGCTCCAGGGCCTGGAGTCTTGAGATTTCCCAAGTCTGCTCCCAGGGTCCCTGATGCCTATTGTGACCCCAGGGCAGGGTAAAGTAGCAGGTACTCAGGTGTCAAAAGAGCCAGATATTTATTTGTTTCACAAGGGAAAAAATCCTGTGGAAGGGTTGCACATTTGTTTTCCCCTTAAAATGAAACAAAACATTCTGACTAATTTCCTTTCTGTGGGGAATTGTTCTTCTGAAGCTGATCCCATGCACAGACACTCACGAAATGTCACAGCTTCTTGCAAAATAGAAGCGTGGCAGATCGGCCGCCTCTGCTCCGGTTAGGATATCCATGGATTTGTGACTCGCTGGCCAGAAAGAGCTGGTGTAGGGCTAAGGTGTGTTCAGCAGCGGGTCACCCCGAGTGAGGCACAGCTCTGGGGTCACAGGAGGGGGATGGAGCGTCCTGACTGGCTTTTCTGGAGAGGTGAGAAACACCCGGAACACTTTGCCCTGCTGCTGCTGGGGGCTGAAGGTAATGTGTGTGCTCCCAGGATTAGCCAGGTGTCACCAAGGGAGGGCTGGGAGGTGAGGGCGAGTTTTTCTGCATCTCATGCCAGGACTTTAGCCTCAAGCTTATCCCTTATTTTCATACCTGTGTGTAATTCCCACCAGGGAATTTCTACCAGAGCATCCAACCAGCACAGTTGCTCCCCGTGGGGACAGGGCCAACGCCAACCTGCCCTCCCAGCTCCAGGAGAATGGGAATGACTGTGGAGCTTGGCTGGGGACGAGCTTTAGGAGTTGGAGGGAAAGCACATGACATCAGGCCAAGTCTCATTTAAGTTCCTATCCTGTTTTTTGATCAGAGCATACAGCACATGGGAGAGCAGGAATAAGGCCACAGGAGAAATTCTGGCCACGGACCCATACAATCACTGGGAACGCTGGCACAAATGAGGTCATTTCTCATGTTTATATTTCTGCATGCATTGTACAATCCCCGCTCCTCCTCCTTGTGTCACTGAGATGTGAAGGGAATTTCCTGCGCACGCTCGGCATTGTTGTTGCAGGGCTTTTGTGAGCATAAACCACTTCAAGCGGCGAGGAGGAACAGTACTCTGTTCTGGCGGCAAAAATACAAAGTTGGGAAAACTCCCACTCCCTCAAATCATTTTCCTTCTGGCTGCTTGCTGAATATTTTATTCGAAGATTAGGAGGAGAAGTGGCCGCACAGAGCAGCTGCTGACACGTTCCAGCACTCTCAGGATGCTGAGGTCGGCTCTCCAGCGTTGTAAATCAGCCTGGCTTCGCTGCAGCCTGACCGTGCTGTGGCAGCTGGGGAGGGAGCTGGGGGAGAGCCCACGTGGAGCCCTCCTTTCCCAATGCCCCAGAGGTTTTCTGTCAGACCTCAAAGCAAAAATCACATTGGAGGGGTGAGTGTTCACCCTGCAGTCTCTCACCTTTAGGTGTGGTTCACTCACCGTAGTGGGACACGTTGGAAAGAAGCATCGCCTCAGGCTTTGGGATCCTGTGAAACAGAAATGTAATCCTTTGGCTAGGGAATAAAACATGCTGGTTTGCACTGGGAGCGAAGGGTGGTGGGACACGTTCAGCCACGGGGTCCTTGTAAGTGGGCCAGGTTCTGAGTGATGCAAAATGACTCAGTATTCCACCAGAGTCCAATTAAAAGCAGATGTGTAAATGGAGAACATCTCCTGCCCACCCCCTCATGCTGCCCCCAGCATCTGCCTCAGCTCTGACGTGGTGGCTTAGGGCACCAGAGCTTTCCTGAGGGCGGGCAATAAAGCCATTCCAGAGCTGTCTCCCGAGCCCCAGGCCAGAGGGGAGCTGTGGAAATGCGGGGCTGAGGCTTGGGGAGAGAGAACCATCCCTGAGAGCAGCCCTGAGGCTGCAGCGATGGGCACAGCTCCCCTCGCCCTCCCCTCCTGGCAGCACACCCAGAACCCAACTTTGCTGGTGTCCCACCCGGGCAGGGCAGCTGCCACCAGTGAGGGGACAGGCGTGGGGCAGCGCCATGGTCCAGCAGCCAGACCTGAAAGAAGTGGTGGTGCCCCAGACACTGCAGTAACACCCCCCTTCCAAAATTACACTTGGAAGAGGCTTCAGAGTGTAAAAAAACAACAAAGAAAAAAACCTGAACAAAAAGCCAACCCTCATGTAAACCCCAGGGCTGGAGGAATAAAAGTGCCAGAAAACATTTATATTGGGCTCCCTTGATATCAACACAGATGAAATGGATCCCCATGCTTCCCTCCAAACCGCAGGCTCTAAAGTGGATTCCAAATCCCATCCCCACTTTAATTTAAGGGCCTCCCAATTAGACCGTTGGATGCCTTTCAAAGCTTTGTATAAATTGGAGATTATGCATCCAGCAGCAGAGGCTTGTCTCCTCTCGGAGCAGCCACCGGCCGGAGCGCGCTGCCCAGGCTGCCCCGGGTTCTGGCAGGGAAATTCGGGCGCCAAACGTGGTGTCCATGTGGCCCATGGAGGGCAGCTCCAGCCCCGCTGCCTCAGGACAGGTTTCTGCTCCAGCCATTTGGTGTTAGAAATCTCTCAGTGCTGCTGCTCGGGACTGGAAGTGGCAGGGCTGTGGGAGTGAGGTGTTCTCCACTACGCTGACTGAAGTGGAAAAATCTCAGGAGAAGGGGAAAAAAATCCTTTTAGGTTGATTTGAAATGTTTTTGCTGTTCTTCCTCTTCCCTCCTCCCGCAAACCAGCAATCAGGAAAAAAAACTCATTACAGAACATGGCACAAATTCAAATAGTTTTGGTCATGCTGTATTTTTCACGGTTGATTTTAAAGACTTTTGTTGTTGTTGTTGCCCAGAACAAGGATCCTCCTGTATTTTCATAAGAAATAATACAGTCCTAGGTGGTGGAATCTTTCAGAGGGAGAAGGAAGAACTAGAGTTTTTTCATTCCTGTGTGAACCTCAAACGTTTCCTTCTGTCCCACTTGCATCCCCCTCCCACCTGCCTCTGCTCCAGGGGCTGCTCCCACTCCTGGAGCTTACGGGTGATTGCTGTCTGCAGGACTGAGCTGTCCCACATGTGAAGGGGACACAGGGAGGTGTCCCTGTGGGATGCGGGGGAAGAGAGCTCTGGGCACAGCCACCTCGTGCAAGTGCTGGATGGGAGAGCAGTGAATGACTCCTTTTTCCAAGGGTCCCACAGGATGGCTGGAAAAGGCCTCCTTAAGGTGCCAGGTGAAGCTGGGAGGCTGCTGTGGTCTTGCATTTCTCCTGTTGCTCACCAGTTGTGTCACTTCCCACCTGCACTCCCCATCCTGTGCAGCTGCTGGACTGTCAGATCCCAACAGACTCTGGGTCCTGTCCCAGTCTGCTTGGAGATCAGGAGCTGCCACTCAGAGTGCTTTGGATTTCCAAAGAAATGAACCAAACCAGCTGGAGATAGATCATTTTATTAAGCTTCATATTGGTGGAAGCGTGAGTGTTGTCCTAACTTTAAATATCTGAGCCCAAACTCAATCTTACTGGGCCAGCTCGTTGCACTGGCACTAACTGGCTTCAGTGAGTGGATTAATTTAATAATCAATGATTAAATGACCAAGGGGTAGGGAAGTCATTTACTTGGGTTTTTCCACATCAGTTTAGGTCTGGGCTTCCTCCGGAGCTAGAGCTGCAGGGAGTCCTGAGCCTGGTGCTGTCACTCAGCAGATTCCTCACTTTTTGGACAAGCTGATCAGTGCCAAATACAGGATTTTTTTTTTTTTCCCCATCTCTTTAAAGTCATTTTTCATGGTCAAATGCCCTATTTGGCATAGTTCAAATTAGGACAGTCTTTGTTTTTGGCAGAGGAGTGGAGCACTTACAGGATGGCTAATTTGCTGCTACCACTAATGCCAGCTGCTTCAAACTACTGAGCCTTGAGTGAGGCATGTAGGGCCCGACTGAGCTTTAAGTTCTTTTTTTCTTATGCACAGAAATGTCCCGTTTTTATCAGTCTTCCCTTGAAACATGAGAATTCATCTTTAAAAAAAACCAACAGGCAGGAAAAAAAAATAATTGCAAAACCCAAAGGATAAATTTGTGTCTCTTTTAATGTAAAAACCACGACGTCACCATTAAACTGTCAAATTATCCTCGGTTTAATTTCTATATAAAATTTAAAACTTTCTACAGACAGCCAATAAACCTCAAGGTGATAGGACTTGTTTCTGCTTCCATTGAAGTTGGTGGCAAACCTCCCATTTATTTTGGTGTGTAAGATCAAACCCCCAGCACATAAATAATCCGGCACTGAAGGTGCTCTATGATTCTTCTGTCCGTATCTCTCCCTTCCTCTCTGAAAACTTCTGAGGCTGGGCCCAACATTGATCTCATGCACAGGCTGGGAGCATCTTTCTTTCTTTCTTTCCTTCTCTTTTTTTTTCCCCTTCTCTTCTTTGTGGGTTTTGATCTCTCCCTTTGAAATGGAAGCAGATTCCCTGCAGGGTGCTCTGTGATCATTTGCTGGGTGTAGTCGCATGCTTTCACTTCTTGCTGTAGGTGAAATGGCTCACGTGCAAGGATATTAACTCTCTGCTAGGCAGCAGCAACACGCTGCATTCCTTCTGTTTTCCTGGATGCTTCACAGAGGAGGCAGCTTCCCCCCAGCCCCATAAAGGCTCGGTGTGTGCCTGGAGCTGTGCAGAGCTGTGGGAGTGTGAGATGTGTGAGAGGAGCTGTTTTAGGGAGAGCCAGATCTCGGACAGACCCATGGGTACAGTTAGCCTGGGATAGCTGTGCTAAATAAAAGGTATCACCTCTTCCTGTGAATTCATGCCCAGTCTCATGCTTGTTGTCAATTATGATCTACTACTGAGGGAGAAAATGTCATTTCCCCTCGGTTTCACTGGAATGAAGCTGTTGGAGAGGGTAGTTGAGGAGGGAAATTACAGTGATGGGATAAGGGTTGGGAGAAAAAAAACCCCAGTCTGTTTTAACAGGAGAGCTCTGGTTAGGCCCAGCCCAGAGAAGTATGTAAGAATGTGCTTGTGATTTGCTTCCAACAAAATTTTTAAGCCTATACTTAACTATAAGCATGAATATCTCATTGCTTAAGGTTAAGCACGTGCTGAAATACTCATCTGGAGGTAAGCCCTGGCTGGCAAGGCTGGAAGAAAGAGAGATCACATAATCAACCTCCAAAGCAAGAGCCTAATCCTACCCAGTCAGCTATTCTGGGGGAGTTTCCAGGAAGGCAAAGAGGTTGCAGGAGGTGGATCTGCGTCTCTGATCTCACAAATTTCCTGGCAGGTGCAAAAGCGACTGCTCTGAACAATACCAGAGGTGTTTGCAGGATTGGCCTAAGGCTTTGTCTGCAGCAGCAGATGAGGTTAACAGGCTATTTAAAACAAACAAACAGCCCCACCTCTCAAAAAATTTCACAAAGATGGCCCCTGCGGTTGCGGTGTGATTTTAAAAAAGATTTAAACTCTGAAACCATTCCTATAGCTCTAGAAAAAAATCAGTCTTCCCTCCTTTGTCTCAATCAGGTTTGTAAATTCATATCCCCAAGTCACATCTGTATTAGGGACTCACTCTGGGCATCTCTTCTTACACCCTTGCATCTTGGATTTTCTTATTATTTAAGAAAAAATAATGCTAAGCAGTTCTTCTTTAAATGATTTTTACTTACTTAGTAGGAATTTTAACAGGAAATTTTTCAAATAATTGTGCTTAAAGAATGTGTGTGTGTGTGTAATTCCCCTAACTATGCTCTTTACTCATGAAAAAATACATGTGCACACACATGCACAAAATAACAGGGAAGAAAGAGAAAGGAAAGGCATTTGCTTAGGGATATGGAATGCAAAACTGGTTTTATTTTACACCCTTGGAGAACGTTACAACATCAGTGAATGTGGTGCCATCTCTCACCATCTGTGAAATATGGGATGGTGTTTATAGCAAGCAGAGAGAGAGGCAAACACAAAAGGAGGGAACACAAGACCAGGGTGGGTGCACTGCTGCAGGGGCTGAGGTGGCCACGCTCTGCTGGGGCCTCAGGGAGGGGCTTTGGGCAGCTGGAGAAAGAGCTTTGGGCACTCCAGGCTCCATCCAAACCAGGCCGAAGGTCCTGTTTCCATTGCTTCTGGCAAAGGCACTGTTGATGAAGCCACTGGATTTCTTCTACCTAGTGGAGATGTGAAGGAGGTGATTGAAGTGTTTCCAGGTGTTTCTGGCTGCAGAGAATGCTCAGGAGGGTTTTTGGTGTGCCGGCGGTTTGTGCTCTGCACTCGGGGTCTGTCAGCACCCGCTGCCCTCCTGGGCAGCCTCTGGTCTGTCCTGCAGCACCACAGCCCTGGGACAGCTGGGACATCCCACAGGGACAGCGGGACAGCTGGGACAGCCTGGCCACCCCACAGGGACAGCGGAACAGCTGGGACAGCCTGGCCACCCCACAGGGACAGCAGCAGCACTCCCACCACCCGAGGCTTTGCTGCCGAAGCGCCTGGCAGCTCTAGGAATGCCCTCTGCAGTCACTGCTCCAGCCTCTGGTTTAGCTGGATTGCACTGGAGAAAAGGCTCTGGTTCCCAAATCGCAGCGCTGTGTTTGGAGGCCAGGCTGTGTATGTCCCAGCATGAAACAATCAGGTGCAGTAACACGGATGATCACCATATGGCATGGGTACATTGGTAAGGCACTGGGTGGTAGGTGGGTCCTACGCAGTGCTCCAGCAAAGACCTCGCCCTTGGATTTTCATGGAGCTGATGATCCACAGAAAAAGGTAACAACGTGCTGGAAACAATAGAAGTTATCTGCAAGTATGTTCAGGAAGGCCTGGGGCTTTCAGATGCAAATACAGAAATATATTTAACATCTTGACTTCTATTCTTTTGTCATAATACAAAGTGGAAAGACAATGTTTAGTAAATGTTTACATGTTACAAAGGGGAGTTTTGCAAATTGCATTGTAGCTCTTTGGGAGGAACCAGGAAAGAGGGCAGGATGTTAACAACATAAAAAAGAATAGCAATAAAACCCACCCCTAATATTAATTGTCTAAGAGGAAATGCATCTATCTCTCATCAGGACATTGCAGACTCTGCTTTGCATTGCTGGAAGCCTGAGAACACTAATCGTTTTTTGGCATGGAGAAGCAAGTTCTTGCATACTTGAAACATAACTCATTTACAGTTGTTTTGATGGATGCTTAAAGCAGCACGGAGAACCCCCAGGTCCCTTCGGCTCGCGAGCAGCAGAGCTCAGACGTAGATCTGGCTCAGCTCCCTGACGTGGGAACTGGAGGGGACTGCTCTGATTAAACACCTCCATTCTGGTTTGGTCCTGAGCTTGGCCGTGTCATGCAATGAAAATCTACCAACAGTTTTCCCTGTGAATTAATAACACACCTGAAAGGATTCTCGAAGGATTGTTTGCACCAGCAGGATGGCACGGAGCCACCACAGCAATTCTCCAGCGAGGTGGCAACAGCTCACACTCCCTGAGGGTCTGGGCCCTGGGCAGGGTGAAGGTCGATCCAGTGCTGGAGGTTAGATGAACAGGGATGCCTCAATGCTTCAAGGCAAGCTTGGGACGGAGGGAGGAAGAGCCCAGGGAGCTGCAGCCTCGTCCTCTTCCTCCTTGAAGCAGCAGCTGAGAGTCACCAAGCACTGGGGTCAGTGCAGCAATGCCATGGGGCATGGGTGATGGGGGAAGGCAAGGGCTGACCTGTAAGAATGGGCCCCCAAACTCTGTGTGGGTATTTGTGCACAGGTCTGTGTATGGAGAGAGGTGGAACAACAGGTTTGTGGCTGCAGGGAAATCCTTCATCACTGGCCAATGCCAGACAGGGTGTAAAAGCCTCAGTTGTTGATGTTGTTTACTCAGATGTGAGTCTTTGCCCCACGTTTCAGTTCCTCCCACACTGCTGTCCAAAGATGAGTTGGAAGATGAAGATTAGCACCATCACACAAACTCCAGTGGAAAGTGACTTCTGCCCAGCCCCCAGCCCATTTCTCACGGTGCCCAGAAAGCAAAACCCCGAAGCAAAGTGGTCCCCACAGGCAGTTTCTCTAAGTGCTGAAAACTGTTACATTTGTGTTGAATTATTTTCATTCCATTCTGAATCAAATGCTATGAGGCTGCAAGGAATGACATTTGGTTTGTTGGGAGGAAAAGGAATGGGGTTGTAAAATGTGACTGTCAAGGATTCCAGCATGGAACTCAGGTGTGGCTTTGTATGAGAAGGATGCAAAGATTTCTGCATGAAGACTGGAAATCCACATGTGGAGACACAGAGGGGCTGGTGCCAAACACTTCAGAGCCAAATTTTTTCTTTCACATAGGCTACGTGGGTGCCTCTGCACCTCCCTCCTTCCAGGTGAACCGGAGACCTGCTCTCCTGCTGCTGTTACTGTCACAGCATATTCACTCCTGTTCTGCATGTAGCATCCCTGGGAACCTCGGCAGAAGCACACTCCAGTAGTTAAATAACACCTAACTTTTTAGCCCAGTTTTCCCGCATCTCTTTCTATTCCTTCCTTTCCTTTCCCTCCTCTCCCTTCCCTTTCACCTCCGAGCAATCATTCTTCCTCTCCGTTCATGGCTGCCCGGCTCTGCCATTCCTGGTGCTGCACATCCCTCCTGACAGCTGGCACGGGAACTGCGGGAGCCTCTTCCTGCTCCACCCTGGCAGGAGGTTTTGGAGCCCTGCAGGGAGCTGCAGACTCACTGCTGGCTGACTTGTAAGGGCAGGAGAACTGCTCCAGACTCCACCTGGTAGTGAGGAAGGTGCAGGATCTGCTTGGCCAAGAGGCTTTGCAGAAGACAGTTCTGGAGGGAAGGAAACCTTGGAGCAGTCAGGGCTGTGCAGGAGGCTCGAGCTGAAAGCCCTGGACCCTGCCAGTAATTAATGTAATTAATAACAGAAACAATATAAAATTCTAATAGTCCAGGGTGAATATCGGCTAAGATGCTCATAATCATACAAAACCTCCTCTAGGATCTTCTGTGAGCACAGGTGAGCTCAGAGAGATTTTTACGGCCAGAGTCTCCCATAGCAATGCTGTGTTCTAACAAAATGGGAATGATCTGCAGGACCTTTAGCTTTTTACATCCAGGAGATTTTATTTTCTTAAGGAGCCTTTTCACAGATACTGATCACGACTGGTCTCAGACTTGCTCATGTTGGGCTGTGATAATGTGGCAGCTGGGATAAATAACAGAAAGAGGACATTTAGGATATCTGACTTCCAATGTGATTAGAACTGGGAATTTTTATTCATTTTTATTGCATCAGGACAAAATTTGCAAGGTCTCCCAAACTGACTCAAAGGCTTAAAGTAGCATTTTTAAAAGCAATTGAATGTTTAGGACTTGGCCTCCCTCTCATTTTCTGTGGGAGAATATCAAGTCAAATGTTCAGAAGCATCACAGTTCTTTAGCCAAACGCCTTGTGGGTACTTGGTAGGTTTCCCTTCCCTGTTTCTAATTTGGTTTATACCCCAAAGCCAACTGGTTTTTGCTTTTCATTCTGTGGGTGGGAAAGCTTGTGAGAAGGTATTAACAGCTATGCATCCCAGGCGAGCGATTTCTTCTCTGAACTTTCCTGGATGCGAGGAGGAAATTCTTCTCCAAATCAACAGCATGTTTTCAGGCCTTTGTTGTTGTTGTTGTTGTTGTTTTGTCAGGCAGATCTACATCAGGAAACCTGAGCACCTGGAGAAGGTTCAAGTGCAGACTGAGCTTCAGGTCTCAGCTTGGACTCGACAGATATTAATAACAACTACAAATCTTTCATCATCAGAGCTCTCCCGCATGTTCGTAATGCCTGAAATATTGTTTATTGCGCAGGGTCTGTGTTCTGCTTGTTCCTCTCTGTGGCACACGTACAGGATAAGTGATTCCTGCCAGCTTCAGCAGCTTTCACCTCTGCTTTGTCTCTGGTTCCCAGCTGGGGCTGGTGCCCTGGATGCTGCAGCCACCAGCCTGGGTCGGGTCCCTGTGTCGGGTGTGGCCTCCAAACCTCTCCGTTGTGGTGGGGCATCAGCTGGGAGCTGCTCCTGTCAGCAGCAGGCGCCTGAGCCACAAAATGAGATGGTCGCGGGCAAGCTGCAGGGTCCTGGGGGAAGCCACACGCTGCTGAGGGCTCCTGACCTCCTCCAAGCCATCCCACTTTCACCTCCGTAATTACTGGCTGCTCACAGGCACGTGCTGTGATCCCACCTCTTCCCGCTTGGTCCAAGAGGAAGAGCTACACTTCAAAGCCCTTCTGTCTCCTCCTTTGCTGTTGTGTTTTGGGAAAGGTTTTTGTTTCTCCTGCAGCTCTTAGAGGGGAGCCGGTCCCTGGGCTCCAAGCCTCTCTTCTTACTCCTTCGCTTACCAGGAGTGACAGCCACCTCCTAAGGGACCGGCATCTCCTTTCCAGAGGCAGGGGACAGCTGAGTCTCTGTCTGACCTTAGAGGAAAGGCTGACTGTCAAAAGGGGTGCAAAAAGTGTGAGGATATGATTTTCTCTTGGGGGGAAGGGCACTGAGGAATCTCCTGTGTCAAGGTTTCGCCAAACTTCCTTTCCCAAAGCCTGCTGGTTTCTGCCACCCTCAGAAGTCCCCAGAGATGTCCACTAAGAGCTTAACGGGCTTCATTGGCCACAGGTTTGGGTCAGTGTAGTAATTCCTGCAGCAATTCCCCAGCTGGGGGGAAATGTGTGCTCCAAACTCAACAGGGACCACGTAAAATAGCTCACTGTTTTTTAATCAAATTGTACCTAGTGCTCATACCACAGTTTCTTCCTCCAAGAAAAGATTGGTGATCAAAACTTTAACTACATTTCAAAAACGAAATTTGATAAGATGCTGCCTCCAGTGTGTGGGGGGGGAAAACCCACACCAGCATTCAGTTTAAAGTTTAATTCAGTGTTGAGGGTTTAGGGGTGATAATGAATTTAGCAAGGTACTAGTTAGGCTTTGATGGTAATTATTTTAAGTATCATAGGTTCTGATTCACAAGACAGTAATCACAGGTCGTTATTACTGACATTATTAGGTTAAGTTAAAAATTAGCTTTTAGGCTTAGAGCCTCATGTACTAATGCACTCTGAAATGAAACACCTGTGTGGTGCCTTAACAGACAATTGAGGGAAATTAGGCTCCTTAATTAAACAAGCTACAACCACGTGTATTATAGCTGTAGTGTGCTGTTACACTGATGAAAAATGGTATTTGCACCTTTAGAAGGTGATTTTCCGTAGCTGAGATGGGACCCTGGTTGGAAAAAATGATAGCAGGTTTTGCAGAAGAGCGGTGACTTTGCTTTGAGATATTGGGGTCAGTGCCCCAAACGCTTCCAGGAACAAGTTGAACCAACAGTGGTTTTGCTGACTGGACTCTTAAATGGGCTTAAATGGGATCAGCACGTAGGGGCTTTGTGTCTTTGGGAAAACACACACACAGATCCAGTCTCTGACACAGCTTTGATGGCAGGAGACCCTACAGCAGATTTTTTCTTTCTATTTGGTGCCTCTGCCACATCCAGCAGCAGCCCCGGCGTTCACGGAGGGGTGAAGCAGTTCTAGCAGGATTGGCTTTTACCTCTGAGAGAGCTGTGACATCTGGGATGGATCCCCCCATCTCCTCTGCCAGCTCAGGGCAGGCCCTGCTGGTGTCTCTCCAGCTCTCCCAAGACCTTGAGACAGCACAGGAAGGTGGCTCCAAGAGGCTCCTCCCTCTGGCTTTGTGTTCCACTGGTGCTTTGCCATCGACAATTCCTTTCCAGGTGCACTGAAAGGTATCAGTTTTAATAATGTTTTAAATGGGATGGTTATTTCCATATGGACTATTCCACTTCCTTTAGCTTAGGTTATCTGTGGTACAGAAACTTGTTTAATTGGGAAGGGCTGGATACTTGCATTTCAATGGGACCCTCTAGGTATAAAATCCATTGAAAAGTATCTGCAGGCGTGTTTGTGTGGGATTTGGGTCCCTTTGCATCTTGCAAAGAATTGACAGATATCTAATCCAGAGAGGGAAGGAAGCAGGATAATGTCCTTATCTCCAATTGTAAGATTTCTTTACAAGGAACTATGGAAAGCATAGATAATTCAATTTGCCCGACAGCATAGCCTGAAATAGGGCACAGATTCCAACCTCTAATCCTTCCCTGCAGCCACAGGATCATCTTCCTCCTCTTGATCACGAAGAAAACGCAGGAGCCGCTTGTGCTGCAGTGCAGGAAGGCAGGACAGGGCACTGCACCACGGGATGGATTAGGATTATGAGGGGCAGCACCTGGAGTGCGGGGGCCAGGGAAAAGCAAATGCAGCAGTCACCAAACCGGTCCGGCTGCCACAGCCCAAGGGAACACGCTCCTCCCAGGCAGCATCGGCCCACGGGGAGTTCAGCACGGAGCAGGACGGGGCAGCAGGGCTCCAACTCACCTCTTGCCCTTCGCACTGGGGTTTGGGTTTTCCTTACTTTGTTCTTGGTGGGGCTGGGGGTCTTTCCTGCTGTTTTTTCAGGGCCTCCTGCCACACAAAATGAGCCTGGTTCTGCAGCATGTGTTTTAGTACATGTCCATTACATCCATTTTTCTCCTCCACCTGTCCAAAATAGGGCAGGGGTGGGCTTTCTTTTTTTGAACGAGCCTGACAGTGAAAATGGAACCTCCTCCTTCCAAGAATTATGTCCAGCTGAAAAGCTATCTGCATCACGAATATGCACTCAAATTTACAAAACTAGTCTGGATTGTTCTGATAAATCTCTCAAAGATAACCAGGACAAAAAAGAGGGATTATTCCATTGAAAGTGTAACGGGGAAATGCACAAGAACACCTACAGAATCTGGAACCTCAGGAGCTAAAGACTCACTGTTGCATTTTGTGTCTGGAAATACTGGCAGATCCCAGTTTATTAAGTTCTGAAAAGAAAAATAATGACTGGATTACTCAGTTGAGTCTCAAAGCACTTCAGTATGCTGAGCATGCTATCTCTTTTTGGCTTTCTTTTTCTGGAGACAGAGGGAGGGAGAGGGAGGAAGAGTTGGGGAGCTTGGCACTGGGAAATGGCTCTTTGACTCTCATTCCTCTGCTTTTGCTGCTGGGTAATTAGCTGCTTGCCAGCGGTGTATCTGGCTATAAACAGAATTCACTGCATCACCCAGGAATTGCGGGTGGTGGGAAGTTCTGCCCATGGGGCTGTGGATTAAGTATGTTGGTGCTGGAGGATAGGGTGTTCCTGTGAAGAGAGAGCCCTCGACTTAGGAATGTGCTCCTCACAAAGGTATGCCAAAGCCCTGGGGCTCCCTGCATCGAGGGTGTGATGTAAGATACAGCTCTTTGTTGAGAGCTTTTCTCCTGACATCCTTGCAAGCCAGGCAGATGTGTGGATATCTCCCAGTGGTTACTCCTGGAAGGAAACATTACTGGATATCCTAAGGGGTAAACAGTGCTCAGAGCTGAGTTCAGAAGTGTTGTCTCTGTTTTCTCCAGCTCTGAATGCGCCGCTAACTATTTTTTGGGCGAAGCACTCATGTCCTATAAGCAGTGCCCAGTTTCCAGTATGGATCCCAGACCTGCAGAGGTGTCCTTTTTGAAATCCAGAGGCATGAGGAATCTGCCAAGACTTCGAGTTTCACTGCAGACCCAAAGCTCAGACCACACCCGATGAAGGAGCTGCCACAGGGAGATGGGAATGGATGGTTTGGAAGAGCACGTGGCAAGCAGTGGGCTCCATCACAGCCCTGCTCCCAAGGCCAGCTCCTGGCCCTGTCTGCTCCCGGTAGCCAGAAGAGATGAAAGCGGATCAAGGCGGTAGCCTCTCCTGAGGATGGCGAGCAGCCGTGACCTGCCAGGACAAGGTGAGCACACCCTGCCCCTTCCTGTGCTGCCACTTGCCTTTCCTGGTGTCCCTCACCCTGCTCTGCCCAGGAATCTGCTGTTGGTTGTTAATCAGGCGTGGAGGTGCTTTCTTCTGTAGCTTCTTTGGGCTGCCTGTGAGCTCGCTGTCTGTGATGAGGGAGATACCAAAGCCACCAGCCAAAGCTGTGCACAACTCCATGATTCCCTGTACTCCCTCCTTTGGCTCACCTGCAGTGCAGGACAACTGCTGCTTATTCATCTGTGAATTGCATTTTCCATCCTGCAATTTTCATTCAAGCTTAGGATGAAAGCAGCTGCTGTTGTGTACATAATAATAAGGATCTTCAAATATTTATTCCTAGACTTTTTAAGAGTCTTTCTCATCATTCAGGCTGAAATTTTACTTAGAAGAGGTTTCGTTTCTGACAGGTTGTTTGAAGGGATAAGGTCTTTAGTCCTAGATGGAATTGAGGGAGGATAAGAAAAGAACAGATACAGACAGACACACAAGCAGATGGATTCTTCCTTTCTTATCCCTGTATTTCTGTGCACCAGCCTAGTGTCTGACATTCCTGGTTATGTGGGAATCCAGAGTCCAAGCAATGACCCTGCTTGGCTGGGATCAGTTACTTGTCCTTGGATTTCTACCTCTTCCAGGCAAATGCCCTGTTTTGAGGGAAGAGGGGCTCCTTGCTGCCTCCAAAATTCACAGCACAACTAATGTTGCATGCTCAGAAATCCTCCTAGCTGGAGTTGTGGTTTTCTAGCTCATGCTATTTATATGAACCTTTCCCTTCTGCTTTAACTGGGATAGGATCAAAGCACTGGGAGCAGAGAGCTGTCATCACACAGGCTTGGAATTCTGTATTCATACCTCAGATTTCGATTCAATTTGGGGATCGTATGGGATTCCTCTGAGCCCGAGTGGGTTTGGATGTCAAATCCAGAAAACAATTTTCCTCTTTCGTGTGATGTGGGTGTGTCACAATGCCTCTGGCCTTGCCCCTCCGTTACCTGACCGGGCTGTGCTCCAGCTCAGCTGCCCTTTCACTGGACTTGAGCTCAGCCTCAGTTCTTGTAAGGAACACAAAGTCCAGCCAATGCTTCTGCCTTTCAGGTTCCACCAAGAGCACTTCCAGTAGCTCTGCTAGTGAATATTAAAATCTACTTACTGCCAATAAAGCACTAATGATTTCTGCTTCAAGGGCACCTTTGATGTGATGATCTCAAAGCAAATCAATTCAGGGTTATCCCACACCCATGCTATGGATGGAAACATTGAATGCATAGAGAAATGAATCCTAAATTCACTGGCAAACTGTGCCATAATGCACGGTGCCTTATTCTGAGGGCCCAGAGCCTGGCAACGATGGAGGCATGAAGGATCCAAACTAAAACTGGTGTTATGGCATCTTCAGCAAACCATCTTTGTTGCTCTGGTGAGTCCAAGTCAAACACTTCATTTGGAAGTTCCCCTATAGAAAAGAGACCCCATGCAAACCTTTCCTGAAATTTATCCCTGAACAAAGTCAGCTCCACTTGCAGGCTGCGGGCAGCAGGCTCCATGTGCACTGCTGCAAACCTGACATCAGTCAGAAGGTGTTTGCAGCACTCAGCTGGAATCGGGGTAAGGAAGGGGCTGTGTGTTACTCACTTTATTTTGGCAGGGTCTCGTGGTTTATCAGGCCATGCACAGCCCCTGCACACAAGTCCCTCTCTGGGAAGCTGTGGCTGCTCCCATCAGCAGGCAGAGGTGGAAATCCAGCCTGGAGGCACCGCCCTGCCCCAGCCCAGTGCTGGGGGGACTCAGCCCATAGGTCTTTAGGAGAAGAAAGGTTACAGAGAGCTTTGGTTCTGGGGTCTCCACACTGCAGTGGGGTTTGGCTGAGGAGGCACTTCAGCCATTTCTGAGGGGTTGGGTGCTCTTGTCCTGTCCTGCACCCCTGAGAGGTTGCATGCACAGAACAGATGGCCAAAGAAGAAGGGTGAGAGGGCGGGCTGTGAATACATAAGGTCAGCGCCCCATTTTTGGTGCAGTACTTGTAAACTCTGCAGGATTACACAAGAAAAGCTTTCCCCCCCATGTCATGCTTTGTCCTGAGCATTGGTGGCAGTGGGACTTACACAGCGGAGCATATTTGGAAGTATTGAAATGCACATTTGTGACAGAGGAAAGGGAAAATGGCTTCTCTTTAACCAGCCCAGGTGGGGAATATTTTCTGCAAATTGCCATGGGATGTGATGCTTCTTTAAGGCTCACACCTCCTTGAACATGTGTCTCTTTCTAAGGATTTCCCTCCATGTTGACAGCCTTTCTTGCAGTGCAAGTGATGGAAAATGCAGGCAGTTCAATGGAAACAGTCCCTAAAGCTGAGCAGATTCTCCCATTTGTCCAGTTGGGCAAACATCTGCATGTGACCAGAGGCTTCTGCGTTAATCTCACCCTCTTGCAGTCCTGGGTTATCCTTTCATGTGAGTCATAGTTTGTATCTATACAAAGAGAAGCTTTAAACTGCCTCAAGTGAGGTATTTTTTCCAGCACTTTAGCACTAATTAATCATTAAAGTGCCGAGATCAAAGGGTGGGGAACTACAACGTTGGTATGTTCTTATGATCACATTGTGGCCAGTTCCTCTCATAAATCCTGGTATTTTGTGAGTTTCAAATCAAATCTCCCATGGAGAATGATTTGGCAACAAGATGGTGGGCTGCTTTTCTTTGCACCTTTCAGAAGTGAAGGGAGCTTTGACTCCACGAGGAATGCAGGGTCAGCCCCACAATAAAAAGACCAACCACTATTTTGGACGTCTTGGCACCCAAACAAGCAGTGATTTAGGCAAGGATTTTAAAACCCAGTCTCATGGGGTGAGAGTCCCTGTCCTGAAGATGTGGTAGCTCAGTCAGAGAAGCAGTGAAATGGTGGGAGCCTGGAGCCTATTCCAGGGGTAGCTTAAGGCAGTTACTGTGAGCCAGCAAGACTCACTATTGAAGTTCTTGAGTTACTTCTGAAAGTGAAGTGTTTAAAATAATGCTGCTGCTTTTGAAAAAATCGTAGCCTAAGGCCGTGACTTGGGCACAGCACGAACCTCAGTCCTCAATGGCTGTGGCTGTTGTCTCCTCACCGGGACAGCCAGCCCTGGCACCTGGTGATGCTCCAACTGCAGGCAGGGGCGTGGGCATGGCACAGGCTGTGCCTCGGCTTGCTCTGATCCCTGCCCCTTCCCCAGAGCCGGCACGGGGTCCTGCCCCCTGCGGCAGCCACAGGGCTCACTTTCCCTCCTTGGGGTTAACCGGTGTGAAATGTGCAGCACCCAAATGCTTGGCATCTGGGAAAAACCGGCCCTCGTGCCCACGGCTTATAAAAGATGGAGGGAGGAGCACAGGGAGTGCAAACAGGTCCTGCTGCTGGCGCCCACCCGTGCGTGGGAACACCCGAGTCTGGCTGCTCTGGAGGAAAGATGGGGTTGTGTTGCTTTTGTGGGGACTGAGCAGACCAAAGGGCTCGGTGATTCGTGTCTGGAGCAGGAGACACTGGGGAGCGGCAAGCCAGAGGTGAGGCTGGGATTGAAGGAGGGGCAGGGCAAGACAAGCACAAGCCAGCGGCACAAGTAACGCAGAGTCTGTAAAAACAGTGGCCAGTAATGGCTGTCCTAGAAGCAGATGGAATGGAGCAATAGCATTTCTGAAATGTCTTTTTTTCCATAATATAGGATGATTGAAAAGGCCACTATTCCTCCTTTAAAAAAAAAAAAAGCCTTTTTGCTCCTTTCATTCTTTCTCTTGTGGGACGCCTGGGACTTGACAGGGTGGGCTCCTGTCCAACATTTGTTCTGACCTAGATTTTAATCTGCTTTTTTTCCCCTTACCTTCTGCTTAGCTGGCTACTACCTCTAGAAGACATGCATATAATCTAGAAAACATTTGTGTTTCCCAATCGTCTTAATTTCTATTTTCAGGAGATACTCAAGACTGCAACAAAAAGTTTTAAATTGCAATGACCATAACTGTTTTGGGCTGCCAGGGCCACTTAAATAAATGTAAGTGTCAAGGGACATGCAGAGCTTTATTTTGTAACCCGCTGGTGGTGACAGATCAAAAGTAGAGACAAAAGGAGGGAAAAACTTACACGCTGGGAACACTGGTACCTGTCAGCAATGCAGGGCAGGTTGTTGGAAGAGCAAAGGTGCAAAGTCAGATGTGGAGGGTCTTGATAACCTGTGCAGTTTATTGAAAAAATTTTGGTGGGAAGAGTGTTTGTCTGGTGGGAAGCTGGAAACACCACTTTTCACAGGGAAAGGCAGAGCAGGCCATTCCCTGCTGGGGCTTAGAACCACCTGGTTGCCACATCTGTGGCAAGGAGCACAGCCTTCCCCAGCAAGGAGGTGAAGGCTCAGGGAGAGCTGAGCTTTCCCAAGGCGTGGAGCTCTCCTGGCCCTTCTGCAGCCGGGCAGGGCCATGGGAACAGGTGCTGGGGAGATTTCCCTGTGTGTGCCACGCTCATGGGTGTGACTGGAGCAGCACTGGCCATGCACAGAGCAACCCCAGCACTCGGGGAGGGGTTATCCCTCTGCCTCCCCTCCAAACCCCCCACATTCTGCGGGAACTCCTCGAAGAGGACACGGTGATGGTGCAGCCCCACCGCCCCTCTCCTTCAGGTGTGCACCACCCAGGGTAATTCATCCGCTAATCCTGTTTGATGAGCCAGAAAGAATGTTTCAAGAATGTTTCATCCCTCGGTAATTTTGTTAACCTCTCCTGGCAGCAAAAAAAAGGGCAGGTAATGAAGGTGTTTGAAAGTGTAACACCTAGAGAGACTTTGGGAAAGGTTCGGAGGCGGACGCAGGACTTCTCCACATGGCTCCTCACTTCATCTGGGACGTGGAAAAACCCCAAACAACCTCGTGGGATACTAATTCAGTCTTTGGTTTCTTTCTTGTATCAATTCCGCTAACTGTGCCTTAAATTTGGGCCAGATGCACAACGGTTTTATGATGTGGTGCTGTGGGGAAGTTTGGGCTGGATCTAACAGAGGCTCCGCTGATGGGGCTGCTCCTTTGGGGAGCTTGGGATGCTGCAGCTATCTGCTGGTGCCTCTGTGGGAGTGCCATCAGCAGGGATGAATGGCTGGGGGTACCAGGTGGATGAGGTGACTGGGACTCTGTCAGTGTGGAGAGAGAAGCAGAACACTCTGTGACGCACTGGGTTTTACAGGGCGCCTTCCCTTTTTGGGCAGAAAAAGTCAGGATTTTGTTCAGGTTCATTCCTGAGTCAGCTGTGTGCTGCTGCAGGAACCACATCCATACACTGCCAGGGCACATCCTGCTCCTTGTCCAAGTGGACAAAACAGGCAAAGAGGGATCATGCTCGTGCCGGGGTCTCATTCCCCCACAGCAGGGCTCGGAAGCAGCACAGCTCACGAGTCCCATTTAGTGCTCAGCACTATCTTGAAATCAAAACCTAATCACGAGACTGTCCTGCTCCTTTCTGATCGTGTCACATCCCAAAAGCTTTGTGCAGGATCAACCAAATCTCCTGTGTTTTCATTTGTTAAGCTCAGTCAAGTGATACAAAGCCCAGAGCGCTTTTTCTGCCGATCTGAATTTGCAGTGATTAAATTGTGCTGTTGTGAGGGTTAATTTTCATGGACAGATATGAATAATTACCAGTTAATATGCTTAAGAATCATAAGGAATATTTGGTAGTCTTTCCAGCTACTTAGCTAACTGAAATTGGCATAAATCTTTTGAATTTAGGCTCTGTAATTCAGTGTTGTCTTTTTTTTGTTCTCTCCTAATAATCTGATCCCTGTCTTCACATCTTTTCTCTTCTTTACCCAGCATCTTTTTCTCAGCCCAAATTGTTTTGTTGTCACCTGTTCTTAAACCTGCCAGCTGATACAGAGATGGAGAATGTTGAGATGACTAAAAACAAGGACCCTGTGCATGTGTTTGTAGGTGTAATTTAAAAACAAAATTCAAAACCACCCTCCTAAGGCAGTGAGTTCCTCACAGTATAAAGCTTCCTACCCTCGTTGCTGCTGTGCAGGAATTTGGGGCCATGAGTGAGCAAAGCCACCTCGACACCAGCCTGTTGAACTACATGTGCTTTATGTAATAAATAAATGCATTACTTATTTTTTATATATTTAAGATGCAACTTATTGGGGTTTGTACAGGACTAAATGACTGAATTCTACAGCTAGTGAAATGCAGGGTGGCAAATTGTGATGCAACAGTTTATGTACTGAGGACAAACCATTCCAGTGGAACACAGAGCTTGTCCATTTTTTTCTGTGCTTTGGATAAAGGTGAATAACTTGAAAAGTTTTCTATATAAGACAGAACCACAGCAATTTCACTAAATTTATTAAAAATTAAGGGCAATACAGTCAAATATCCTTAAAGAGTAGCACAAATCCAGTAACTTGTGACAGGACAGAATTAAATTCCAAGTGAGATGCAAGATCTCTTTGTTAGGCAAATATATTTCTGCCTAGAATTCTTCCAGGGGAAAAAGTTCTCTTACAGCAGAAACATTTTAAAATACAATTTATCCCATTTTTATCTGTCTTGAGGCCTTGTTAGCTGAGCAGCCTGGGTGCTGATGGAGCTCAAGTTTACGTGCTCACAGGGGCATCAGCCATCTCTGTGTTCATGTGCCTGAGGTGGGAACAGGAGAGACCATTACCCACAGCTCATTTCTTCTTTCCAGTTGCTTGGTCCTTGAATGCCTCGAGGAGGCCACCAGCAGCTCCCCTCTGTGAGGCTGACACCCACATTCCCTTTGGGATGGGGCTCCCACCAGCAGCTCCCCCCGGGAGGCTGACACCCACACTCCCTTTGGGATGGGGCTGCCACCAGCAGCTCCCCTCTGTGAGGCTGACACCCACACTCCCTTTGGGATGGGGCTGCCACCAGCAGCTCCCCTCTGTGAGGCTGACACCCACACTCCCTTTGGGATGGGGCTGCCACCAGCAGCTCCCCTCTGTGAGGCTGACACCCACACTCCCTTTGGGATGGGGCTGCCACCAGCAGCTCCCCTCTGTGAGGCTGACACCCACACTCCCTTTGGGATGGGGCTGCCACCAGCAGCTCCCCTCTGTGAGGCTGACACCCACACTCCCTTTGGGATGGGGCTGCCACCAGCAGCTCCCCTCTGTGAGGCTGACACCCACACTCCCTTTGGGATGGGGCTGCCACCAGCAGCTCCCCTCTGTGAGGCTGACACCCACACTCCCTTTGGGATGGGGCTGCCACCAGCAGCTCCCCTCTGTGAGGCTGACACCCACACTCCCTTTGGGATGGGGCTGCCACCAGCAGCTCCCCTCTGTGAGGCTGACACCCACACTCCCTTTGGGATGGGGCTGCCACCAGCAGCTCCCCTCTGTGAGGCTGACACCCACACTCCCTTTGGGATGGGGCTGCCACCAGCAGCTCCCCTCTGTGAGGCTGACACCCACACTCCCTTTGGGATGGGGCTGCCACCAGCAGCTCCCCTCTGTGAGGCTGACACCCACACTCCCTTTGGGATGGGGCTGGGATCACACCAGCGGGGTCTCGCCTGCAGCCCTGCCCGCACAAACCCCGTGCTGTGGCAGATGGGAGATGCTTCCTGGCTGCTTTCCAAAGCCCGGCATAGGGAGATGTGGAGAGGGTGTATTATCATTTCCCTGGCCATTGCAGGTGCAAAGAATTCAGCAACAATATTTGCTCTGGAGCCAAATTGCTCTCAGACTGCCTCCGATGTTTATTCAGTTGAGGAGAATTACCCAGCTCTTGGGCTGCGCAAGTCACCGGGTAAGAATTCCCAGACAGGGTATTTTTCTTCCTTTTATTTTATTCCCTTTTGAAACATGTGTCTAGACAAGTGACAGGCAAACCTCAAATGGTTTGGCTGTGCAGTTGAATGGTACCTGAATATTCCCTCCCTCAGTCCATCCCCCTGGATGCACTCAACCTGCTCAGTTCCTGGAAATTGGGCCGAGAGCCTCAGGAGAACAGCCTGTCTTGTGAGCTTTGCATCTCTTCCTGGTGTCGGGGACTTCAAAGACCTTGAGGCCGTAGAGCTTTTGCAAATACTTTGCTCTTGGATTTCAGATTCTGTTGCAAACCAAGAAACACCGGGAAGCATAAAATGATAAAAAAAATTAAATACATATGTCTATTAGTGGCCAACCCTCCAAACCTTAACATAACTGAAAGCTGTTCTTAATTCAAATTAAAAATGCAGTTTGGTGACAGGAGAAGTGTTTGAATCCCCTTTTAAGCTCATTTAGATGCAGAGGTTACTGCCAGCGGCAGGCTGCCCTGGTGCCTGTGGCACGGAGCACTGCAGATGTCGTGTAGTCCCATGGAATGGGCCATGCAGGACATTTTACTGCAACAGCTCGTGCTCATGGTCACAGGCTCTTTGCTGAGCTGAATGGATGCAGCTGGACAAATCCATTTCATTCCAGTGGGAGTTCACATGGGTGAAGTCTGTGGCTGGGCTGATGACAACATTTGCAGTACCTGGATCTGCTCTAAAATAATGACAGAGCCAGGGCTATTTCCTGGAAACAGTTAATTAAGGGTAAGTGAAGGCAGTCAGGAGTCTGTCCATCGATTTGATTACTTGTTTGTCCAACCAGTGCTGCAGCTGCTCCTATCCATTGGGCAAAGGATAACCAAGTGTTTTGGTAAAGTCTGTCCCATTTATACTATGTCATAATTTAAAAGAATTATTTGGATGTGGGTTTTACTTTAGTAAGTCCTCCTAGGGACATGCTCCACCTCAGCTGCGGCACTTCCCTCAGGTTTTGTTCCGACCTGGAGGTAGGAAGGGGGTGGGAGAGGTCTGGTTCAAAGGGCAGAGCTTTGGTGTGGCTCTGGGCTCTCCACCACACACAGGCTCAGTGCTGACACTCAGCAAATACCTGAGCTGAGCCAAAGCACCTAACTCAGTGTGGGAGCGGAGGTTCACTGCCATAAATTACATAGGAATAGGGAAAACCAGTGATTTCTGCTCTCCAGCAGTTCATTCCTGTTCTTATTCTCCAGTTAGCAATCTCTAAAAAAAACTATTGCAAGACTTGACTCTTCTCTCCAGAGCCAAGAACATCCCCTGTGCCAGGTGGAGCAATAATTCAAAATAGGGCAGACCTAGGAGAGAGTTAGATGGGGTTAGGAAGCAAATTCCAGAACTCCAGCTCCATTGCACCTGGTTCCTTACTGCTAAATGTTGAGCAAGGAGAAACCCAATATTGCTGCTCTGCAGCAACGCTCAAGATTATAATTTCCATTCCATTCGAATTTGAATGTGAAAAAAAGTATTTATTTGGCTTGATAAGTTCCATGCGTCCTTCCCACCTGTTTGCATTTTAATGCAAAAATAGAAACTCTTTAGTTCATATCTTGTTTCCAAGTTGGCAGAAGTCCCTGGGTTTCTTGGTAGTGCTATAACTTAAGAGTATGATGTAGCTCTGTCTCTGTCTGAAGAGTGAAAGAAGAACTCTAGGCAAAGGGGTGCAGTGGTGCAAGACTGGGAATAGATGCATAGATGGATTTAGGCTGGAATTAGAGCCAGCTTCCCAACTGCTGTTTGGAAAGGACATCAGAAAATCTGTTTATCAGGGAAAAAAGATTATATAAGAATTACGTTTCTGCCTAAGAAATGAATGCTTAGACCAAAAGAATGCAGGTAACCACAAAGACCCTCCCAAAAAACCCGTCCTTAGTTCAGTGTTGCTGATCCAAGGGGAGCCACTGAGCTGCCCCGGCTTGAGGAGCTGCTTCATGTACAGCTTGTCAACAAGGAGAAAGGTTCTTTTTTAAACTGCGGGTGATGTCAAGAATAAAAGAGCTTAGTGAATAATCCTGAATAAGGAGCAAGCATCTAAACAAAGAGGCACTGTGGAATTTACAGACAAATGCATGAATTGCCCTGTTGTAAAATGGACAGCATTTTATTCAAGGGTGCAGTGGCCACTTCCAGCCTTTCAATTATTTTTTCACCAAGTGTTAGAGGCAAAGTGCTAAAGAAGATAAAAAAGAGAGATGCTAATCAGTGATGGGATTGGATCTGTCCTGAGAGTTTTGACAGGTTCAGGCTGGACATCAGGAGGAATTTCTTCACTGGCGGGGTTGGTCAACATTGGCATGGGCTGCCCAGGGAGGTGGGGGAGTCAGCATCCTTAGAGGTGCTCAAGAAAGGACGGGATGTGGCACTCAGTGCCACAGTCTGGTTGACAAGGTGGTGATCAAGGTTGGGCTTGATGATCTCAGAGGTGTTTTCCAACCTCAGTGATTCTGGGATAGGATGGATGATCATTCCAGCACACCTGCACTGGCTTCAGTCCTGAGAGCACTGTCCTGCAGCGGACGAAAGGCACAGCAGCAGAATGGGAAAATTCAGCTGGCCAGTCTGGAAGTCCTTGCAGCTCCATCACCTCCCACCCAGCCACGTTAGACCTCCCTTTCTGTGCCCAGAAACAGCTCCCAGCATGGCAGGGTGCTGATGTCACACGTGCACTTTCTATTGCACTGCAGGAACACTGATTGCTTTTATGCTTTGGAGTCAATGAGAAGGAAAAGAAAAAGTAAAAAAGAACTCGTTCTGCCTCAGCTCTTTGGCAGAAGAGCAATGATTTCAGTGCACACCCCCCACCAATGCTCTGCTGGGTTACAGCACTGGTGTTGCCTGCAATGAAACACCACAGCTGTGCTCTGCTCCGCCTGAGACGGGAATGAAATGTTCTCTCCTCCTCTTCTGGTTTGCAACATGGGCAACAGGATTTTGGATTACATTACCTGAGTGCTCAACATCCAAATTATTTGTCCAGACGTAGTGCAGCAAGGCAAAGAATCCCACCCAAAAAACCTGTGGTGTTACTTCAAATATGTATCTGAGTATTTCCATGCTTGCGGCTCTCCTGTGTAGGTGTCTAGTGATTCCCACTGATTATCTAACCATATGTTTTATTTTGCTCTTAAAAAAAAAAAAAAAGGATTCAACACATTTTTGTGACATGTTAGATGGGCTAAAATAACACATTGCCCTGATTGTATCTAATGCCACCATTCCCTGATTCAGGATTGGGCCCCAGTGAGGAAAAGTCCACACTGTGTGTGAAGTGGTTGGGACTGTAAATGCAGTCCCTCTACACTGGGGACACGCTGATCTCATTTAGTACAGAAATAATATTTTTCCGTGACCTGGATGTACACAGATGGTCCAGTCCTGCACAGTACAGGCAAGGCTCCCGCTGAACTAAGAAGAGGAAAATCAGGTTGAAGATTTGGGATTGCAACTGAGGTCACTACAGCAGGCTCAAAATAAGGCTGAAAATAAGCAGATGTTGCAGTTTTCCTTTGGAAAAAGTTGTGGTCCAAACATGGTGCTCAACTCTGAAGAGTCACAGCAAGAATTGTACAATTCCTGCAGTAAATCTTGTCCCCCCTTCCACTGAGGCTCTCAGCAAGCAGCAGGCTCATGTTTGTGATACAACTCTGCAGTGGATTATGTGCATGTCCAGCAAACAGGTTCTCCAGGTGCACGGAGGAGCACGGAGCAACACCCAGAGGGGTAACGCTCAGCAACTCCTGATAACTCCTGGGCACCACAACAGAGCCAGGGCACACCTGAGTCACAGCGCTCAGGGATGCTTCCCAAACACACGGCTTTCAAGGATCAGGCACAAGTTGAGTCTCAGGTGAAGTTTATCACAAGTTTGGCCCTTCCTGCCAAACCCTGGGACACTGACTGACAGGGAAGTGAGAACGACGTGGGGGAACAGAGCAGTGGTGATACTTGGTGACACAAGGAAATGGCCTGGCAATGCTAACTGCCCCGTGGGGTTTCACACTGCCATGAGGGCTGATCCTCCAGGAGAGCTGGATCTGTACCACGTTACAGCAAAGGGAAAAATCTCTCCAGCCAGAGTGTGCAAGCAGGGCAGTTTCAGGTGAACTCGCTTCCAGTGTAGCTGAGAATTCCCTGAGAAGAGGGCAGCTGAGAGCAGCAATGGGTATTCCCCAGGCACACCAAGCCAAGGCCACCTCTCGGGTCTCCTGAAGTAGGACATCCAGGACAGATTCTGTGGGTTTGGCTGGTGAACTTTGGGAATTCAGAGCAAAAGGTGTGCAGTTCACCTATAAACAGAAGTGATTTTGTATCTGGCAATAAAAGGCACTGTTGTAGCTGAGTCTTTCTTACCAACCTGTGTTCCATGGTCTGCACAACCAATAGGGAGAGACTGTGAGTTATTAAAAATAATAAGCTGACGAATGACATATCCCTGGCTGGGCAATGAAATACTTGACACACCAGATGGGCCTTCTTATCACTGATTTCTCCCGCTTACCCACTCAGTATTGATAACATGCTCAGAGGAGTTCAGAGAGTTGTGCCAATACACACAAATGCCTAAAAACTGTCTGCAACAAGGCTTCATGATAAGAGATGAGAAAAGAAAGTTCTTTCCTGCAGTTACAAGGAGTTAAAGGCTGTCTTTTTGGAGGATGGGTATAAATCTCTGAACGTTCACAGTCTCTGGAGGTCACTGGTGGGTCCCCCCTCATGGCCTCGGCTGGTGTCCGCCACATGTCTTTGTGTGAGAGAGGTTTCATGCGTTACTTAGAACTGAGTTGTCGTTGAAATACTAATTTGATAGTGTTCAGACATATTCATAAATAGCCTGGTAAAAACGGATGAACAGAGAGAAGAGAAATTTTGCAGATGATGCAAATCTGGCCACAAAGCACTGCTGAAAGGGTTCACGATCCCGAGTGGCTGGGCAGTGAAATGGCTGATGCAGGGCAGCGTCAACAAAGGCAGAGCACGTGCAGAAAACTCACCCTCACTGTACTTCCACACAGACGAGCCCTAAAAATAACACTGAGCAAAGAGAGCTGGGAGGCCTCTGCAAATATCATTTAAAGTCCATCAGAAGAGACAACTATCATGTTAGGAATGAGCTGGCAAAGAGGCAGGAACAAATCAGAAAACATCATTACAGCACTCCTCGGTGAAACTGCATCTCCATGGTAGTGTGTTTTCTGGCCATGGAACTCCAGGAGAGTTGGGCTGCACAGGAAGGAAAGCATTCAGGATGAGGAGAGATGGGCAACAGCTTCCACAAAGATGGAAAAATAAGCAGATGAGGAGCCTTCAGGGTGGAAAGGGGTGACAGAAGCAGGAGTTTCAGTAAAGGTCTGTCAGATCATGACTGACACAGAAAAAAGCAAATAGGAACTGGCTGTTCACTGGTTCTCCTAAGAATTAGAGGGACCTGGTGGTGCTGTCACACAAGAGGGTTTAAACCAACAGAAGGAAGCACTTTTTCATACAAAGCATAATTAAATTGTGGAACTCGTTGCCACAGGATGTTGCAGAGGCCAAAAGTTATAAATGGCTTCAGAAAGGGATCAAAAACATTTGAGGAGGATAGATCCATGGGTGGCTCTTAAAACACATTGGTCTGGAGGCAGCCTTTGCTTTGGGAAGTCCATAAACCGCGGATTGCCTGGAGCGAGGAGGGTGCAGCAGGGGAGGGATTGATTCTGCATTGCCTGCATCGCCTCCTGGCTGTGCTGGGAGATGGGATACTGGGAGATGGGATACTGGCCCATGTGGCCTTCTGCTGTGACACTGGTCAGGTCCCAGCTCTGCTGTCTGTTCTTACCAAAACCCAAATAAGCAACAAAAACACAACGTAAAACAGAACAGGGGGGAGAAACAGCCCCAGCCCTCCACACACTGTTAGTAGGCAGCCTGGTAGTTGTTTTATTTTCTTTAGAGTGGACTTTGTGTTGCAAGTGGCAGGAAGCCATGAACCACAAAAATAAAATAATTCTAACCCTAGTGCTAAGTAAGGAAAACAAAGATGGCTCAGCAATTAGCAGCATTATATATGTTGGTACTAAGTAACAACAGATGTCAGGACTTGAGCCCTTTGCATTCCTCGCAATCCTTTGGAAACCAAAGCCTTTTGACGTCGCTATACATTATTGCAGTTATTTTGGGGCTGGGAGAGCAGCAAAGGCTCTTTGAATGCTGAAATATGTAGGTTGCTAGGACTGGTTGGGTCTTACCTGCACGTCCCTCCCCATCCCGTGTCCCTCTGCTGCCTTCCCAGGCTGGTGTGTGCTGGAAACCCTGCTCTGTAAAGACATGCGCTGGCCATGAGTCATTAGCAAGCATGCGAAGCTAATTGGCAAAATACTCATAAAAGATTTTGAAGGTGGGTTAATTACAATTCATTACACTGTAAACTGTCCCCAGGCTATTGTTAAAAAATGCAGGAGTTTCAAGGTCCAGTATTTTATGATTCATTTTGCCATGCAGTGAAAAACAGACTCTATATCAAACTACATTCATTATAGTTAAGACCACAAAATCTTTATTGGTTTTCCCAACATTCCCTCCTTGTTATATGCATTCATATGGACTGCACATTTCTAGCAATTGGCAAGAAGGCATGAAATAAAATTTATTATATTTTCTTACCTTCTATTCCGTGCAACCTTAAAAACTGACCGTTCTCATTGCTCTACCTCTTCCCAACTCAATTTGAGCTGAGAGGATAGGACACTGAAAATAAACAGAGAAATGACTGGGAACAACTTTGCCACTCTGATGATTTAGTGTGATGAACCTGGGTGCTGCACATGCACACAGGAACTTCAGCTCCAAAAGGATACTGGGAATGAAACAGAAATAGTTTCTCCTTGTAGTATAATAGATAATTTTAAAAAAATTTAGAATAGACACATTTTTACCAATCACTGGTATTTCCAGATGGAGGCTCTTGTAGCTAAGCCCAGGATGCACCTTCAGAGAGACAAAGGTACCACTTTACTCACACGAGTGATACTCCCCACATGCTCTGCTGGACCTTTGTCTCCTCAGAGCCAAATTCTCCAGCTTATAAAAGAAGATAACAGAGCCTTTGATTGTCTTTGCTTATGCCAGGACTGTCAAATACTAGTGAGTAGCTTGGTATAATTCTCAATACTGCTGTGTTGAGAAAAATTTAATAGAGGACCCAGCTGTGACCCCTGTGGGAGCAAAGCCAAGCGCTGCTCATCAGTGCTACCTTTGTGCCCTTCCCCGGGTGCTCCTTATCTCCTTGTGCTGGCTGGCACTTGGGCTCTCCTTTGAGGCTTAAATGGTGCCATTCAGCCAGGCTTTGCTGAGCTCTGCTTCTGCAAATCCAGGGGACTCTCCTGCGTGTGACTGCGCCCAGTCCTGCTCTGCAGGTACAAATATGTCCCTTGGAGAGTTGTTGTGGGCATTCCCGCCTCGGCTGAGCTAATTTTGGGGTTAACACATAAACATATCATTATTGCAAAGTAAATGATGGAGGGAGCCAGGGACTATGGCTCTCCCCCATGAAAAATGTTGATGACATGGATGGATTTGGTTCTTTCAGTTAATATTTTACTTTTTGACTTTTTTGAGGTGATGGGGAGAGGGGGAGTACTGAAGAAATCTCTCACTCAGGCAATCATTGAATTGCTGGTCTTCATTTTTACTTGTTGAAACCTCTAAATCTTTCAATGCAACTGGACATTTTTGGAGGCTAAGTTTTTCATTCAATTGAAAAATGCCTTCTCCATTACGAAAGAATATTAATAGCAAAAACCAATCCAAACCCTTCCAGCTCGAAATTGGCCACATGGGAATACCAGTTTGTTCTGGTAAGACTCCGTAATGGATTTATTGCAGCGTGCAATGTTTTTGTTTGCATTAACGTAGTGTGAAGTGATAAATATCTTGGGCTGGTTCTTTTGTCTGAGGTTTTCTCTGGGAAACTGAATTTTCTTAAATGACAGTGTCAGAACTGCCGTATTTATTGGGACCAGGACTCTGGTTCCCAGCAGAGGCATGCAGAGAAGCGAGAAAACTGACCTGAGCACCTACGATACCTGCCCTGGGTGTTCTGCCAGGCTGCACATCTGCTCTGTCACCCTGGGGCTGATCCCTTCCCAGTGATGTCACTGGAACCCGCGACATTGGGAATGGAGCTCGAGGGATCACCTGTGCTGTAGGATTTACAATGGGGGCGTTTTCTTACCAGGGGATGCACCATATGGATGTGCCTCTTGCTTCCCCTCCCAAAGTCTTGGTCTGGTGGGGACCAACAACTTGGCAAATTCCAGAAGGTTTTTCCAGCCCAGCAGCCAGAGCTCGGCTGGGTTTTCAAAGCTGGTGGGCGTTGGGAGCAAAGAACTTGGAAATCAGAGTTCAGTGTCAGTGATATTTACGGGTACTGACTAATCTCTGTGCCTGGGACCTAACAACTATATCCAAAAACATTAGCAAATATTCTTTTGCCTTGTTTTGTTTTGGTAAGAATTATGGCTGTTCCTGTTGCCATCTCACCTGGAAGCAGCACATGGAGCAACTCCGGCAGCTTCACTTCGTGACATTTAGCAATGTCAGTGCTGTCATTGGACAGATGGACCAGTGACTGAAATGGAAACAAAGGAGGAACAAATTAAGTGACCCAAATTTTCCAAACTCTCCCAGATATTTATTCCTAGTGGTGGAGATATTTTGCAAGTGGCAGGTGTCAGTATTAAGTACTGAATTCTTCATTCTCCCTTTGGTCTCATTACAGATGTGGTATTTGTTTTCAAACTAGCTTGACCTTTTTCATCACTCCTTTTTAGGGTCATTCCTCTGTAAGGCACACAGATGCTGAATTTGGACTGGACCTTTTAGCCACAACATAATATATACTATAATATAATATATAATATGCAAAGCTCGAACATTTCAGAGGCTCCATTAAAAATATTGTGCAGAAATTGGGATTTTTGCCATTGGCTTGATTGGCTCCAAAATTATACCCTTGCTGCTCCTTGGAAGTCATCTTTGATTTGGAAATCGTCTTGACAAGTGCTGTGATCCATTGCTCTCCAAGGAGATTCCTGCTACTTCATTGTTTCGACGAGGCTGTAAATAAGAGAAGAGCTTTACTCATCCAGTGCTCTTCCGGTCCCAGCTCAACTCAGAGTCCTCAGGAATGGGCAACAGCAAAATGTTAATCAAATTCCTTCAAATCTCAAAACAAATGTTGAGTAGAGCTTCTCCAAGGCTGCAGAAAGCTCTCCGTGGGAAACTCTCAACATTTCTGTTTAACATATTGTCTCAACATTTGGCATCTGTGAATCAATTGGTGAAGTGTTCAGGAAAAGAAAATTTTTTTAGATATTAGGAATATGTATCTTTGTGAGTTTATACACATAAAATGTAAACATCCTTCTCTCTGGAACAGGCATACCACCTATGTAAGGTTTTCCTTGCCAACTATGTGTGTGTATGTGTGGTATTTACATGTGACAGGAGGGAAGTTTTCAGCCAGCTCCAGCTGTGAGCCCATCACCTTGAAGGCAGAGCTGTTTTTCACTTGTTTGTTTAACAAAGCCCATTTTGACAATGGGCTCTCCTCGCCAGGAGCTGGATACCCCAAAATCTGCTCTGGGATGTTCTGCCTTTGGGATTGGCCATCCCTGTTGATGCTTCCAGTCACTGCCATCACTTAAGGCCTCTGGACTTTTCCAGGTGTTTAGGGAGAGAGATGGGCCCACCTGGTCATCTGTGGCAAAAATCCCATTGACCTCAGCAAACCTGGATTTCACTCCCAGTTCTGGAAGAGTTTTACAGATATGCAAATAACACACCGCCCATATCCCTCAGTCAAAGCCTCTCCCTTTTGCACTGCCTGTGGTATTAATCTCCAGTTCTTTAAATCCCTGCTCTTATTCCAGGCCCAGTGGAAGGATCCCCCTCCTCTGTTTCCATTGAAATTCATCCAGGTTGGTGGAAGTACCACACTGAAGGTCCCTCACATAGAGTGCTTCCTCCAGTAAATTCAAAGAGATAAGACATCTCATGACTGGCTTTTATAACCTTGTGAAGAAAAGGTCTGGCTCAAAGCTGCTGACTTTTTCCCTAGCAGAGAGAGCTGCTCAGGGATGTGCAGCACTTACCCTCAGCGAGCCAAAGCCTGCGACTCAGAGCAGGGAAAAGTGTCAGAAATGGTCGCACACACGAGGCACCACTGTCCAGCCGTGTGTGACAGCACAGTCACCACTTCCAGAGCCAACAGCTGGCCAGCAGAGATGCCATCTTTGTCACTTCGACAGCCTTGATGAGATCACTGCCATGAAGGAGCCCTTCAGTGAATTCAGGTGCCCTGTGTGACCCTTCCCATCAAGCAGATGGAGCAGCAACACTGGATTTGCTCACTCTGTATTTGTCACGATGAGCACCTCCAGGCAGGGCAATCTCTCACAGCATGTCTATAATGGCTGATAGAAGGCCCTTGCCTCAGCTCAACCTCTGGGTTGGAGGCAAAGAGCAGTGCTTGGCAGGCTGCAGATTTCCAGCTAGAAATCTAACACCAAATAGTTCTCATTCTCTCCCACTCTTGGCACTTGGCCCTATTCAGGATGATTTTGTTTTGGTTTGTTTTTTTAAAGAAGGTACAAGACCAGATCCTGGGGGCCCTCTATCTCCGATTCCCATTACAGTTTACATTTCACTCACTGGCAGACTGTCTCAGAAGTGTCCCAGGGTTTCCCCTTCAGATTTTAAAGCAGCAGAAAGCAAGACAGCATGACCTCTCTCTGGTCCTGGAGCTGCAGCTGTAATCAGAAGCTTTATGACAAAGTTCAGCTGGAAGAGCAAAGGAGAGGAGAATAAAAAACAAAACACAAACCAAAACAGGGGAATGCCATCAAAGTCTTTCAAAGTCAGAAATTCATTTTACCTTTGTCAATGGCTGTGGTTTTCAAGGATAAAGATCAAAGTGCTGACCGTGGGCAGAGCTCTGACGAACGCCGAGCTCAGCCTGTGGAAGCCTGGCATTAGTGCCACAGTTAGACTTTGTCTAGACGAGCATGGGGTGCTCGTGCCAGCTTTGGCAAACACGGCACCCGAGCGCTTGCATCAGAGCTGGGGCATGAAGAGTGAGGCATCCAAATTGCAGAGGGGAGAGAGCAATCAGACTCCAGGAGAGTGGAAGTGGAAAAAGGAAGTTTAGGGAAGAAAAAGCAACAACCAACCAA